>JAJVHD010000080.1:0-396534 GCA_022207745.1 Brachionus rubens | reverse complement strand
ATCACTAACATATCTTTTGAAAATCTTTAAATCTCATAGCCGAAACAAAATTGACTTTTAAAGAGTAATGATCATTTTTTATTCACAACAGATCTTCTTACAAGCAAAAAGAAAAAACAGGATTAAGTATCAAGTTAAATTAGAATATTCACCAAATAAAGGGCGAATGAATTAGTGTTGTCGTTTTATATTTTTTATAAAAAAAAATTTTATTTCTAACAAGTCCATAAGCAGTAAAAAAATTTAATAAAAAAAAATCAAAATTATTTTAATTTATTATAGAATTGTTGTCGAATGGAGGCTGAAAACATTTGGATATGCTGAAATAAGCATTCAAAAAGAGCCGATGATGTTCTCAATCGATGATGATGGTTGATTATCGTTTATGTTTATTGGTACTGTGAATTTGTTATTGAACGACGATTTAATGTACTTGTTTAGAATGAGCAAATATCTCTTGATTTTAAAACTTGAATGTTTTCGAAATGGCGATTCATAAAATTTTGTTAATGATATTTGATTCAACTTTGTCTGTTTGACCATCGACGTGATTTACTTTGAATAAATGTATAAGCATGATCGACTTGCTTCGAATCGTTGTTGTTGTCCTAAAAGACTTACAATTGTGCAACCAGCCCAAATTAAACCGTCAAACCAAATAATTCTTCAAACCCAAATAGGAATTTCCTTGTCTTGGTAAACAATAGAATAAAATTGCATTGCACTCCATACTCGATGGAAATTCAACATTTTCATCCACATTCATAACACCGTGTTGATGGTGCCTTGTTTGATGTTGTTAATCGAACCATAATTGATCTTGACTTAGAAACGATTCTTATTTTTTGTAAGTACCAAATTCGAATATTGATAGACCACAACAAAGTCTTTCTCTAGTTAACAATTCACTTTCGTGCACTAGATTAACTTGTTTTTTCGTTGCCCAATTTTTCGATTATTTTAAACTATTTGTAATGAGGCAAATTTTTTGCCTCCAATTTTTTCATTTTCATGATCCAAATTTTCATTTTCTTTGCAATAGGGTTTTGGCCAAACCACATTGAGATAAAAATCGATGCATGGTACCAAATCATGTACTTCGCCAACAGTCTTCAAGGTAAACACAACCAAAAAATATTATTTATTTATCAACAATTTTAAATTCTCTCTCTCTCTTTAAGGATTTTAGAGATAGAGAGAGAGAGAGAGACTGATAACACAATAAAAAGGTATTAGGGGATATACATATAATAGTAATGGATAAATAATCGTTTTTTATTTGCTTCGTTTAATTATAATTTAAATTGTCAAAACAATTTCTCTTTTAAATTTAAAATTTTAAGAAGAAGATGATGATAGCCAAAATAGTAAATACTTTTTTTTTATCGTTTGTATTTTATTTTGTTTATAAAAAACTCATAAAGATTTATAGATAGTTAAACGATATTTCTTTTATAAATTTTTATCTATGTATTGCACTTTGATCCTTATTCTTTAACATCGTGTCACTCATTCACTCACTCACCTCTCGCTCTTTGCTCAGTCGTTCCGTCATCATAAACGTTTGTTTTTTTTTTCGGGTTAAAATGTTTTTAATAATTAAAAAATGAATAAAAAACTACTTTAACAAACAGCAATTACAGCAGCAACAACAACATCCGAAGACAAGTGCTTTAAGCTAAAGGCAAATGATTTAAAGTACCAATCCAAGTGAACAGTATCTAATGGTTTGTCTCAAATTATGTATTTAATAATTAAAAACAAAAAACACGGAAAATGTTTCCATTGAACAATTAATAATTTAAATCATTCGATTTCGACAACAGGATGCGAAATAGTTTTAGTGCATAATAGCATCATGATGAACGCCGGGGGGGGGGATCCACCTCAATTATTATCACATTTAAATTCAAAGTGAATGTTCACAAAATATTTCTCACAAGGAATCACACAAAAATGATTTTATTCATATTCGGAGCTATTCTAGTGTCTAAACCAATACTCACTTTTAATTCACGTCACTCTAATAACTATTTTAAAGTCTCGTACAATTACCACTCTATTCAAAATATACTCATTGCCAATTTAAGTATATCGGATTTTCTATCAGGTATATCGTTCATCGTATCCATGCATTCTTCAATTTACTCACTATTTACGCCATTAGAAACATACAATCCATCGTTGTATAAAGTGGCATGTATGATTAGAGCAATATTATTATGTGTGTTTTTGGCTGGATTACTCACCAATGATAACATCTAATGTTAAGTTCAATGTGTACACTTAGCTTCATTAGCCATTGAAAAATACATAGCCATACTTCATCCGTATTTATATGAACGTCATTTTAGCTCAACCGAAAATATTTTGCCTATTCGTGTTTGATTTGTTTAGTTGGTCTGTGTCCATATTGGTGAGTTCTATTGCCTCTTATGGGTTGGAATGAAATAAATGAACAAATGCAAATTTTGTTCCTTGCAGGTTTGAAAAAATATTCACTCTAAATTATATTTTGCTATTTACGGAGTATTTGTTGTCGGCATGTTCCATAACCATGTTGGCTATTTATTTGAGAATTTATTTTTATAGCACGCCAAAACATTCAAAAACAAATAGCACAAAAATTACATTCAATTCTTCTACCATCCGCCAAATAATTACAAATAACAACCAATATAAACTCGAGTAATTACAACACAATTCCTCACTGGTGCTGATGCATAATAATGCATTTCAATTAAAAAATGAAAATGTTAATTTTAATTTTAATCGACGCCCAAAAAATGAGTCGATCTATAACTCATTTAGACATGTTTGATGTAAAATTGACGAATAATTACATAGCAATTTTAAAAATGCTCGGACGATACTCTTCACCAGCAGTTCTTTTTCACCTCAAGTCCAAAAAAAGTCACAATCAAATCAATCTAAAACATTAAACGAAAAATATAAACGTAATCGAAATAACGGACGACGAAAAACAATGTGCTCAAATGTCAAAATCAAATGCGAATAGTTTTAAATGTAAATATGAAAGCAATGAAAACGTTACTTATACTTTTATTAGGATTTTAATATTTGTTGGGTGCCATTGATCGCATATTTTTTAACTTTTGCCTCTAAAAAATACAATAACCTAACTATATATATTCTCATGTTTATAGCATGTTGCTAATGGCAATGTGTTGGATCCAATTTGTTTTATGCATTTCGAAATAAAGGAATTTTTTACGAAGCGTCTTTGGGGAAGATTTTAAAAAAACAAAAAGTACAAGTGCAAGACAAACGAAATCAACCGAAAAAAAAATTCAAAATCATATTCTTGGGCAAATGTGTTTACTTCTAATTCAAAGCATTAAACTCAATTAAATTTCAAGTATTCAATATTTTGTTTGTTTTTTTTTTCGAGTTCATCTTTTTTTTTTAGACAATTAATAAATTTAAACAAAAAATCTATTTACACATGACTGTTCTAAAAGCATTGAAAAAAAACAAATTGCGTGGAATTTCCAATTTGAGTAAATTCATGAAAAACATTTGTTCTTAAATCACCATATTGAATATTAGATTTAAGTTAAACTTTCATAATAAAATGATTCATTATAGCAGCTGGAGGCCCGTACTCATATCGTGTACATTTATATTTTTTTTTTAAGTTTTTTGTACATTGTTCCGCCACATACTCGGCCAATTTTGTCCTTGAGCCTAAATATCAAAAAACAAATAAATTTATTTGTGTCTTTGTTGTAGAATGATTCTAAAATTTTGTTTTGTTTACCGAATATTGAATTGTTTCAAAAAGATTCACTTATAACCAAAGCTATGGCCTTGATAACCCAAATATTTAGTCCAATTAAGTTAACATGTTTGAATCGCCAAATGAATTGTGAATACAATGAATTTATCAGTTTGAAATGCTATTTGAATAGCTTTTGAGCCATATTGATCGGCTACCAAAGAATTGAGGCGATTCTTCCTCGTTTAAAATTGTTGTTTTTTGTTTAATTTTAACTTTGATCGGAACAAAATCTCATGGTCGAATTGATTATAACAATAGTTTGCGTAATAAATCTGTTTTAAAAGTTCATTTAGTATGTGTATTTGTAATGCGACCATACGAACTGCTCACACACTGCGCGATCAGCTTCTTTAAACAACAAATCAAAGTCTTCTAAAATTAAATGTTTACTCAAACAACTTGTGGAGTTTGTTATATTGAGCCGAATCAAGTAGTCTAACTCGGACAATGCTTGTTAAATCAGAGCTTAAAAATTTTTGTATTGATATCTTGAGACTCTTTTTGTATCATTGATGTTATTCGTTGGGATATTAAACGAGATAAATTAATTGAACGTCCCAATAATTGGAATAGATATTGTTTTTGTGTTCCATAAGTGTTTCATGAGCGACTTGTGTTTGGTATATTTATAAGAATGATGAGACCAATTTAATGTTACCTGATTGTTCACCTGCACCACTTGCAAATTATTTTCGTGTTGATGCACTCAAGTTGCCTTGTTGACTTTGTATTTTAGTTAAATTCATCTCATAAATTGTTTATCCAAAAGACAACACCCCCCTGTCCCCTTTGCCGTTTGTTTGTAAGCATGAAATATTTGCTCGCTTGAAAATGTAAACAAATTGATCAATAACACAAATTTACTTCGGCTTCAACTTCATCGTACAAATGTCTCTTTTTAAAAACATGTTAAAGCGTTTCCATGGCAGCATCATTGTACAAAATCAAGTGGGAGAAAAAACAAACGCCATAAGTGATTGATCTTTTGTTTTACAAGTATATGACCTTGTTAATATCCAAGGCATTGACATTTTCAATTGGAAAATTGAATTTTTTTTTCCCATTGTCATTTCGGAGATAAAAAATTCTCTATACGCACATTTGAGATAGATCACAACATTTTTGTAATGAATCAGTCAAGGAATTGATAAGATATTGCCAAAAAAACCGATTTCGAATGAAATTCCTTCGATTAATTCCAAGTATTTTGTATCGATGTCTTTGCGAAGAGTCGTTTTTACCTTTTTGTCTTGTCACATATTCCAAAGACTCGAGCATTGTGGCGAACATGTACAATTGAAGTCGATGAAGGTCCCCAATAAAACGAGGCGGTCTTTCGATTTCAAATATTTGCTCTGTGTCTTTTTTTTACCACCGAACAGTTCGATGGTTCATCGTCAGGCTCTTTGCCTTTATACCAATCTGCACATGTTTCTCTAACCGGATTGTAAAATAGTCTTTGGTACGTCGCATTTTCGCACTTTTAGAAAATTTACGAATTCATTTCCCTCAAATCACTTTGAACAAAATTTTGTAACTCTAAATAAGTAGTATAGTTGGAACAGCTTCAGTGAATGCGTTTTCGAGGCGATACATGAGCGCTTGAAGACCTTTTTAATCATTGAAATAACTTCAATTAGAGAGCTATTCTTTTTCCTGTGCTGAATAAATTGTATTTAATTGCTTTATTCCATAGTCCTTCAGCGTCTTTAGGACAGAAAGCGGATTCGATTTGTGGTCTGTTAAATGCAATAATTTCCAATTGCTACAACTCTAAAACAGTATTTGTCCATTTTGATAATAACCTGAAGAACATTAAGAGCTAAATTATAAAGACTTTTATATTCCTCATCAGTTCGCTTGGTCTCGTTTACTAATTGCTATCTCATTACTATACTTAGCCAATTCACTTATGTACAAACAATTGTGTTTCCATTCGATTGCGATCAACTTGATCCAATATTTTACCTTTGTATACTCTCTAGAGCTTGAATTGCACGCTGGCCATTTAGATGAATCAGAATTTTCCGATCTCATAAACGATAATTAAAACGGTGATATTTGCATGTCACCATACAATGGAAACTACTTTACATTGCTATTCAAGAAAAATTAAATAAATGAAAATAAAAAATTTTTTAAAATTTTTAAATTTACTTTAAAACTTTTGTCTATTTGACTTAAATTAGATTTTCTTTTTTGAATCCAATTTGTTTATGTTAACAATTTTCACCATCCAAAAGATTAAGCGAAAATCCAATAACTTTAACAAGTATATGCTTCTCTTGTGGTAACAAGTACCATTGTATTTTCGAAACATTTGAACAGAAGTATTTATGACATCGCATAAAATTAGTCATCATAACCGAGGCACCACCTTCTGTTGCATCGTCTAAAGCTTTTTTTACAATTAGTTCGAATAATATCGTTTGTAGCAAGAAACATTGGACAAATTTTGTGACTCCAAGCCGACATAAGAGTCTGATTTTCTGAATTGAGCAGCGGCGTCTAAATGCTGAATGATCGTTTTTGACACTTGACTCTCATGTTTTTTAATTCATCCAAAAACAGCAAACATGTTTATAAATTTACCGAAATAGAGTTAACAAATAAGCTTTCGCTTATAAATTCTTTTCTTTTTTTGGATGGACATAATCGCCTCATTTCGGTGCAAAATGCATTTATGGCTCGATCGTTTTTTGAAATTTCATTAATTGTAGTTAGTTTAGTTACATGTTGGCGTTAGAACTTGAACACTTTTTTTCATAGATTTCAATTTTCGATCAGTCTTGATCGTTTGACTTTACTTTGTGGTATTGCTCTTGAACAACATCGCCATGTGTACAACATTATGGCATGTTCATTGCCTTGTTCAAGCAATTGATTCAATTGAGCGTGCATAGCTGCTTCTTCCATGTATTTAGACATTTCCCGTAACATAAGCATTTTTTTGTCCTCACAATTAGTATCCAAATTAACTTTAACAAATACACGAACCACTCATTGATTCTATGGCATGGCTGATAGTCCGGTAAAGCTATTTCGTCCAATGATTCAACAGTGTTAACGGCTTCTTTTCAAGTGATACTTTACTTGCCATTTTTAACGTATTTCTTGTGACTAACAATCAAAAAAACGAATAAAACAATAACAAAATAATAACAAATAGTTTATAATTAATAGCTTGTTATTAATAAAAAAAAAAAAAAAAACTAATAAAATTTAAAATAAAAGTGAAAAAAAAAAATGATAATTTTTATTTTAATAATATAATTATTATTATAAATTACAAATAAAAGTTATTATCAACGGCTATTATTCATATTACTCATGAAACATTATAACAAACATTTTTTTACTAAAAAAAAAAACATGCACACAAAAAGTGTCTTAATTCAAATTGAAAAAGATCAAACACAATCATAAGAGGTTTTGAAGATAAACATATAGGGTTTTGTTAAATTCAAGGCAATTTATATTTTTCTCATGGAATAAAACCAGCAAACGACTAACTGGAAGATGGTTTTGAATGAATCTATAAAATGTTGCCAAAAAAAATTTTAGCTTAAACTAATGTCCGAGTACGCCGCAAAAAAAAAGTCTGGAAAATTTTAATTTCTCGCAGAGAGGGTGCTGTCGCTTTTGAAAAAGGACGGACTTTTGGTAGAGGATTAGTATCTATTAAAATATGCAAGCTTTATGATATCAATTCCCAAAGAGAAATACATTTTTACACATGCCTAAGTGTCCCTAATTCGATCAAATAAAAGAGAAAACTCATTAAAATCCCCAATACCAAGGTTTTTTTGGATGTGCCATTTTTAAGCATTCAAGTACTCACGATTTGAAAAAATATTCACGTTTGAATTTCTTTCGTTTTATTCGTAGTTATTTTCCATAATCAAAAGAATGTTTAAAGAATTTTTTTTGTTCTAAGCACCAGACAGGCTCTATTCGGCTGTATTTATTAAAGATTCACGAATTTGAGTTAGTTGTAATACAAAATAAGTGTCTTAATAAAAAGTTTTAGAATAAAATAAAATCAAAATAAAATTTGAATCACAAAATAAAGTTTTATAATTTAGTTTTCTTGATTGGGAGAACCTTATGTATTAGTCTAAAAGAGTTTATATTATGGGGTTGTTGTTTAATTAACTTTGTATGATGTATCTGGAGGACAATTCATTGAGCTCTTTGATTCTTTCTTTGATTGTCTGTGAGTTGGTTTAGGAGTGTAGGAGTTCTATATTGGTGTCTCTTTTTTTCTTTCTGAATGTCCCTCAAAGCGTTGTTCTGGACGACTTGGAGCCAATTGATCAGAGATTCAGACAGAATTGAAGAAAAGTTTGAAGAGGATTTGTGAGACAGGATTCTTATTATGTTGAGTCGTTTGGCTGATGTTTCTACTAAATAGTCAATTTGGTTTTTAAGATTTAAATGAGAGTCTAGCTTTATTCCGAGGAATGTGGTGTCTTCAGAGTATTGGATGTTGCTGTTAAAATATTTGAATTTATAATTTTTGTGAGTCTCATCAACACGTTTTGTAAAAATCATGATCATATGTAAATTTTACTTCATTATTTAATGGATCACATAGTACGAAAAAAAATATATACTAAGACAAAATATATGTCTACAAATGGACATTCTTATCTAATTTGTTTTTATTTTTTAATTTAGTCATTGAAACTGAACAGTACACGACAAGAGGAAAAATAATTCGGTTGCTATCCAACAACATTTGATTTTTTTTTTAAAAATTTCTTAAAGGCTTTAGCCAACGAAAAAAAAAAATTCGATCTAAATTTAATGTTTAAATAAAAAAGAATAAAAAAATTAATAAAAGTAAAAAAACGCGTTTATCCACCAGTTTTACGACAAACGAAAACCTTTCTATTTTCTAATCATCATCATGGATAGTACTTTACAAACATCTGTAGCTTCTTCAATATCCGAACAAAAATACACAAACTTGCGTAAACGATTAGATCAACTTGGTTATAGACAAACGCTTGGCATCGAATCATTGCCTCTTATTGAAAAGCTCTTCAATGATTTGGTTCATACAACTGAAAGTTTGAAAAAATCAAAACTAGAAAAGAGTAAATCAGCAAATGTAGATCATATGAATTCGAGTTTAAGAAATAACTCAATGACATCAATGTCATCATCAACTGACATAATACCACCAAGTATACAAGCATACAAAGCCGATAATGCTAAACTCATAAAAGAAAACAACGAATTACATTTACAGTTGATTAAAATAAAAGACGATTTTGACATTCAATTGAAAGACTTGAAAAAACGACTTGGTAAATGTGAACACGAAAATTCGGATTTAAGATTTTTAAATACTCAATATTTACATAAATTGAGGTCAATTGAAAAAGACTCCAAGGATAAGAGTAAAAAAATTCTCGAATTACAAGAAAAAAATTTTCAAGCAGTTATTCAAACAAACGCTGGTTGTGTTTCAAAACAAGCCATGTGCTTTCGTCGACAGCGTTTGGACATTGATTGTATGCTACCGCCAGCTTCTAAGGTCTCAAATTCATCATCAACCACTTCGTTGTCATCATCAGGCTCAAGTGGAATTGGTGCATCATGTGCCACTGATCCATATATAATAGACATGATTAAATTAGCCGATGAAAGAATAACTCAAATTCAAAGTGATTTGGATAATTATAAACAATCAAATGAAATTTTAGAGAATAAAGTTTCAAATTATAAAACTCAGGTAATTTTTGTAAATTTTATTCAAGTAAGAAATGCAAATCGATTTGTTTAAGTAGATTTTAAAATAAAGTAGTCTTGTTATTGGAATATTGTAAGCTTCAAAAGGTTTGTTTTAGAGTCCAAAATTAGTTTCAGAAATTACCTTTTAATTATTGTAAATACTTAGCAAAATTCGGTTTATAGAAACCATTTTATTGAAAGAGAAAGAGAGAGAGAGAGAGAGAGAGTCACTTTATGGTTTGTTTGATTGATTGATTGAGTAACTTATGAGAGCAATAAATAAATACAAAATTTAGCTAGTTGTAAAAAAATACTCAGAGGCATTTAAAAGATTTCACAGAATTAAATAATATTTTTTAGAAATAAAAATCGTTAGAAATTGGCTTCGTTTACTTATTCCCTTCAATTATATAAAAGTAAATAAATAAATATATAACCAACACACCTTGTCACAAATAATAAAATTATAGTAATCATTTTTTGGTTAAGAAAAAAATTATAGGCTTGGGTATTTTTGCGAAAATAGCTTTAAAACATTCGTTAACCCATTTATTTGTTGTTCGACTCATAAGGGTCATTTTATTCATTTAAATTCAATTCAATTCCATTCTATTATTGTGATTTTTTTTTGTTATAGTTTTTTTAACCGGGTCTTTTTTGTTTTGTTCTCTGCGAAAAGTTTAAATACCGAAATAGTCAACAATCAGAAAAAACAAAAAGAAAAAATTAAATATTTTTTAAAAATCTGAACATACAAAAAAAAAAAAAATATTTCGAATTTAATTAACTCTCTCTGATAATAAGATTTTTAATATTATTATTATTTTTTTAGTTGTTGTTGTTGTTTTTGTTGTTGTTGAGATTTTTACGTTCTCTGGTTGCTAGGCGGCCAACGTAAAACGACCAATCGATTCTCTTTTTTTTTTTCTTTCTTGTTTTTTGATTTTATTAATAAATTTAAAATTTTGTAAAAAAAACCTTAAATACATAATTTTTAGATTTAGTAATAAAACGAAACGAAACGAAGAGAAAAAAAGAAAAAAGAAGAAATTAGCTTAGTTTTATTTTCTCGTTCACAATTGACTTTTAAATAATACAATTACTTTAATGTCCAATACGAATTCGTTTCGTTTAAAATCCTATGCATTAAGGACACATAGGTCATTAGCTCCACTGGATACTAGTAATCCAAATTTTGTTTTAAATAAATCAGTTAGTCCTGTTAGAAATGTGACTAAGCCTAAGACTGTGACTAGGTCCTCTCTTTCTACAACTCCTAAAAAAAATAATACAAAATCAAGTATTAGGAACACTCCTAATACTACTCCTAATAATACAAATCGACTTGTAAATATTTTTTTCTTAATCAAAAAATTGCTTGACTTTATTTAATGAAATGATATAAAAGGTTGAAAATCGCGAACGAGAAATTGAGAGATTGAATCGATTGCTCGATGGTGGACGATCGTTTGACTCTGTATCTTTGGAAGCTAATTTAAGAAATAACGAAAAATTAATAGCTCATCAAAACATGCAAGTAATTTAATAACAAAAAATTACACTTTTTTTTTCTATACTCGATTAAAAATTTAAACATTTTAGATTGAGTATTTGCAAGAAAAAAATCACGAACTTGAAAGACAACTTCAAGATTTTTTGAATCATGATGCAAAACGAACTGATAGAGAATTGGATCATGCTAAGGTAATTTTAATTTTCAAGAGGTTTTTCTAAAAAGTGTTTCAAAAATATTTTTTAATATTTTTAAGCACGAAATACAAAAATCAAGAGAAGAACTTAATTCCTTGGACAACGCTATACACCATCTAGAGAACGTAATTTAACAATAATTATTTATTCGTTTATCAATTTGTTTTGATTAATTTTTGGTCCTAAAGGAAAAGCGAAGTATGACCAGCGAAATGTTAAATTTACAACAGGAAATAAACGATAAAAATATTGAAATTAAAAATCTTCATGAATTAATTGACAAAATTCAAGAGGATAAATCAAAATTAACAAAAAAAATATCTAAACTTTTAGAGAATGAACGTGATCTTGTACACGAGCTTGACTCGTTGAAACTTACAACTCGTCGTTCGACAACTAATTTGCAACGATCAAATTCATCTAAAAATCTCAATTCTAAATTGGACTCTCACATTAAAAATATTGAGAGTGAACGAGATTTTTTTAAACAAGAAGTAAACACTTTACAAAAGCTTTTAAAAAATCAACAAAATGAGAGCTTGAATAGTCGAGCATCGAGATCAACATCTCCTTCAAAGCAACAACAAAAACCTGGTCTTCAAGTTAACTCGACTAAGTGTTCTGTTTGCTCGGGCAAATTAAATTCGAGTGTAAGTCCAACACGTAATTCAAATAGTTCAAATAATGAAATACGTCAATTGAAACGAGAAAGAGATGAACTTCAAAATCTTTTGGACAAATTTGAACGTCACATGTCAGAGATTCAATCGAATATTAAAGTATTAACTAATGAACGAGACAAATACAGTCAATTGTACGAAGAAACAAAATCTGAATTGTCTCGATCGAGAAAAGAAATTATTAATAATCAAAATGCTGTTCATACACAACAAGCCAATTTATCATTGGCTGCACAGTCAATGATAAAACGAATCGAATCCGAACGTGATTCGGCTCTTTTCGATTTGAGAAACGCTCTAGCCGAAAAAGATGCCTTAAAAGAAAGACACATGATTTCAAGTGAACAATTTTCCAAAGACAAAATACTTTTCGAACATCAAATTAACGATTTACATGATCGCTTACGTAAATCAGACACTGAAAAATCTGAATTATGCAAACAAATTGATCTATTACAAAATCAATTGGAGCAATTAGACAATAAAATACAAACTCAAAATTATCATTTGGCTCAAACTGAACAAGATTTGAATGAACAAAAATCAACTTCAAATCAAATCAGATATTTGGCTGAGGAGTCTGAGAGAGCACTCGAAGAACAACGACGTCAATTGTCCATTAAATCAGACGAATTACATCAATATGAACAAATTAAATTTAGACTTGAGCAAAAAATTGTTGACTTACAAGAATTGAATCGAACACTAAAGGACGAGATTAGCAATCTAAGAATGACAATTGGATCATTGGACAAAGATAAAGACAAACTTTTGACGAGTATTGACGAAAAAACAGTTGAAAATGTTACATTTAAACAAGAATTGGCAAACAAACATAGACGGATTGACGAACTCAATTCACAATTGACTCAATTGGATGCAGCATTGGATCGAGCTAATGACGAATTAAAATCAAATAAAAAAGAAATAAACAATTTGAGAATTCATGTCGATAGAGCTAATGAAGAAAATTCTGATCTAAATAGACGATTTGAATCGGCTTGTCGTGAGAATAAACGTTTACAAGACGATTTGATAACTGTAACAAGAGAAAATCAAGTTCTACATTGTGAATTGGAAAAATCAAATGCCGATAAAGAATGCTTGAAAGATCAACTACAAGACTACATTAATGAAGTGGCTAAATTTGAAGAATTACTTAAACAAAAAGAACAAGATAGATCTAGTCTATTGGAACAATATCGTGAGATTACAAATGAAATGAATACAATGAAAATGACTCTTAATTCATTTGAAAATGAAACTTGTAATTTAAAAATGGAAATTCAAATGAAACACGCTGATAATAAACGACTTAGAGAACGATTGGACATTTTGGAAAGAGACTTTCAACAACAATTGAGCGCTTGTCAAGAATATGAAGTTAAATTATCAAGTGCTAATCGAAATTTACAACATTTAGGAAGAGCAAATGAAAAAATCCCAAGTTGAAAATAAAGATCTTATGCAAGATTTAATGCATTCACGTGAACTAAATGCCTCATTTAGAACAAAATAAAGAAGACTTGACGAGACAATTGACGAGTAAAGAACTTGATTATGAACAATTACAAAATCAATTGGCCGATAAACGAGCTGAAAATGATCTACTTAAATCACAAGTTAACAGTGAAAGAACAATGGTCAAAAATTTAGAGGAATTAATTGCGAATAATCGAGAAAAAGACTTTCACATGCAATTGTCCACACAAGAACGTGACTCGGAAATAAAGCTTTTAAAAGATCGAATTTGTTTAAGCGAACAAAAAATTCAAAGTCAAAATAAAGACATTACTTGTTTGAGAAGTAAAATAGTCGAATATGAAAGTGAAAATGAAAGACTAAAACGACAATTGACAAACGAAAGATTCGAACGAGAAAGAGCAGCTCAAGAATTGAGAAAACTAAGCGATTCAACTGATTTGAATTCGTCAACAAGTCGTTTATTGAGAAGCAATGTCACCAGTGCGTGTTTCAATTCCAATGCAAGTGCCTGTTCGTCCACTTCAACAGTCGCAAGGTATTTTGTCTTAACTAGATTCTGGTCTAACTCTTTCTCTTCCTTTGCCAACTCCACTACATTCAGCAAGCACAGCAATGGCAGCTGCAGCAGCCTGCAGTAGCTGCATCAAATGTAGCAGCTGCTGCTAGTGGCTATAGATCTTTATCACCAATAAGATCAAGATCGCCATCAAAAGACATGTCAAATCACTTTTTAACTTCGTCGTTATCAGCATCATCAAACATGAGATATTCAACATGTAGTTCAGAAAAAATGAGAAATCATTCTCCAAATAAACAACTTAACTAAACTAAATAAAATTATCATTTTTGTTGTAAAAAAAAAGTTAAAAGAAAAAAAGAGTGGTTGCTATGTTTAATTCATTTTTTTATTTATTAGAATAGATATTTTTACATAAATTTTTATGTGACCTGTTTATTTTATTATTATTTTTATTTTATTTTCTATTTTTATTGATACCTTACAAAAAGTGCTTTAAAAAAATAAAAACACAAAAACGAAACCGTCCAATTAAAATGGAAATGAATGGATTTTTTTAAGTCTTTGTTTTTAAAATCAAAAACCAAAACTATAAGATGCCATATTTGATTTGAAAATACAAAAAAAAACAAATGAAATTTTTTAACCAAATCTTATTTATTATTTTTTTAATTTGTTTTAATTTTTTTAATAAAATATCTATTAAAAGCTTTAATTTATTTTTTAAATAAATTAAATTACACTGGGATACGTTCCTAGGCTACTACTTGAAATCGTTAAATGAAGATAGCTTTTACCCATGTTAAAAACACCGTCTTCTTTACAAAAATTTTGGAAATGGAAAAGAATTCCGTATATGAAAACTTTTGTAAGTTATTTTAGTAAACAATGGCTTGATTCTCCTTTTTGCAACTAGCTATTCTCGTAATTTTTTGAATGCAGCAATATGTATACACTTGATTGGATGTTGTTTTCTTGATTTGATTGTTTACCCGGTAATAAAAACGAAACGTTTTATTCCAAAAAGTCAATCAAGAAAAAGAAAGGCAGACCCATGGTTCGAAAAGCATTAAAATAGAATTTAAAATTTTTGTTTAATTCTTTTTTTAATAAACTAGAATGACTTTGGTTTTATGTTTTATCGCTTTTTGTAATAATTTTTTAAGTTTGATTGACATTTTAGTAAAAATAAATGTATGTGCTCGTTAACAATTAAAAAGTATAAAGTAAATTTTATGCTTGATTCACTTTTTATATGTATCGTTAATCTTTGTCGAATAGAAGTCTCCGATTCGGTGAAACATTTTTGAAAATCATTGCATAAAAAGATCTGGTAAAACAGTGGCGTATAAATTAATGGGTATTTTTGGAAAAAAATAATTTTTTTGTTCCGACAACTTTAAAAGAGCGTTAAAATAAAATAAATTTTTTAGTCAATGGTTTTTCAACTTTTTTTATTTAAAATTAAATTTTTTATTAATATTTATATAAAATATAAAAAAAAAGTATTTTTAAATAATAACAAATTTTTGTTTTGGTTTAATTCAATATTACTTATGCCCTGATTTTGATCATCAATTAAATAAATTTAAAGTTAATAATTTCGAACGAAAATAATAATATTCTAAAAAAAATTTTAAATTATAAAAAACAAAAAAAATTTTCTCGTGAGAAATATATATCTGACATTTTTTTTTGTAATAAATTTTTTCTTTGAATTTAATTAAAAAAAACCAAGGACTTGGGATAGATGATTTGATTTAATTTTTTGATTGAGTTTTTAAACGAAGATAAATTTAATAAATAACCTTAAAACGTTTTATTAAAAGACTTATTTCATTTGCTAGGACAATGAGCTTGTTTCATAAAGCAAATCCATTTGTGTATCGTTAAGTTGCTTTGTTGCCCGCTAAAAATGTTATATTTAGTGTATTACGAAATGTATTTAATAAATTTAATATTTGAATTAATAATTGTCGAATTTCGTCTAATTTTTCATCTTTGTACATGTATTTGAAGCATATTTGAAAGCATGTTTTGACTAATTTGCTCAATGAATTCATTGCCACTCGTACATTTGGTAGAACAACTTTATCGTCAATTAACGATGAACTTATCATTGTTTTTGAATAGTGCACAAATTCACGACATATTAAAGCTATTTCGTTTAAGTTTTCTTCCAAATTTTTTTTGAATATTTCATTTTCAATTGAACTTTCATTTAACTCTTTGTCGTCCATATTGTTGCTTAACATTGAGCTCAAACGAACATGTTCTATTGTCAAATGTAATTCAACCAAAACTGTATCTAAATCAGTAAATATTTCATTAAAATAATCTTCGCTTTTTTTCTCTTCGGTTTCTTCTAGATTAAATTTATTCTCAGATATTTTGTCTAGCTTTAAGACTCGTTGTAACATTTCATGCTCAAATTCTTTGCCAATCTTGTGCAATGGTTTCAAATTGAACTCTTCAATATTATTGTATGCTGTTTCAATTTCTTTGCTTGCCTTTTTGTCTATTACTATTTTTGATGCTGCTACTGCTGCTGGAGATGTATTTAGCTCTAAATCTGAACTCTCCATACTCTCATCACTCTCGTCTGAATTAATCAAATCAAAGTCATCATATACATCATTTATTTCATCATCTTTTTCATTTTCATGATCACTTCGATCATCACCATTATCATTATCATCATCATCGTCATCATCGCATACTTTTTCAATTAGAATATTCGAAATTTCAATTGAATCTTTCCATCGAACTTTTAAACTACTCTTTCCAGAATTTGGATCTTTAAGAAGACTTTTTTTAGCCGATTTAAACGTGCTCAAAATAGGAACAATCGATTCTTCATCATTTTTATTATCTTGATCATCAATTAAATTTACACTCTTGAATAAATTGACAATATTATCCGAATGACTTTGATTTGATTTGAATTTAATATCAATATTTTCTTGTTCACTTTCCTGTTCAATTTGTTTTTGTTTTTCTAATTCAATTTGATTCGCATGAGTTAAATCATCATCATTTTTAGGACTTAGATCATCTAAACTAAAATTTTTATCTTTTTGTTGATGATTATTTCCATTTCTAAACAAATCCAAAAGAGATTTAAAATTTCTTGATGGTAGACTATTATAAATAGAACTATACGAAGACGATGCTTTACGATTAAGTTTATTTTCGATTGATTTATAAGTGAGTGATCGTTTGCGATCCGCTTTATGTTGTTGTTGTTGCTTTACTGTTGAATAAATGTCGTCATATCCATTTATAGGCTCAAATTTTTGTTCTTCATCTTTTTTTGGTTTTGCTTCAACAAACTTGTTAAATACCTTAGAAAAACTAGAAAAGCTAAGATTTTTAAGTTTTTTATGTGTTTCTTGTGATTGTGATTGATTGCTTGTTATCGTTGATGTTAGAGTTGCTTGATTTAATTTTGATGAGTAGTCTGTTTGTCTATCAGATATCGAGTCCATTATAAGACTATTAACTTGCATGTTATCCGAGAAACCAATTTTAATTGATTCATTTAGAGGCGTTATTTCATTACGAATAATTCCATATCGTTTATCTTTTCGTTCAGCATTCGGCGTAACAAATAACAAGTCTAAAATGTTACTTTTATTTGGTATCAATTGAGCTTTTTCGTATTTAATTGTGTTTACATGAGAGCTTACACTTCGTTTAAGACTATATTGATCATGAGACGATACAGACAATGATTTAAGTCTATTTGTAATTATATTTTCACAAGATGGTTGTTGTTGTTGTTGTTGTGAGTGATTTATAATTTTTACAACCGAATTTCCACCAATACTCAATGAACGTTTATCTTTTTGTAAGTCTTTATTTTTAGAATTTAAAATAGTTGATTCGTAATTTTTAGCGATTGTTTTGACACTTAAAGAGTGAGCCAACGTTGGTTTAATGGTTGTTGGCGATGACGATGACGACGATACACCAGAGCTACTGGCAGTTGACGATGAAAGCAACGAATTATGAGAACTAAACAAAGCTTGTTCGTTCATATTTTGATTAGCTAAATTTGATAAAAATGAATTTGAACGCTTCAAATTTGAATTCAATCGAAACGATTGAATTTGATGTTGTTGTTGTTGTTGCTGTTGCTGTTGTTGGGTTGTTTGAATATTATTTTGATTAATTAAATATTTAAAACTAGTTAATTTTGTTTTGTTATTATTATTCGATGGGTCACTTGTTGTTGTTGTTGTTGTTGTTGAATTTGTAATTCCATTTTTATTATTATCATTAAAGCTATTATTTTTATTATCCAAATTAATGACTAATTTAGATGAGTATGTAGTTTTTGTTGATGCTGTTGTTGCTTGCTTGTCTAAAATTTTTAGAATAATTAAATTCAAAAAACAAATGTTGAATTGAAATTAAAAAATTCTTAATTTATCATTTACCTTCGTTTAGATGGCTTAGTATGGTAGTAGTTGTAATGTTTATTTGATTTTCGTCTTCATGAAGGCATAATGAAGGCGCTGGTGTCGTTGGTGGCGGAGGTGGAGATGGTGGTATAGAATATTTGAATTGAAAATTATTAGCACCTAATTGATTGTTATGATCTGAACTTGAGTCCGATTCTATTCCACTTTCAATCTCAAGTTCATTTGTTTTATCTTTATAAAAAATTTAAATTCATTTAAAAATGAGTAGAATAGATTATTAATATAGGAAAAAGTCAAATTTATATGAGGGTAAATAAAATACTGTTTGAACTTAAAAAAAAAATGAAGAAATTTCCATAATTACTAAAATGTATTTAATTTACATTCGTTTAATTGATAATCATCGGAGAATTGTTCAGGTGGTGGTGGTGCTGATACAAGATCTTTGTTCATTGATTGGGTCAAATCTTTGTGAAAAATTATAAAAATTAAAAAATTAAAAAATTTTCAATTTTTGTTCAATTCTCACCGATAACATCAAAATTTCCAAATTCATAGTCCAAGCGATTGGCGTTACTGTTGATTGGTGAAAAATTCCTAACAATTGTCGGAAGAGTATCTTCATATTCATCCGAATGAGGATTATCTTGACATAAATTCATATCGTCAAATTCGTAATTTAAATTGGAAAAATTATTTTTAATTTTTTCAGTGATGTTATTGTTGAGTAGTCCAATTGTTTTCCATGTATTTTCATTGAGTTTAGTTTCTTTTTAAAAAAAAAAAATTTAATTTTTAAAAAAATATCGAAAACACGAAAACAAAAAAATGATTTAATCTAAGAAATTAAGTTAAAAAGCAAATATTTTGATTCGAGTGTCTTTTTTGTTAAGGCCAAACAATGACTACGATGACGACGACGGCGTCAAAGGACAAAGAGTTACTATCCGAAAAAAAAAAAATTTCATTTAAAAAAGAAAATCGTAAATCTTAAAGTTTATAATTTAATTTGTAAAAAAATTATTATCACTCATAATTGTGTTCTAATTCAACATAAAGGTAAAACGAACAGAGCTAGATAAACGTTTTTATGATTTAAGATAATATTTTCTTTGATTTTGAGTTTTTTTGAATTATGCAAGAGGATAAGAAGAAGAGATAAGAATATTGTTTTGTTGTCCATGGGACTTTTTTTGTTGTGAGAGAATTTATCTTGTTAAACATCAACCCTAATTATGATTGTTTAAAGAAACAAGTTCAAATTTAAATTTCGACCTAAAAAAATCTAAAATATTTCTAATTATTAATTAAAAAAAAAAAGATAAATTTTGTTGATTTAGCCTTTGGATACATTTTTGTTTTTATTTAAAATGATTAAATAAGTAAATTTATTGGTCTATAATCTATAAAATAAACCTTTTGTTTTCAATGTCGTTTTCTAATCTTAATTCAAGTTTATTATTTAAAAAAAAATAAAATTTCTTTTTATTGATAGCACTTGCTTGTTAAATGATGCCTGAATTGACACTGCAATGGTTAATGAAAGTAAACTAAAATTTACATAACGTTAGAAAAATTCAAAAGTTAACAAATTGACTTGTATCTTAAAAATGAAAAATACCTCTTTTTTTTAAAAAAAAAAAAATTGTTGTTTAAACATTGTTTCGTAATAAGTTGTAATTAACACGAAAGAAACAAACAAAAATCTATTTAAATTACTATCCGGAAGGTTTTAAAAAATATATTGCCTACCAATTTTTATGAGTTTTGTTAAAAAATAAACATGAAGAAGAGAAAAACAAAATAATATTAAAAAATACTTTTAAAATCAAATTAAAAGTACATGATCTTTGTTGGATATTTTATTGGGAATAGTTTTTTATAATAACAATTTTAAGTGCGTGATGTGTCTTATGATTCATTAAACCTATTTTCTTTACTTGTTGCTTTAATGTTAAAATTTTCCAAAGGATTAAATTTCAACTAAAACAAATTTTTGAACAAAATTGAAATTTTTTTTTTCATTTTTTTTTGTTCAGGTTTTATTTATTTTTCATTATTTCTTAACACAAAAATTACATAACTATTTGGGCACAATAACAACAAAAATAAAAAACACACAAATTTTTTATATTTTTTCAAACTTTTTTTATAAGTTGATCGACTGACTGAGGGTTCTCACTCGCCTCTTCTTCAACACCTTACCTCTCTTTACTTGACACAGAAAAAACAAACAAGACTGACAAAAATACAATTCAATTTTAAGTTTATTTATATTTTGTAATCTCTTCTCTCTTTTTTTTTGTTTTGTTTTGGTTCGTTTGAATTTTTTTTTTATTTTTTCAAGTGGTATTTGAAATAAATTTCAAAATTATCCCTAAAGATAGACGATAACAACAACGGCTAGTTAGAATATTCGCTTGAGTTTGTTTTCTTTAAATTTGCTTTTGTTTCAATAAAAACAACAACAACAACAACAACAAAACGAAAAAATAAAAAAAAAAATAGTCAAAATTTTAATTAAAAGTACCTTCTATATTTGGATATAAGTGAATCAATGGAGTACTCGAATTTAGACCTAGTGAATTTTGATCCATTGTTGATGAAATACCCTTTAGACTACCCTCAATAGACGATATAGATTTTGAGTCTTCATCTTCTTTTATTATTCGAAACGATTGTGTCTCGCCTATTTCGTCACAATTACTGCTATTGTTGTTATTATTATTATTATTATTATTATTATTATTATATTCGATTACATGATCTTCGTCTATGTTACTATTCGACGTCGATGAATTTGCAAAATACAATACTTTTTCTTCTTCATCTTGTTCAACTTGATTTTCAACATCGTTTATTTCGAGTGACTCAATTTTTTTTAAACATTTAGCATTAAATTTATCAATTAATTCTTTATGTAGAGCTTCTTTTAGATTTAGACCAACAAATTTAGTCTCAATATTTTCTATTTTTGGCTCATCTCGTTTAGCATCAACTTCTTCAACAGAATCGTCCAAAGTTAACTCTTCTACTTCAGTGTTCAAACTAATTGATTGAATACAATTGAAATTTGTTTCATCTTGGTCAATTTTTTTGGCTAATAATTTACACGGATGTTTAACCAAATACACTGGAACTAGTAATTTAAATTAAACTTAGTATACCCTTAGTATAAGTAATGAAAAGTCTAAAATTTACCATTTAAATTAGTCACTTGTTTGGCAGGATTTTGAATTTCTTGAATGGGACACAGACGATTTTTAATAGGATACACAAAAAGACGTAAATGTCCTTGTAAAATGTATAAAAATTCCAAATAGTCATCTTTTAAAAATCCAAACGAAATAGTCTAACAAAAGAAAAAAAAAATTTAGATTATTTTTAAAATTTTTATTAAAAAACCCATTCAAGTTACTTTATTTTTAATTATTTCATCTTGATCTGAATATGTTTCAAATAGATCAAGATCGATTCGTATTAAATTTAAGTTTAAGCTTAGACTATTTGAAACGCGTATGTTTTCGATTGATTCAAATTTAGCCAGACCCAAAAGCTAACAACAAAAAACAGTATTATCTCAAGTGTTCAAGAGTTGATACATTAAAAAAAATAAATAAATAAAATTTACCTTTTTATGTTTGATATCAATAAACGTTGCTATTCCAAAATCAGAGCCAATAATTATAAATGCCTCTTTCATTTGATCCAAAAGAAAAACAAAAAAAATGCGACCAGAAAATTGAAATAATTCTTTCATACATATGAGATATTCAAGTTGAATATTTTTTTTGTTATTTATTAAATTTGCTTTTTCCAAGAACCAAGTTAAATTTTGAACAAGTAACTTTTTTAAATCGTCTTTTGATAAAACATTCGAGTCTAATATTGACTTTGGCAAATACTTTTCCAATTCCAATTCATTTCTTTTATTTTAAATAATAATTATTTTAAATATTTATTTTTTAAATTTTTTTAGTCACACTTACTCAAATGATTTACTTAAAAAGTCTGGTAGATTATCGTATAGCTCATACAAAATATTCAATGTTGACAAGTGAAGTATCATTTCGTATTTCATTTCAGAGGCATACTTTTCTTTTAAAACATCACCAACACTTTGTTCAAACAAATATTTGAATGCATTTTCATCAAAAGCCATTAGGTCTCTATAATTGTTTGGTATAAACACGAATCGAAGCATACAAATCATGTCATCTCCAAATTTTTCTTTTACTTTAAACAAATGTTGGGTTTCATCAACAAGAATATACTTTGAAACACAGTCTATTTCGTTTGATAATCGTACAACTAAACCAAAGTATTCAATTGTTTTAATTGATAATTTTTCTTTTAAACACAAAAGAACGTCTTTTACAGTCGTATTTTTGTCATATTTAAACGATTTAATTATTTGATTTTCAAGATTAACTTTAAATATTGAAAATGTGTCTTGGTTATCATTTTCATGTTGGTTTTGTTTCTGCTCTGAGACCGACTCTTTATCTTTTATAATATCAGCAGTATTCTCTTGCAATTGAAATCTAACTTTAACTTTTTTATTTGAATTTATTTCTTTTTTTAAAGCTTTTTTGTCTTCTGTAAGTAAAAGTGAATTGTTGCTTTTTGGCTTTAAAATTTACATTTTTAAAAAATAAATCGAAACAATTTTAATAAAATTCATTACCGTTGGTTGTTTGACCAGTAGCTTTATTTTTTCATTACAACTTCGTATCAAATTAATAACATAATTTCTTGATGCAAATTCAACGTCTTCATCATTTACGGCTAATATTTCATCACCATTTAAAAGTTTATTACTTCCCGGTCCATCTTAAAAAAAAATAAAACGTTAAAAGACATTTTTCATTAAAATTTAAACAACCAAGTACCTGGTGTTACAAATCGAATTTTAAGTGGCTTTTCACTTCCTGCAATAAATCCAAACCCAAGTTGTTCATCTTTATACAAAATAACCTCTCTACTAGGACTAGATTTAAGTTGTTGATTAATCAAAAGATTATTGGTGTTTGTCAAAGTAATGGTATCATGAGTTGCAACGTTATCTTGGTTATTTGTTGTTTGACATTGTTTATTTAAATTTTTTTTACATCTTGTATTTGTATTGTATTTAGATGGAAGTTTTTTATTGACTATGGTTCGTTTGAATGCACGTTCGTTTTCGATTGTTTTACTTTTAATTGTTTTACTTTGATGATTAAACAATTTTTTATTTTTGAGTACGCCTAATTTAATTTTATTTTGAGTTGATTTTATATTTTCCGAGTCAAACCGGTTGGGATTTTGAATATTTTCAAAACTTTTCATAAGATCATACTCATTACATCCTAAAGTCTTTGCCAATTTACGTATAGACACAAGACTTTTATAATCAAATTTGTTTAATTCATTACATCCAAGTAAATGAGCAGCCTTGTTCAATGATGATAAACTATTAAAATTTGTATCATTTAAACTTTTGTCCATTTTTCGTAATTTATTCAACGTCTAACACAAAGATAAAAGTTGCTGCTTTAATTCATGATATAATTTACGTTGTGTGTGTGTGTGTTTTTAGTCGCGTTTATTTTTCTAAAGAATTATGTAAGAAACAAAAAAAATTAGATTCAAGTATCTTAAACAAACGAACGATAAACTTTGAAAACAAAAAAAAAATTAAATCTTTAAGGTTTCGATTTAACACAAATATTATTTCAACAATCTTAAATAATACTCACTTGAATGAGTTGAGAAACCTTTTCAACACAACTAAATGACGTAATTCTGAAGTTCTATTGATAGCCTTTAATTTACTTATTAAATTTTACAAACAATAGGAAACCATTCTTATTAAAAAATTAACTTTTTTTTTTTCAAAAAAAAACGAATTTTTAAGAGGAAAAGTAAATTAATTAAGAAATTATTCAAACTAAAAAGGAAATCAAATACAAATGGAATGTTTACATTAAGAATTTAGAAAATTTTAATTCTCACTAAAATCCCTTACTCAACTCTATAATAAACACTTTTTTAGAACTTTTATTATATATATAAAAAATGATCAAGATTTACCTTTTGGTATGATGGGGGGACTTAAATTAGACCTATTTCTTTTTTTTTTTTACTTTTTTTATGTTCGACGAGCTTAAAAAAAGATTAAATAGACAAAAAATCAAAAAAAAAATGAAAAAGAAAAAAATGGCTTAACTTTAAATGAAATTTTTTCGAGATTTGATTCAATAAAAAAATCTCAATTATTTCAAGTTAATTCTATAGCACACTTTTTCTTCTTCTTCTTTTGAACCAAAGCCTATAATCTTTTTTTTGAAACAATAAAAAGAATACACACACACACACACACACACACACACACACACACAATAAAACAACAAAAAAGAAGAAAACTAGCGAAAATTTTGGGAAAAAAAAATTTCTCTCTTGGCTATCTCGATTGTTTCTTTTCAATTTTTTTTGACAATATGTTTTTAAAAATTTATCTACTGTGTAAATTGGATGGTGATGATAACTTCTTTTTTTTTTACTTTTAGATAAGTTGATGATTTAGATTAAAACCTTAATTCTAATATAAATAATAATTTAATAATAAAATATTTACTTTTATAACTATAACTGAATTGGCTTCATGTTAATTTACCACACAATTTCGATAATCCATATAAATATATATGGCTTTATTCGTTTCTTTAAACAATTTTTTTAATCCTTCTTGTAGTAGAGTTTTTTTTTGTTTTAATTAAATTAATCGATTACATTTTTATTGTACTTTTTTTTGTGTTTCGCCCTAAACAAAATCTAATTATAATCCTTAAATTAATCCAAAATCGATATAATTAAAATACAAAAAGAGAGAAAGACTAGACCAGTCTTCGTTTGGCTTTAACATTAACATTCGTTCGTTCGAAGGTGTTACGACTAAATTAAATTTAAATGTTAGTTGTGGATTTACAACTATTAGTACAATTTCAACAACAAATAAAACAACTACAATATACAAAAAAGAAAAGGCAATTGACCTTTATTTAAGTTTAGATTTTCTTTAAATTTAAACTAGAATTAGTTCTAAATATCATCATCATCATCAATATGTTTAAACTTTATTGCTAATCGTTAAAACAATTTTTTAGCTAATTAACACTACCTTTCAAAATCATATTCAAAATTTTTTTAAAAAAAAAGTCCAATTTCGATATACGACAACGATTATACCCTCTAAATCTTATCTTAAATGAATATAAAAGGGGCGAAATAACAACAAAATTTGGTCAGTTGAAATAAAATCCTTTGATATTATATAACCCAATATTGAAATGATTCGCATATTAGTGCTAAGATGAGACAAATTCGTACACAGAGAAAAAAAAAAGAATCTACTTGACTTTTTTTTTATAGGTTAGGATCAAATTTTATTTTTTTTTTAATAAAATTTTTTTTTCTCTTTAGCCAAATGAAAAAAAAAAAATAAAGTTAAATCTTAATTTAAGAGGAAGGATTAAAAAATTAATAAAGTGGGACTTGTCGACATTAAAACAAGAAACATTTTTTTTTATCATGTGTGTGTATCAAATGTTGTGTAGGAACTTTTTTATTAAATTAGGTTGATTTTTTAATTAAAAATCTAGAAGCAAATATTTTGAAATTGATAAAAACGAACGAAAATTATAAAAAGTTAATCGACTTAAATTATTACTTTGTCCTAACAATATCTTGTTAGTTTTCTTTTAAGTTTTGATTTAGATTAGAAATGTTGATTAAACATTCTAAATTGAATGGTATAAAAATTCAATCAATTTCAAGCTTATTTTAAATTTTGACGAAAATGTTTGAAATTTTTTATATCCGAGTTTTGTCGAGACCTTTAAGAATCTGGGACTATCTTTTAGTCATCGAAAATGGCTTTATTGATCAAGAATCACCCATGGTTTAACACTGAATTGACATTTTTGCGACGGAATGAAATTACTCCACAGCCCCGCCACTGTATTTCGCGAGAACTTTACTTTTACAAAAGAATGCATGGCAATAGATTCTCAAAACAATATCTTCGCTGCAAAAAATTAAATAAAATTTAATTCTCCTCAACGTCAACCACATATTCAATCCGAATTGAAAAAAAAAAAATAAATAAAATTGATACTGATTTTTCCATTACTGATACCAAGTCTGTAAAGAGTATTACAGAGCTTATTTATAAAAACGGCAGTTGAATATTTCTAGTTTTATAATTTTTCACTCAATTAAAATATGAAAAGAAAATTTCATTTTTTTATTATTATTATAGTGTAATCTGCAACGAGCTTGGCTCGCTGAACTAGGGTTAACATACCTAGCTATGGCAGATCTGTTATACACCAGTAAAGGCGAACGCATCACAAATCTTCACGCCTTTGGGAAACAAAATTTAAAAAAACAAACTATACCACGTTGTTCAGCACAAAAAATTACCCTAGCAAAGTGGAAAAATCGAGACCTCGTTTCTACTTCATACCCCTCGCATTTAGTACCCAAAATAGACATCTTTAAAGCCGTCTAACAACAGCATTTTAGAAATTTGTAAACATATCGTTTTTTTTTGAGATATATGAATTTTTCCCTAGGCGGACAATTTTTGACTAATTAACGATTCTTCTTTTTGAGTTGTGGATGATACCAGTCGATACGATTAAAGTGAGCCCAAGTATTTTAAGTCTATCTTCATAACTCTTGTTATGCAAACTCGGTATAAACTTGGTTCCAATTGTTGAATGCTCTTTTGAGTTTTGACAACAACAATTTTGCCATTGGTCTTGATGACTTCACTTGATCTTCCCATTTGAGGTGGTTCCTTATGATGAGTTCGGAGTTGCTTGTTTGCAGTAAGTGACTTGTCTCCTGAGAAACATTGTCTTTGTTAAAATAATACAGTGGGTTCGCAGTAGTGTTGAAAATCGAATAGAAGTGGCTATGTGAAGTTTTGTCTCAAAAAACCAAAAATTTCAAACTGATCAAAATATATTTCACTATAACAACTTAAGGATCATTTAAAATTATTGCAGATATGGATATTATTGATAAGAAATAATTTCTACATACAGGGAGCTCTTGTACAAAAACTCTGCAGCTATGCAATTTTAATTGCGTTTTCAATTTTAATTCTTTTCACTTTATTTTATTTTTTAAACTACGCAATTAAAATTGAAGAGCTGCAGAGTTATCGCTATTTCGCAATTTTTTCAAATTTTGTCTTTTTTAATTGATTTTTGTAGGGTTAGACATTTTTTTAATGAATTTTGACATTTAAAGCTGAATTTTTTACAGTTTCTTACTTTTCTTACTTATTACTTTTTTCCTACTTTCTTATAATTTTTTCGAATTTTCACATTTTCAATGTAAAGTTATATTTTTAGTGATCTAATTATATTTTTTATGCAATTTTAAGATTCCCAATGCGGAAAAAGCATAAAAATTTCGTAATTGTCTCATTTTGTCCGCAACCTTCCACAATTTTTCGCAATTTTTTGAAATTTTTGATGCAATTTTCGGGAATGATCAAGATGCAGAGGTTTATTAAGCTGAAAATAGTGATGATTATGAAGAAGATTCCGATAAAGAAACCGACAGTGAGATTAGTGATGTTGAGTCGTTGTAAGGTTCATTGATGGGGTCGAGAAATAATTCTTGAGTGGAGTGGAGACTGAATCCAAAGATCCAGCTATTGATGAACCCAATGGTTCTGGTTGTGATAGTGAAACTGAATTAGTAACCTTGGCTCGGCAACGGTGAAAGACAATGACGATGTTTATTCTAGTGAAGCTGAATCTAGTTTACCAGATACAGATGGTAATGTTGCTAATGTTGCTGTTAATGCTTTAAGTGAGCGCCTAGACTCTGTTAGACCCAATTCAGTTAAAGATAAAGCTGACAATTACCGTGTGATTGCGATGGCTGAGATAGAGACAACCCCAGAAACCGAATAAGCCGTTAAAATGGCAATGAGCGAACACTTAAACCCCGTTCAATGTGAACTATGTGGTCAATTGATGAAAAATAAGCTAGGTGTCAAGCTTCACATGGCAAAAAAACATAAAAATCAACTTGATTGAAATTTTTTTTGGTTATATATTTTTTTAATTTGTTCACGTAATAAACTTGATTGGTCACGAAGAATTTTTTTGTTCAAAAAATTTTTATTTTTTTTTAAATTGACTTTTATGTTCAGGTGTTAGATGAACATGTTTTTTTGTGAAAATAAAGTGCACCTTGGTCACATTTTTTCCGTGAACAACTGTTCACATTGTCGACATGACCCAAATAATTAAATTTATAATCAATTTTATTTTAAATTCAAATTTCAAGTTGATTTTATTTTTCAATTTTGTTTTATATTTTGATTATAAAAAAGAATCAACTATCGTTAAAAATATCCAAAAAAATCAGGCACTAAAAACGAATATATTTAAATATTGAAAAGCTATATCGCATTTTTGTTTAGTGGCTTAGGAAATATATCTAATACAAAAAATAAATCATTTATGCTTAATTACAATAAGGCAATTGAAGTTTTTGTTTGAAAAATAAATTTAATAATAACTTTTAAAGGAAAAAAAAGACCTTAAATATATCAGTTTGAACAGTTTTTAATGAGATTTAAGACAGTGTGTGGATCTTGTCATAAAAAATTTAAAAAAAGGAAATTTTGTGTTTTTTTCGGTCGAAACTGAACCAGAAAGTAATTTTTTTATAATAATTATAGAACGTTTTTGAAGCATAGAATCTCTGCTATCGTTTTCAGGGTAGATTCATTCATTTGCTATTAGCTTTAAAATACCTAACTATTGATGGGAGATCAAATTCCAGACCCTAGTTCTCAGAGAAGATGATATCTGACAAGCTAAATCTAAAATGTATTTATTGCCTAGAATATGCCTATTTTGTCGTTTTTAAAAAAAAAAAAATAAATCTTGATTTTTGGGTCCAAAGAGTCTAATATCTCGTTGAAATTAATGAGTTGTATCCTTTATGTTTTGTTTAGAATTAATAAAAAATTTTAGCCGTTTCTAATAATTTTTAAAAAATTAAATATTGAATTATATTTAAAATATGTGATATCGAAAGGGGAAATAACTCAACACTTCTTTGATGTAAAAGTATCTGAGGAAATCGGTTCTCAAAAAATTGGAGATATATTTGAATAGTGATATAAGTTAGGGCTGATATAAGTGCGAACTCACTGTAGCTCCTTTTTGCATGAATATTAGGGTTTCCTATCGAAATTAAATCCCATTCGCCAAGTTTTACTACATTTCATTAAATTATCTAGGTCAGTTCATGGATTAACGATAAGATAAGACATATCATTTTGTTCATTTTGTGAAATAACTGAAAACTTGACTTCATTTTAACCAGCGGCCAAGGTTAAGTTAAGGTTTAGGATACGTTATACAAACTTGAATGAAAGTTTTTAATTATTATTTTATTTCGAGCCTAACCATAAAACAACAAAGTCATGGGCAAAAAACCTTATTTCCCATTTTTGGGATTCAAAAGGTTATTCATGTCCTTATAATATTTTTAATACAAATCTATTATAAGGACAATGTAAACGGAGAAGGTGATATTCTGAAAGTTTAATCTGTGAGTCAAGCTTAGAAAAAAAGTCACCTTAGACTTTTTTATCAGGGTAGTTAAAACCGGAGTCGACGGCCAATCCAAATAACGGACGTCGACGTCGGTTAACTACCCACGTTTCTGAGACTGATTGTATCATCTGAAATATAAACAAAATAAAAAATATGAATAGAAGGCGTAGATTTTAGAAGAATGAACAAAATGAACAATATGAAAACCATGTCTAAAATACCAAAGAAAGAAGGCTTCTGTTAATTATAAAATTAAGTATAAATTCATAGACTGTCATATATTGGCCGTCGTTAATACCTGGGTCAGTTTGTAACTTGTCTTGGCCAGATGGGTTTCGAATAATACCAACGAGCTTGGTATCGTCTGCAAACATTTTTACAAAATGATTCGTCGATTCAATTTTAAAAATATAAGCAGCCTATTCGAATTTTAAAGTATGTAATGTAATAATATCTTTTTTCAAGTTCAAGGTTAATAAACAGGCTAATGCGCTTGCCTAATTAAAGACTGATAAACACATAGTAATAATATCTTTATCTTGAAAAGTAGTTATGAAACTTAACGATAAGTATAGGCATGTCGAATCTATAACTCTATAGTAAAAGTAGGAAAAAAAATTCAATTGCCAGGAGTGGCTGTGAAGTTTTTTTTTTCACCCATTTCAATTTCAATTAAGTTTTTTTCTAGATAAATACATTCTTAAGATGCTAAAAAATTTTGCTACACCTTAGATACGCTTCTGCAAAAACTCTGCATTTTTAAAGCTTTTGAAAACAATTTTTGATTTTCAATCTCTTACAATTCAGAGTTTTTTGAGTGAAGATACAATTTTTTTAAAAAATCAATTAATCGTTTTTATGGTCGTTCAAAAGTTCATTAGTAAAAGTTTAGCTTTATTACCACGTTTGAATTATTCTTCAGAATTATTTTTGTGAAAAATTAAATTTCTCTCGTAAAAGTTTTGTTTTAAAAGAACATCAAAAATACTTAAATTTTTGCAATTTTGTTTTTAAATAAATAAAATTTTGTACACTCAGAGGGAGATATGTGGGATTTTAGTTTAATTTCCAACATTTATTTTGAAATTCATTTTTTTACATTAAATATAAGTTGCGCGATCATTCAAAATCATTTATTTAGCGTTTAACCTTTTCAGTCAACATGTTTACAAACATTAAAAGTTGTCATTGTAAAAGTTATTTTAAATATTTCGATTCACTCTTCGACAGGAAAAATAAAATTAGTGAAAGGAGAATAATATTAATATATAAATTTAAAATAAATAAAAACAATTGTTTGTTAAATTGGACAACATCTCGCCGTTTAACTAACAATTGAAATGATTATTCTAAAGACCAATTTAAAGACCAGTCGGAGATACCATTGGAGATACGTTTCTTGAGATATACCTCACTAATTGTAGGCAAATTAATTAATTCAACAAGGTGATAGCTGTCATCATGGAATGTCGATTGATGCAACTTAGGTGACTAAATGTTGATGTGTGACTGAGGAAGCACGGCCCACTTCTCATGATAATAAATGAGCTGAGTTGTTCTGGAAGTGTCGATTGGTGTCCAGCATGTACTTTGGTGATATCTTTACTCTTCTTGACGTCTGTAATTAACGGTTGCGGTCGCGAACATGTCTATTAAATCTCTCGTAATTGGCCAGAAGCCTAAGACAAAGATTTAATGAAAAGAAAGAGAACAAATGGCAACTTTTTTTTATACTTTTAACTTTCAACCTGATTTTTCGAGTAAAAAAAGCCCAAAAATTTCCTGTATTTTAAGAGTACTTTTTGAATAAAAATGTACCTAAAAATCTCTTCATCAAAAATCTCTAATCACATGACTATTTTAACTTTTGATTCAAAGGCAACTAATACTAGATAAATTTTTGTTTATTATATTTAAACCCATTTTTTTGAAAAAATTAGATCCGAGTAAGATTTGAACGTCAGTCTAAGGATCCTATTCTAGCATTCTAACCGCTAATCCAAGCCGTTTCTTGAAAATTCATGAAAAAAATATAGTTTTAAAAATAAGAATGATTTACTGAAAGGATTGGAGTACTCTTAAAATACAGGAAATTTTTGGGCTTTTTTTACTCGAAAAATCAGGTTGAAAGTTAAAAGTAAAAAAAAAAGTTGCCAAATAGAAGCATAAAATCAAAATGAATATGAAAATCTAAAATAATTACCGTTTTCAATATTAATTTTTATTCGCAGTCCAATTCATTTTCAAAATTCGGGTAATCAAGCTTAAAAAAACATGAATTTTACATAAAACAGCTTTTAATTAAAGAAAAAGTTCAGATAATTGATTTTTTGCTACGGTGAAGTTTGAAGCAAATTTTTGGAGCAAAGCAAATTTTATTTTTTAAAACTGTAAAATTCAATAAATAGATGGACCTAACCTAGTTTAAAAATTTTAACATAACTAAACAAAATTTGTTAAACTTGATTTAAAATATTTTTTTCAATTTTTTGAATTGATCGATTTTTTGTGAATAATTAAATTTTTAAAAACAGATTGTTAACATTATAATGAAATTTTGAATTAAAATTTTTTAATTTTTAATTTAAGTACAAATTTTCAAAAGTAAAATTGGCGGGATTTTTTGAAATTTTCAAAAAATTTAAATGTTCGCGCAAAAATGTCTTATTTAAATTTAGTGTTTGGATTTCAAATTTTGTTAAAAATCGAAACTAACATCAATAATCAAATATTGATTTTCCTTTTTTTTAAATTATTTTTGAAATTAACAAAAAATTTATAATCTAAAACCATTTTTATTTTATGCACTATACCTAATTTTATTTAAAAAAACAGCTTTTCTAAAATTGCTTTGCTTCGAAAAAAAATTGCTCCAAACTTCACTCTTCCGATTTTTTTCAGATTAAGGAGTTTCGGATTAAGAAAAAGTTAAGTTTAGAGCAGGAACAATTTTGCAGAAGCTTTATAAACATTTTTTCATAGCTCTGTGACGAAACTAAAAGTTGTGTTAATAGAAACAAAATTTTTTCAAACTAAATTCAACACCTGCAAATGAATTGCGCATTTCAATTAAGTTCAAGTTCAATGTTAATCAACAGGCTAGTGACCTTTCCTAATTAAAGACTCAGCATTGTGAAGTTTCGTTCAAAAAGTTCAGTTCAAAATTTATAAATTGTATATTTTTTATAGGAAATGGAGATGAAGTAATACAAATATGCTAAAAGGTGTAACAAAAAATGTTACACAATGTGCAATAAGAAAGAACTAAAGACAAAATGTTATCAATCGATTATTGATTTTCGTAAAAAACGGATTGTATGTTAAGTTTATTATGACATCATGAGATACAAATTTAAATTTAAATCTCCAGGTTATCCCAAGCGATTCATTTAATATTCAAAGACTTAACCAGGTCTAATTGCGGTTTTCTTAATATATTCCAAATCAATCATTTTATTATTATTTAATGTTTGTGGTTAGGGTCTAGTAAAAACGAAATCTAAATGTGATCCGAACATCTTGGGTTCGATCCCCGGTCAAACTTTACAGGAGAGAGTTCAAGCATATTTAAGTTCCATGATTTCAGCGCTTAAAAAAACTACTTAATTTTAATTTAATTATGGAATGGGGTTTCTTGGAAACTGTCTTCAATAATTCGAACAAATCTTCACGAATTATCGATTATTTGAAGTTTTTATCTGATGATGTCATAATAAACTTAACATAACACCAGTTTTTTTAGGATAATCAATAATCGATTGATCAAATTTTGTTCTTAATCCTTTTTTATTGCAAGATGTGTAACATTTTTTGTTACATCATGTTACACCATTTTATTTATTGCATCTTCATTCCCTATAAAAAATTTGTCAATTTTTAAATTTTGTATTGAACTTTTTGAACCTTTTGAACGAAACTTCACAATGCTTAAAGACTCTCCATTTATTCAATAAAAATAAAATAAAATGTATAAATTGAATATAAAAATTTTGTTTTCAAAAATAAAAAAATTTAAAATTGCTCCATAGCTCCAAACTTCTTTTTTTCAGGATTAACGAGGCTCGACTATTAACTTTCGAGCACTCTGCTCAATTCAAAATTAGAAAGAAATAGAAATAAAATATAATAGAAAGAAGAAGTTAGTTTTGCAATAATTTTTTTTCTATTGAATTTGAACTTATCGAATGAGTTCGGCAATTTTTTGGTCTATTACACTTATAAATTTAACAAAGTAAAGTGACAAAGCTTAAAAAATTTAAACATACATCGATTTTATCTTTTTCTCGACGATCGTAAAGATTCAAAAAATACACTCAATATGAACCAGAAAGAAATGGAATGTCAACATGAACGAACAATGTCACAACCTTAGTTTCAGTTTCATCAGAATATACGAATACATTCGTGATCATGATTCTGGTGTTTTACTCAAGGCTTATCACTCATCATTTCGAGTACGGATACGGAACTTGAACGAGAATTTACGGTTTAAAATTTAAAAATACAATTGAACCAATAAATGATGAGTAGCTTATGCTTCACATCATTAAAGTTTTGAATAAATCTTTTAAAAATTTATGCACTATAATATTTGAACTTTTGAATTAATACCCAGGAGCTTAATCTATAGGATCATTTAATTAATGTAACAAATAGTGCAAGCTAGTCTAAAATATTTAGGAACACTGCAAGTGCTGTTACTAATTTTACAATTAATGCCCTAAGTTTTAAACTAGATTTTATTTTACTTTTAATAAATATTTATCCTTTAGTTATGAATTTTTTTCTAATTATCTTAATCAACACATGCACGCGGTATATTCGAAATTTGTCAAAACATATAGTTTTATATTCATTTAAAATTCAAAACACAAGGTTTTAACGTTGGTAGTCGATAGAAAGTTTGGTTTAATTGCGGACATTAAACAAAATAAAACCATAAAAAATTAAACAGCAATTTACATAAAATAAAAAATTTAAATTAATCATCTTTTTTTGTTGTTAAATAACACAGGCTGCTCAAGACTATTAATTTACTCGGCTTATTTGAACTAAAACAAAACAAAATAATAGAAAAAGAAGTGATTTAGCTCTTTGTAATTTAGACAAGATTACATAGATTACAATTACACGCAATAAATTAATTGCTGTTTTTTATCTTAGAAATAGAACGATACAGTAGGATTTTAAAATACAAAAATAATTGAAAACGCACATCGACCCAATGATTCCTACCCAAATTTGAATCAAGTCAAACAGTTCATTTTACTCACGCGCCAATCTATATATTAAAAGTGTTTTTCTTTTTCTCCGGGCTGTTTTAAAATCAAGCGAAAGATAGAAGGGGAAGTGAGAGAACCTAAATAAGCTTTCGTAGTTTAATTTGGATGAATTACAAAATTAGGTTCGAACAATTTACGTCTTAGAAAAACAACCCTTTTATTTTCTTTTAAATTCACTAGCTGTTTTCATTTATTATAACATTATAAAAAAGATAACGATACTGTAATAAAATAAAAATAGCAACATTTACATTAACCGCACAATTAAATTTAAATTATGGATATACACAACCAAAAATTATTCCAATTTTAACATAGCATTTGACCAAACTCTTAATATCAGATTTAATCTATCTTGCTATTTACATATCCTTTTTGTTTTTTTATAATGACGAGTCTATTTTGTTGTTGTTGTTGTTGTTGTTGAGTGGCATAAAAATTAAAAATTTTCAGGAAACATTTTTTTTTTTTAAATCTATTTTAGTATTCCTCTCACAAAAAGGTCGCCATTTTATTGAAACAAAATTATGTTTAATTGAACAAGCAATTTAGAATTGACATCATTTAAAAATTTTGATTGTCATTGCTAAAGTAAAGGTAACTTCCGGTTGATTAAAATGGTAATTTGTTTTTTTTTCGATCAAACTGAAGATTTATGAATATTTTTGTTTATTGTCGCATTGGGATCTAAGTTTGAGTAAACTTCCAAAATTATATAATAAATGACAGCTTAGAAATGAATCCGGGCTTAAATTATTTTTTCTTTATGTTACACAAGATAACGAGATTTTTTAAATTAATTCTATATATTTTATTTTCTCAGATAGAATTACCAAATCCCCAAGATAAAGTTTAAAATTAATTTTTCAATAACCCAACAATATTCCTTTCTTTTTATTATTAGGCATGTCAAAATATCAAGATTAAAAATTAGCAAAAAAATTTATTTCAATATTGTTAAGACTTTGAGGAAGAAATCATTTCTTTTCATCATCGGTTTTCTTGTATGTTTTTGTTTGTTGATTAACAAGATTTGTCTCTTCCACTTGAGAATGAAATAATCTCACTTGAAATTAATTTTTAAAAGCTTGAAAAAGATAGATCATGTTTTTAAAATCAATTGTCGTCAAGTTAAAAATACTTGCTTAAAAATCCAAAAAGATAGAAAGAGAGTAATTTAAGTTTTCATTATTTCAAATTATTCTTTTAAACGTTAATTTAGTTGCATATATATAAAAAAAAATCTTATTAACATTTAGATTAAAAAATTAGACATGGGGTATCTTGAATTATAATTTTTAAAAATTAAAAAAAAAACACAAAATTTCTTATTACCGGAAATAAAAACTACATCGAATTTTGAACAAAAGACAACAAAAAAATTAATCGATTTTAAAAGACAAAAATTTTATTTTTATTTAAAATCATAAATAAATAACGTTCTTGGTCATTCCGATTATATTAGGAACCCTTTAAATTGTAAACATCATTTTGTCTCTTGATTAAGGATAATTTTATCATGCGCAAATAAGAAGTTATTTTATAAAATTTAATAAAAGTCGATTAAAGCGACATGTCATTGTAAGTAGAGTGAAATCGAATGATGAATTTCATTATTTTGTTCAGTAATTACATGTAACTTTAATCGGATAATTATGTTATAAAAAATAATATCCGATTGTAACATTGTTCACTTTATCTAAACTCTCTATTCATTTGAATACTTTTTGATCTAAAATAGAAAGGCATTTCAAAACGATTGCTAACCTGTACAGTTTTGCGCCATTTTAAAACATACCATTGAATAAGAAAAAACTTAATTAGTCTTGAATTTTTTTTTTATGGTTTTTGTTCAATTATTTAATCCAGTACAACAAAAAAAAAATAAGCGCATTTAATTCAATTTCTGAGATTAAAATTAAAAAAAGAAAAAAAACAAAAATAACATCATATTTTCAACATGCATCTCAATAATCCGATTTTTAATCATCATCAATATTGTTAATTTGGATAAAATTTTGTTGTTCTTTATTACGTTTAAAAGTATCCATTAGATTTTTATTAGTTGCAATCCTCGACCCCATTGAGTCCAGTAAAGGGGCTAACACTTTTAAAGGTAATTCTCAACACTCATTTACAATTAAAACAAATAGAAAACAAAAAAAGCCTAATCATTCAAAATATTTTATTGTTGTTGTTGGCGTAGCTGTTAATGTTTTTTATTGTTGTCTAAGATGATATGAATTTTATTAATTTCTTTGATTAAAGCTGATCAACTATCATTTCGAAAATGTCTTGAGATTATTTATTATTTATCAAATAGTTTAACATCAAGATCAAATTTCGTTTTGAGACTCTTTCTTTTTACGACAGTAAATTTTTTGATAATTTTTTTAAAAAATTCTCTTCTCGTTTTTTTTTTTTTCTAAATTATTAACCATAACTTAAGAGAGCTTATTGTTTTTTTTTGCTTTTTTTTTTTTATTGAAGCGCAATTGTTTTGCTATTACTCGTTCGATTACAAAAAAACATAAATACTTATCTGTTTGAAATCTTATATAGGTAAGAAGATAATCGTACAAAATGGATCGTTTTCTTTCAATTGTTTCTTCTAAATGTTTTAGATTAGCATGAAAATTAAAAGCATTTAAAGTTGCTATTTATCTTTCGTTTTTCTTTACAACTTAGAGGTATTACTTTTCGACGAATGATTTAGCTCAATTAGAAAATTCGAAAATTTAATTTTTAGAGTTAAATCGCTTGTAGGCAAAAAAGTTTTCATTTATTTTTAAAATGTTTGATTCAAAATTAAAATCGATTAGCAGCTGAAACAGTTTTCTTTATTCCTTTCTATTTAATGAAAAATAACTCAAGTCATCTGGGTTCACCCAATTCAACTTAAATTTTATATGCTGTTTTTTATCTAAAAAATAAATGAATAAATATTCCGTAAGTTAATTATTGATTTTTTTTCTCTCCTCTTTTTCTTATTCTAAAATGGATTCTAATTTGATTTATGGAATATACTGTGTAAAGATGCTACTTGTTTTTTAGGTTCAAGACTCTTTGACAGTACGTCGGGGTCCGGACACGTGGGACAAATCAATAAAACAAAAACTAAATTATATTTTTAATATTTTATTAATAATAAAACTAAGCTTAAATCAGCTAAGACACAGCTGCTCCAAAATCAATAAAAAAACATATATTTAAAAAAAAGACAACAACTTAATTTCTTTTTTTTTTTTTTTCTTATTTTTTTATTTTGCAAAATATTTGAAAATTAAACTTATGCAAGAACGTAAAATTTGAAATTTAACTTAACTTAACTTTTGAAGAGCTCGACTCTTACAACTCCTCCGACCTTGAGAACTAAACCTATTTTACAAAATTTTTGAAACATTTAAACAAAATCCTAATTAAATAAATTTTCTCTAAAATTTCCCTGAGTACCAAATTCCAATTCTTCCGATAAATTAGTTTACAAATTTTATTTCTCTTATTACAACGTGTCTTTCTTACAAACAAACTCCAAAATAAAATTTGATACAAAATTGCATTCACAAAAAGTAAATTGACAAACACAAAGTTTAAACATAAAAAAAATAAAATTAGCTTCTTTTGACTCATTCATACGACTTTGATTTGTTTGAACCTATTACCAATCTCTCGGTTTGTTTTACTACTCTACCACTTCTTGTTGTTCTTACGTTTTGATCTGGTCTCTCGTTTAAGATCGACGTATCAGATCTATTTAAGTCTAAAATTGATCTGTTTTGTTGTAATACCTCTCCTTCTTGATCATCATCACCATCTTGATTTTCTGCTCCACTAACCTCGTTTTCATTGTTTACAACCTCTTCTTCATTAAAAGCTTCTTGATGGCACTCATTATCAAACGTTGAACTTTCATCTAAACTTGATTGATCACTACCATTGTCACTTGCTTGGATTAAGCCTCTTTCGAACAAACAGTGTTCGAAGTTTATTTGAAATTGAGCGTTGTAGTTTGAAACTTCACGTTGACCGACCTTTATTTTACTTTGTGTTTTATTATTTTTTGAATAGTTGGTAACTGTTTCCAATTCACCTTTGAACAATCTCATTCGATTGTAATGGGTTGTGATTTCTTTGTTGTTTGATAAGCATTTTACGACATAGTTCAATTCGTCTAGAACTTTGATTACAACGTATGGGCCAATCCATTTAACTGTAAATTTTCGACTCAATCCACTTTTTGTTACATGATTTTTTAACCAAATTTTAGTACCAACTGCAAAACTTTGTCTCGTGTCAATGTTTACATCATAAAATTTCTTTTGACTTTGTTTCGCTTGTTTCATATTTGACTCACAATCTTTTGGGATCTTTTGTTTATGTGACAAAAAACAAGAATTTGAAATTGACTTAGTCTCGATGAAATAAGTCTCGACCGAACTTGAAAGTTCACAATTGTTGAACGAAGTTGATGGCTTTGGTTCACTGTTAATACGTAGGGTGTCGTTACGGTTATCAATTACAGTCTCGTAACGTCTCAAAAAATCACGACCTAAAATTCCATCTTGGTTTGTTATACTATCGGTAATAATAAATTGGTGTTCTCCATTCCAAGTACCAATTGTTAGCCATACTCTAGCTACTACACATTCACTAAATGAATCTCCATTACACGTTTTGATTCCAATGGAATGTTTTTTTAAATCAGGATTGTACTCACGTTTAGTACAAAAATTTTGAATAACTTGCTTGAAAGTACTTGGAAGACTTGAAAATTTAAGAAGAGAATTACTTGCGCCATTGTCTACTAAGAGGTCCATTTGGGTCTCTACATTACTGTTAAACAGTTTGATTTGAGAACTGACTTTCATCAATGGGTGTGCCTTGTTTATTGACCATTCATCGTTTTTGATTGCAACTGGGTTCAATGAAATGAAGTTAAACGAAGCAGATTCATTAGAACTTTGACCAAACGTTTTTACATCATGAGTAGTACTATGTCGAGATTGACCAAAGTGGCTGGAATGATCATGTTCAAATTGTGATGAGAACTGATTTGAATTTTGACCTTGTTGACTACTTGACCACATATTTTGATTAAAATTGTTAAATGGCGGATAGTTTCGATTGCTTGTTTGATTTTGGGGGTAACGGTTTTGACCATAACCATACTCGTCTCTGGATCTTGCATTATTGATTTGACCAGTTTGAATGTAACCTCGGTTAAATTGGTACGGTTCGTTCGAGTTTTGATTTGGGTACGGGTAATAATTGTTTTGACTCGTTTGGTTTCGGTTGAAGTTAGCACGACTAGACATGTTTCGATTTTGGTATGGTTTGTTTTGGTTTCGTCTCACTGGGCATTTAGACTGAAAATGACCTTTCTGACCACAATTGTAACATTCTATATCGTTTAAGTCGGGTGTTTGTTTTGGTTTGACAGTTGTTTTGTTAATTTCGATTGAGTCTTTGTCCATTAAACTGATCGCTTTACGAGCCTTTGAAACAACAATGTCCCATTCCTCATCAACATGCATACTCAATTGAGATCTAAGACTACCAGGCATTTCTTTTACAAACTTGTTTTTTAACAATTTGGTTCGGTTTGCTTCATTGATACCAGGTAAAGCTCTACTTAAAAGTGCTTCAAGTTTTAGTGAAAAACTTAAAACTCCATCGTCCATATCGAACTTTAAACTGTTGAATTGATTCATGTACTCTTCTTCGGTTAAAGCAAATTTATCGATTAACTGTTGGAATACTACGGTTATGTTCTCTTTTTGAACATTGGTCAACTTGTTGTACACGTTTTTGGCATTACCGATCAAATACGACTTGATTAACGACGCTTGATCTTGTTCACTAAAACGTAAACCTTCTGTTTTTGACAAAAATCGATCCTTAAAATCGTAGATACAATCACCATTCCCTTCGAACGGAGCGGTTAGAGAACTTGCGTACGGATTAAATGACATTTTGAATCGGATTTAATCGTTAGCACACAAATTAAAAATCGAATTATAAACTAATGTTGTCACCAATGTAAAGATGCTACTTGTTTTTTAGGTTCAAGACTCTTTGACAGTACGTCGGGGTCCGGACACGTGGGACAAATCAATAAAACAAAAACTAAATTATATTTTTAATATTTTATTAATAATAAAACTAAGCTTAAATCAGCTAAGACACAGCTGCTCCAAAATCAATAAAAAAACATATATTTAAAAAAAAGACAACAACTTAATTTCTTTTTTTTTTTTCTTATTTTTTTATTTTGCAAAATATTTGAAAATTAAACTTATGCAAGAACGTAAAATTTGAAATTTAACTTAACTTAACTTTTGAAGAGCTCGACTCTTACAGAAATATAATTTGTATTGATCCTGTGTCATATTGCTTAATATTAATTGCTCGTTAACAATACTCATTCTAATTAAAAAAATTTTAATTGAAAACTTTAGTTTTAAAATTAAATGTGTCTTACTGTGAACTTGCGTCGGGTATACAAACAAAAGCCCGGTTAAAACATCTCAAAGGTCTCACATTATCATCGGACTTGCCTTCTCGAAAAACACCGCTTACATTAAACGATATCATATTGGGAGTAAAAAAACAATTGTCCAATTTGAATGAGCTCGGCTCGTGTTCAGTTTGAGGAAGTCTAGACAAAAAATTAACTATTTCAAGATGACCTTGCTTGATTAAACGATATTTTCTTTCATTTGTTTGATGGTCTCTTTTAAATATTCGTTTTAAATTTCGACTCTCTTTAACCAAGGAATCGTCGAATTTAAAAAAACGATGTCCTACTGGATTTTGAAGATTAAGTGACATCGAAAGCAAACTCTTGGGGTTATAAGCTCCAATTAATAAATCACGTGTGTTATCAAAGCATGTGAAATAGCTAAAAAAAGTTGAAATTTTACTTTATTTAAAATTTTAGAAAAAAAAAATTAAAAATACTTTTGAACGTAACCAATTATTAAATTGAAAACATCTTCTGTTGTCGAGTTTAAACGACAATGTGGACGAGTGATCATTAATGGTCTTATTTCATCGTCTCCAATTGAAAGTTTTGTTTTAACATTCTTTATCACGTTTGTTTCTGCAAGATTTTGAAGAGCTTTTTGACGATTTTTTTTACTTTTTTTTGTTTTTAAAAATTAAATTTTTTAAAATAAATAAATAATCTTAAAGAATAAGAATGTAAACTTTTTCTTTTTGTTTGGATTATGATTTTGATTTTGAGTGTTTTTAGGTAAAACATCAAATTCTTCATTTTTTTCCAATGCTTCAATAATGCTTGCTTAATAATAATAAAAAAATTCAAGACTTTAGCTTAAACAAAAAAAACATGTAATTCTCTTACGAGTGATATAACTTTTTTTATTCGAATTAGCTATTCGATTGTTTGACCATTTGTTTGAGTTGATACCACCATTGGTAACATGATGTAATTGATTGTTACGATTACGATCTTTATAACTTGTTCCATCTAAAAATAAACCAAATGATTCAAGTGAATAAGACTGAAAGGTCACCAAAAATTTTACTTTTATTTTTATTTTTTCTTGGCATTTTGTCGTTGTTGTTGTTGTTGTTGGTAAACAAAAGATAACGTGCGTTTTAAGCAAAATAATTTATTTAAAAAATAAAATATTTTTATGTAAATTATAAAATGAAAACACATGCTTTTAGAAATTTTCATAAACTAACGAAAAATTAACTTAACTTTAGACCTTTTTCATGTCAAAATCAAGAAGGCTAGATAAGTCTACAAGATAAACGGTTACAGTAATATTCAAAGCAATATTCTGATCGACTCACCAATTTTTCTTGTCACAAAAAGGACACAAAAGACAACTAAAAACTCATCGAATATTTGTCTTTTCAAGAATAAAGTCGAAAAATGAAATTTGACTTAACTGGAATCGATTTGCATTAAAAGTGACTCTTTTTTTTTAATCTCTCCAGTGATATAAGTGTAACAGTGACTTAAGTGGGTAGTGATATAAGTGGGACTTGACTGTAGTTAAGAAAATATTTTCAAAATTTTTTTATTCAAAAAAAAAGGAAACCAATCAAAATAAGAATAATTTAAAAACCTAAAATAAATTTTGAGAAATATTCAAAATTATTTTGGAATGCAAACAGCTGATCCAACAACCAAATTAGTTGGTACCAATAATGGATTGGCATTTACTAAAGTACGAACACTAACACCATGTTGAGCAGATAATTGATTAAAAGTATCACCAGGCTTTATTCTAACAATATTTCTGCAACGGTCTGATTCAAATGGTAAAACTACCGCATCTATTTGTTGAGTCGTGGTCGTTGTTGTTGTTGTTGTTGTTGTTGTTGTTGGTTCCTCTGTGACTATAGTAAGAGTTGGAGTGGCTACTGGAACAACTACGACTGGTATGGCTCTTGGTGTTGTTCTTGGTTCCTCTGTGACTATAGTAGGAGTTGGGGTGGCTACTGGAACGACTACGACTGGTGTTGCTCTTGGTGTTGTTGGTTCCTCTGTGACTATAGAAGGAGTTGGAGTGGCTACTGGAACGACTACGACTGGTGTTGCTCTTGGTGTTGTTGTTGTTGGTTCCTCTGTGACTATAGTAGGAGTTGGAGTGGCTACTGGAACGACTACGACTGGTGTTGCTCTTGGTGTTGGTTCCTCTGTGACTATCGTAGGAGTTGGAGTGGCTACTGGAACGACCACGACTGGTGTTGCTCTTGGTGTTGCTCTTGGTGTTGTTACAATAACCACTGGAATTGTATCATTTTGAGCAAATGAGCCAGCAAGCATAGCCAATAAGCAAACATAACTCAAGATTTGTAAATTCATTTTAATTCTCTCTCTTTTTTATTATTTGAATAAATTTAAAAATTGAAAGCGATTTGATAATTCACAGGAAAAAGCAAAAATTTATATGGAATTGTAAAAATAAAATGTCTAAAAATATATTCAAAGGTATTTTTTGGGATTATTCTTTTGCGATGCATGATAAAATTTTTTTGGAATAAATATTTCTCCTCGATTAACAAAAAAAAAAGGAGCAAGGACTTTTATTTTAGATGAAGAAAAAAGATGAGAGATTTTATTTTTAAAGGATTTATTTTTTAGATTTTGATTTTTGAAGACGCTTATTACTTTTTTTAACTTTTTTAATGGCTCGTTGATTCATCCATGGTGGATAATTTCCATTTTTATCCAATTTTGTTCGTGTATTGTATATTTTGGCATCGTTTATTTGCATGTTTTCGTCTTCTTGAACTTTTAATAACAAAATTATAACATGAATTTATTTTGGTATTATTTTTTGTTGAATTTTACCTGGTACTGGTTCATTCATTGTTTGTTCGTTACTGATATCAGTAGCTTCATTTTTTTTGCTTAAACAAGAATTGAGCATCATTAATTCTTTTTTTTTATTTTTTTCTCGTTTAATGGCACGAAATTTACGCTTCCATTTACTTTTACGTTCACTTTTGGCCATTTTTATCTGAAAAAATCTAAACAAAACAACAACAAAAATTAGCCAAAACAAAAGCACGTTTAGGATTTTTCTTATTTTTTTTTGGTTTTGAAAAATAAAAAAAAATTATAAAAATTCAGCTTTATTTGAATGAATTATTTTGAAAAATTTTTAATTTATTTTTGCTTGCAAATAAAACTCAACAAAACAATGTGATATCTTCGATGTTACTTGAATTAAGATTTAAAATTTTGTTCAAACATTTCGAGTACGACACAAACAAGCGAATAATGTTCATTTCAAAAGTAAAAATAATCAGCTTCGTAATTAAGGGAAATTAAGTCAAATCATGTAAAAGCAACGATTGAAATTGAGCCAACGAAATTGTATATATTTCATTGAAATTGAATCGATATTTCATCAGAGAATATTTAAGCTCTTAAAAAAGTGATCAAGCTGTGCTTTTTACAAGTAACAGTTTTTAGTTGAATGGTTTAACAACTGTCTTGAGTCTTTAGGAATGATAAGTGATGACTAAAAGCAGATCACTCTAGTATAGCGCAACACTAAAGACTCGCGTATGCTACAACTTGCACTAATACTAATCTCACTGCTACGTTTAATATTGTTGAGGATCTCAAGCGTTACTTTTATGTTCATCATGAACACTTGAAAGACAATGTAATAAACGTTTAATAATATCATGATTTTTGGTCTTTATTTAAATTTGAATGCTTATAATTACAATAAGATCTTCAGAATACATAGAAACTGTCTTTCACAAAGAGAGTTACAATTCGACTTAAACAGGGTTCTATTATGGTCTAACGAATGGGAGATTCCGTTAAACGACAAGAAATGCAAAGTTACACGATATAGTAACAGTATCGAGGAGCCTAATTACGTAATGATAAGCGGTGATGGTAGTGCACAGAAGTTGCTAACGAGCTGTGGTGAGAAAGATTTGGGTGTTATGTTTTCAAAAGATCTGAAATGGGTGAATCATGTTAACAATGTTGTAAACAAAGCAAATCGGATGTTATTAGTTAGACCACACTTAGATTATGCGGTAAGTGTATGGAATCCATATCTGAGAGAAGACATTAATTTAATTGAGAAAATACAAGAGAGAGCTACAAAAATGGTCAAAGCGTTAAAAAATCTGAGTTATGAGGAAAGATTGGATAGATTGAATTTATCGACCTTGGAAGTAAGAAGAATCAGAGGTGATCTGATCCAATTTTATAAGATAATGGCTGGTTATGAACAAATTAGATTTACAAGTGGTATAAATTTCAGCATCAGTAATTACTCAAATAGGAGGAATGTGTACAAATTGACAAAAGAGCTCAACAAGAATTGTAGAGCAAGAGCAAACTTCTTTACAAACAGAATCGTGAATGTTTGGAATAGGCTACCAAACAATGTTGTTCAAGCAAGGAATTTGGATTCTTTTAAAGCAAAGTTGGATGAATTGATGTATGGTAACTGCAAAAGCCTGTTCGGCTAAGTGCTCATAGCACTCCACTCTGTGCGCAGTTAAACTCACTACTACTATTGGATATTGAAAGTGTTGTTGATTCTTCAATCAAATAGCATTAGAAGAAAATCCAAAATAATTAAGACAAAGTTTGAAAATTCATCAATAAAGTGATTGACTAAATTATAATTATTGAGAGTTAATGAGTGACTAACTTTTTTTTTTCAATACACCTGTATGTTGAATTTATAGAAAGAGTAAAACGTTGCAATTTGCAATTTTTGATTATTTTCGAATTCTAACTTATATAGTATATGTACTCTGCAGCTAACTAACTGACAACACCACAGCATTTATAAAAAATTATAAAAAAAAAAGGTCAATGTTAAAAATACGTGTTAATTTCAATTTTATTTTTAAATTTAAAAAAAAAAATTTGCTTTTATTTATTTTTTTCTTTACTTCATTCACTCATACTCTCATATAAAAAAATAATTCAACGTCACTAAAAATAAAAATAAAATAAACCGAAAATTTAAACATCTTTTTTATTTTTTAAAGATTTTAAAATGGATGTTTTAAAACTTCCAAAATTTTTGTCAAACACAAGCACTGAAAAACAAGAAACATTTTTAAAACTTGCCATTTTAGCCGGAGCTGCTATTTTATCGTTTGCAACACGTTTATTTTCCGTATTGCGTTACGAATCTGTTATTCACGAATTCGATCCGTATTTCAATTATCGAACAACTAAATTTCTTGCCGATGAAGGTTTTTACAATTTTCACAATTGGTTTGACGATAGAGCATGGTATCCATTGGGCAGAATTATTGGCGGAACTATTTATCCAGGTCTTATGGTGACATCAGCATTGTTTTATCATGTACTTAATTTTGCTAATTTTACAATCGATGTTCGAAATGTGTGCGTATTTTTAGCTCCTTTCTTTTCGTCTTTAACCGTAATTGTAACTTATCTTTTGACAAAAGAATTGAGCAATGTCAGCTCAGGTCTCGTCGCTGCTTGTCTTATATCAGTTGTGCCTGGATACATTTCACGTTCAGTTGCAGGCTCATACGATAACGAAGGTATTGCTATTTTTTGCATGTTATTAACCTACTGGTTATGGGTTCGTTCAGTTAGAACTGGTTCAATTTACTGGTCAGCATCATGTGCTCTAGCTTACTTTTATATGGTATCTTCATGGGGTGGTTATGTTTTTTTAATCAACTTGATTCCATTACACGTGTTGACTTTAATGTTAAGTGGACGTTTCAATAATAGAGTCTATGTGGCCTATTCAACTGTTTACGTTCTCGGTACTATTATGTCAATGCAAATTTCATTTGTTGGATTTCAACCAGTATCGACTAGTGAACACATGGCTGCATTTGGTGTTTTTGGTTTGTGTCAATTGATCGCTTTTTATAATTACACTCAATCGAAATTGTCTCAAGAACAATTCGAAATACTTTTCAAATCGGTTGCCATTACATTAGGTTCAGTACTTGGAATAGTGGCTATTGGTTTAACTCTAACTGGAAAAATAGCTCCATGGACAGGTCGATTTTATTCATTACTCGATCCGTCCTATGCCAAAAATAACATTCCAATTATCGCTTCAGTAAGTGAACATCAACCTACTTCATGGAGTTCATTTTATTTTGATTTACAAATATTGGTCATTTTTTTTCCAGTTGGTCTTTACTTTTGTTTCAAAAATTTAACCGAATCAAATATTTTCATTATTTTATACGGAATGACGAGTATTTATTTTGCTGGTGTTATGGTTCGTTTAATGTTGGTGTTGGCGCCAGTCATGTGCATTCTATCGGGTATCGGTATTAGTTCAATACTCGTTTCGTTTATGAAAAATTTGGAAACTTCAAAATCGGATAAAAAAGTTAAAAAAAGCGATGACAATTATCCAAAAAAATCTGAATTCGCATCGCTTGTAGTATTTTTTATGGCTTTTATTTTGGCAAATTACACATTCCATTGTGTTTGGGTAACATCAGAAGCTTATTCAAGTCCATCGATTGTCTTATCGGCAAACTCTGGAAATGGAGACAAAATAATATTCGATGATTTTAGAGAGGCATACTATTGGCTTAGATACAACACACCAGAAGATGCTAAAGTAATGTCATGGTGGGATTATGGTTATCAAATAACAGCAATGGCAAATAGAACAATTCTAGTTGATAACAACACTTGGAATAATACTCATATATCTCGTGTTGGTCAAGCTATGGCATCGCCTGAAGACAAAGCTTATGAAATAATGAGAGAATTGGATGTCGATTATGTTTTGGTTATTTTTGGTGGTTTGGTAGGATACTCGTCTGACGGTAAGATTCACACAAATTTTAAAGTAAAAATTAAAAACTAATCCAAATTTAAAACAAAGATATAAACAAATTTTTGTGGATGGTTAGAATCGGTGGTTCAACTGAAGAAGGAGCTCATATTAAAGAAAACGATTATTATACACCACAAGGAGAGTATCGTATTGACAAAGAAGGTGCTCCAAAACTTCTCAATTGTCTCATGTACAAATTGTCTTATTACAGATTTGGAGAAGTTTACACTGAAGGAAACAAACCACCAGGTTACGATCGTGTCAGACACGCTGAAATCGGAAACAAAAACTTTGAATTGTCAAAATTAGAAGAGGCATATACCACAGAGCATTGGATGGTTCGTATTTACAAGGTCAAAGATCTTGAAAATAGAGGACAACCATAAATTAACTGTTTCAATTCAAAACCAATCATAATTTAGAACAAATAAGATAATATTATTTTTCTCTTTTCAAAGTAGTAGATTAAAAGTTTTTTTTTCTTTTGTTTTTTTTTCTTAATTTTAAATTCGTGTCTCTTATATTTTGTTTTTCATTTTTTTTTTTTCTGGATTTAAATTATTTAAAATAAAATTTAACAAAATTTTTAAGATTTTTTTTTTGTTTATGTTTCAACAAAACTACGGATTTAAATCTGTTCTTAGAACAAAAACAACAACAAAGACTAATAATTTATAAAAGTGGAATCGGCATCAGCAAATAGTCTTACTTCAATTTCAAGAATTAATTCGAATCAAGAAGAAAATGATCTTTTGTATTTAGCTCAATCGGCTGGATTCGATATGGATCCTGAAATATTCAAGTATTACTTTGATGAAATTAAAAGACAATTTTTATTGCCTTACAAAAAAAATTATTTTGCAAATTTTTAAAAAAAAAATTTCTAATTTTTAGGGTTATCATAGACTTGATAAAATTGAACGTTAACTTAACACTTTTGGCAAAAGTATTTGTAAAGCTACCGAATAAACCGAATACAACACACAATGAATCAAAATCCAAATAAATATGATATTTTACGAAGCATTTCAAAAGACAAGTACTATCTAACACGTCAATACAATCAATTAAAATCAATTTTAAATTTAAATAATAATAATTATTCAAATGAACTTTGTGTTTTATCCGATTTGATTTATTTTGGATTGACGACTCTTTTGAATCGTCAAACACTTGGTCAAGAGTGTTATAATCTTATTTTTTTTAATCAAAAAACTCAAAAATTACATAAATTAAATTCTCGTTTATTTATTTTGTCATTTAAAATAGCCGTGCCTTATTTTTTGTTTAAATTTAAAAGAGGTCATTTTTTCACAAAATATTTTATTTTTGTTTATTTGACACGTCTTGTGTATTTAGTTATGAAACGATTGAATAAAATTTTTTTCTTTTTTGAGTCTGGTCAATCGTTTGTTTCATTGGAAAATCGTTTAACTTCAACTAAATATGTTAGTCTTAATGAGAAAAGCACTAATTCGAATCAACATGACTCGATTCGATTGATTGGCATTGTTAAATTTTTAAATTTAGCCACACATTTTGCTCATTTGGCTATTAATTATATTAAATTTAAACCTCAACAAAATCAACAGTCTAACAGTACTCGAGAACAAGTTCAAGATAACAAAAATTATTCAATGAAATGTTCCATTTGTCTAGAACAAGTAAAACATGCAACAGTAACACAATGTGGACATGTATTCTGTTGGTATTGTATACAACGATATGTGATTAATTTGAAAAATAACTCGTCTTCTTCTTTTCAATCACTTACATGTCCTAGTTGTCGTTTGCTTATCGATTCAAATAAATTCATTTGTTTAAATAATTATTAATTAATAAATTTAATTTGATTAGAAATTTTTTTTCTTTTTTTTAAAAAAGTTATTCAATAACAACAAAAAACGCTGATTATTTAGCGATTAAATTGTTTAAAATGTGCTGACTATTTAATGTCAAGTCTTTTTGACAATGTTCAAATAGAAAATGAGACTTTTTAGATTTAAAAGTAAGTGGTCATTTTTTCAAAAATATTTAAAACTTAACTTGCCATTTTGGACAAAAATTCACAACAAAAGATAAAATTAAAATAACTCTTTATTTTATTAGTAAATAAATTAAAGATCAAATTAAACTGTAACTGCTGCTACTGTGGCCACCGCAGGTGTAACTGGAGAAACAAATACAACGCGAGCAGGAGCTATTGTGGTTGTTTGTAATAGGATTGCAGATGGATTAGGTGAAGGGGTTGGTGTTTCATCGTTTTCTTCGTTTTCGTTTTCGTCTTCGTCGTTTTCTTCTTTTTCGTCTTCGTCTTCTGGCGAGTCTTTTTCACCACGAACAAATTGGACTTGCACTGGTTTTTGAATACCTGGTGGAAGAATTTGAATTTGCATTGGAGGAATCATTTTAACTATCTTTTCCAAATTCAAATCTTGAAGCGATATCTCAGAGTCGTTTGTATCGTTTTGTTGAGCCATCGACAATTGAGCCACCAACACGCACACAATGAAAGAATAAAAAATTGAATTTTTAATTGAAATCATTTCTGTTGTTTTCTGATATAAACGTATTAATTTGTTTTTCATTTAAATTTTCAAGTTTTATTTATACTTGTGACCTAGTTGATAATTTCTAAAATTTTTTCTTCAAAAGAATTTAGAGAGCCTAGAATTTTGAAACAGATATTCGAAAAGAATGTCACAGAATCTAATTTCAACACAAGAGTAAATAACTTTTTTTTATAAAAAATATTTTTCAAGTTTTTTTTCATTTCTTTTTTTTTATTTAAATTTAAATAAAAGATTATAAATAAATATATACTTGAACGAAAATTAGAAAAATTCAATAAACACGCAAGGGATGAAACGTTTAAAGACCTAATATATTTTAGCAACAAATTGTTAAAACAAAAAAAAGCCTTCTCATTCAATGCTAAAGATAGCTTGATTTTACTCGAAGGTAAAATATTAGTAAGAGAAGCTATCAAAAGTGAATGTGTCAATATTGAAAGAATATTCTTATCAAATGAAAATATACTAAACGATTCAAAATTCAATCATCTCCAAATATTAAAATCACAAAAAATCCATAAAATAAGCAACGATTTGATGGAATCGATAAGCAATGTAAAAACAAATCAAGGCATTTTAGGTAAAAAAATGTTCGCATTTATTTCTAATTTTAAACTTAATTAAATTAAATTTCAAAAAAAAAAACTTTTTTGTTCAAGCGTTTGCAAAAATGAGTCAAAATAAAATACCAAAGAGATATTCGTTTTCAGTTATTCTAGATAGAGTAAGTGATCCTGGTAATATGGGTACAATTATTCGAACAGCGGCTTCAATTGGTTGTAATCAAATATTGGTGACTAGAGAATCAGTTAATCCGTGGAGTCCAAAAGTACTTCGTGCTGCAATGGGTGGTCATTTTTACATAAACATAAAACACGACTTGAAAATTGAAGATTTAAAGAATTTAATATCAAAAAATTCAAAATTAATAATTGGAGATTCAAAAGACTCGAGTGAAACAATCAACTATTGTAATATGGAGACTCATTTAAATAAATGTGACAATAAAGAAGATTTGTTTTTAGCGATTGGACATGAGGCGCATGGTATAAGTGATGGAATTTATAATTTAAAAAATGAAGGCGTCAAAATTTTAAAAACAAAAATACCAATTTTAATGGAAAGTTTAAATTGTAGCATTGCGTTTGCTGTTTTGGGATTTGAAATTAGACGAATTTTGAACAATAAATAAACTTTTAACATTCCTAAATTTAGATGCTTAATAAAGAAATTCATTTCAGGCTCATTCATTTCTATTTAAAATTTAACGGGCAGTGATTTTTCTTCATGTAGGTTTCGAATTTGTGAATACAGTACATTTCTGAAATAAGTTGACACTCTGCCTAAGTAATGCCCAGCATGCTCCAAAACTTTGCCTAAGACCCACAGGAGCAACGCGCCTGCACGATTAATCAAATAATACACACAAAGAAGACGCTATGTTTGTTTAGAAGATAGCACTTTATTCGTTAAAAAATATTTGATTTTTTTTGTTACCGCATAATTAACATAATACGCAAGAGAAAAAAAAATTAAAAAAAAAAAAATTTTGCTTGCCTAAGCATTGCGCCTGAGCGTTTTAAGCAATGCTCCGAAACATATCAACTTATTTCAGAAATTTACTGAAAATTTAGACAAAATAAAATTCAAGAAAATATTTTATCAAGCATGGTTTAAAAAGTTTTTGAACTTTGCAGAGCTTTTGCATATGCTTATTCATTAAACCAAAAAATAAGTTGTTTTTTTATCAAAATAAATTTATTTTAAAAAAAATTTTATAAATGTTCTCGCTTAATTTCAAAATTATTATTATAAAAATTATTATTATATATTATTATAAAAATTAGTATTTATGAATTTTTTTTTCAGGGATTCGAAAAAATATTTTTTTATTAAAAAAAAACAATAAAATTTAAAATTAAAATAATGTAATGAAATCGCCTTGATCTAATTTAGAACCAATTCTCAAATTTAAAGATGTTTGTCCATCTACCTTTAGTGGAGAGCCGTTGGTTGTTACCCAGAATTTTGGTTTTTTAATGGGTTCCGGTTTTATGTTTTCATTTAGTGCAAAATTTTTACTGATGAAAGATGTTTGGGCTCCAGTATCCACTAAGCATGTTTTGAGCTTATTTTTTATGTGCAAAGAAATAGAAGTCGCCGCTTTATTAATAGAGTTTAAATTAATAATTTCTTTAGCTAGTTTATGCTTCTTATTTTTTCTATTTGTTTTGAGGGAATTAATTTTAGTTGCCGAATCCTATCCCTCGGTAAGATCGGTTTTTAATGGTTTAAATTTTGACTTTTGTTTTGTGAAGAGTAGCGATCTTTTTGGACCGTGCTCGGGTCCTGACTACTACCCTTAAATCAAACATTTTTCTGATAGGGATTTTTTTTAAAGTGGCACATTTTAACTTTATGGGTCTCAGATTTAGTCTCCTTAAAACTGGGGTTTAAATTCTCCTCTATCTTGGAGTCGTACCTGGTCCTCGAAATAGCTGACAACCTCATATCCTCTGTCCTTAATTGACAATCGAGTGATCAGTAATTCGGATCTTTCGAACCAATCCACTCCATTTTCGCTTGGAAACTTTAGACTCTCGATTTTCAAAACCTTGTTTTGGATCATCGAGCAGGTTAAAGCTCTCAGAAAGGTTCGTTGCGCTTTTGGGATGTCCTTTTAGTCTTCAAAAGCGTCACTAAATTCTTCACCTGAACTTGTATTTTTAAACCAAGGAAAGAGCTCAGGGTCTTTCTTCTCAGGGCTTGGTACTTTTGGTTAATTTCCCAGTCACTTAAAATCTCCGCTGGGACTTTTTAAGCTACTATTTGTTGAGGAAGTAAGCGCGTTTTTAATAACCAAGTTTAGGTTTTCGTCATCGATGGCGTGCGCAAGGATACTTAAGTTTTTAATATATTCAGTAGGGTCAGTGATCTCTTTACCAAATTTTGTGGTAGGGATCCTGTAGATATCCGAATTTTTAATATCCGAGGTTGTGGCAGGGCCGGCGCCACGGTGGGGCGGGGCATGGCGCCGCCCCAGTGAGACCTTTGAAACCTAGACAAGAAATCAAATTTTCCTTTACTTTTTTCATTCATCATAAGCAGAATTTTCTGGGAAATTTTCTCAGAAGGCGGATACGCTTGTACTAATCAATTTGGGGGCCTTGTACTTTTTTCGCTACACTTTTTTCGCTCATAAAAAAAAGGAATTTTTTCGCTAGCGAATAAATTACAAAATTATCATGACAAATAAATTGGACTTTTTTCGCTAGTCAAAAAATAGAATATTTAGTTTAAATAATCAACCTGTTTTTGAAGATGCATTCAAAAATGTAAAAATGGACTAAGTTTTTGGACTATTTTGTTAACAATTATTTCGAAGGGAGTTATCCGCTTATGTTATTGAACCACTTCAAGACAAATGGTCCTCGTAATAACAACAGTTTGAAAGCCTACAACAATAAGTTAAAATCGTTTGTTAAAATAGCCCATCCAAAGTTAGGACCGAGAAAAAAACATTCCGGATTAAATTCTACGTATTAAATTTAAACCGGAAAAATAATCAAAATAATGAAATCTTACGGCTTAAAGAAACTTTACATCTTTTCTATCGGGACCTGGGAAAAGTGTACGGATCCCGAATTTTACGGATAAAAGCGTTCCGATTAAAAGCGAGTCGACTGTATTTCAAACGCAAGAATCTGCTGCTACTTTAGATGGCTATGTTAATTACATGATGCCATTATTTATCTTTAGAACGACAAAAAATTCTAAAGCCAATGAATCTGACGACAGTGATTCCGAAAATGAAGATTGTAATGTAAGCTGTATTGTAATTTTATTTAACAAATCGACTTAATTAATAATAATAATAATCAAACCATCCTTTATTGAATTTTTTTCGCTAGCGAATATATTACAATTCATAAAGGAATTAAAAAACAGACTTTTTTCGCTAGCGAAAATAATACTAGCGAAAAAAGTACTAGGAGCCATCAATTTGAATTTGTAACTATTTATAAAAGATGAACAGCCGACAAAAAAGAAATTTTTTTATGAGAAAATGTATTCGAAGTGGGATTGAAAGTTAAACGAATAAATAAAAAAATTTAGAATAATCGTTGCTTAATACAATCCCTTGTTTTTTATTTCAATTAGTAAAACTTAGTAAAATTTCGACTTAGTAAAACCGCTAACTTGAAAAATAGATTTAAAAAATCTCCTTTGCATATTCAATTTAAATTTGTATATTCAATGTCTTTATAAGCCAGTCTAAAGTTGCAAAAGAAAAACAAATCTTGTAAGGTTCATTTTTGTCAACTTTTCAGTTTTTAAAGAAAATTTTTTGTTTCTCAAGCCTACTGAAGCCTTGCTACAATGTAGCAAGTGTCAAATGAGTTATGTCAATAAGACTTTCGATTCTGATAGGAAAAAAAAAATTACCATACAAGGATAAAAGAAGGTCTATCGTGAAAGGTTAGCTGGTGGGTGTTTTAGGGCGCGTTTTTGTGTCTGGAGAGGGGAGGGTGTGGGGTTGTAGGATCATATCTTGCCCTAGTGAGAGAATGAGGCTGGCGCCGGCCCTGGGTTGTGGAATAGTTTTTAGCAGACTTTTTACACGATTCTCAAAATTTTTAAAAGCAGCAAAGAGGGCTTTATTTAATATGTTCTCCTCTTCCGGAGTTATGAGATTATTTTCGTCTTCCATGGCCAGCACTGCTGTCACCAATTATGTAGACCCGAGAGAATGGGTTTCAAAACTTACTTGGTTTTGACGAATCAAATATTTTGTTCTTATCTTAACGGGGTAAGGGTTAACCTATATCTGGGAAGTCACCTCAGTTGCTAGGATTAGCAACTCTTCCAGATAGTCTCAGGTTAGGAGAGGAAGTTAAAGTTTTGTTTGTTTTTTTTAAATTTAATTTTATTTAAAAATAAACTTTAAAATCAGGAATCATTAAGCATGAAAATAAAATAATTAAAAGTTAAATAAATAGACAAAAATTAAGTTTTGATTTGATGTTATGTTGATTAACTGTAACATGAAGAAATATAAAAATGCAACATGACTTCACATTTACAAAAAGAAACATTTATTAAAATAAGGTAAAATTAAATTATTTAATTTTCAAAATTCAAATATTGTTTATTTTTGTTTTTGTTTATTCTTTTTGTTTTGGGTGGTGCTACCATTACAATAATAATAAAAAATAATGAAAATTATGTTTTTTTTTAAACGTTTTTTGTTTTTGCTCTTAACGCGGGGAGGTTGGGGTACTCGATTCATCAGCATTTCTCTCTCATTTTGTATCTCTATTATTCGTTGTCTTTGTTGTTTAATCTCTAGTTCTTGTTGTTGATTTTGCTGCTCAAGTTGACCAACTCTTTGGAGCATTTGTTGATTTTGCTGCTCAAGTTGACCAACTCTTTGGAGCAGTTGTTGATTTTGTTGATCTAGTTGATCAAATCTTTGCATCAGTTGCTGAAACATTTGTTTTTGTTGATCGTTGTCCATTTAATATTAAAATTAAAATTGAAAATTTTTAGGCTATGTTCTCCTTTTTAAATAAATGAATCTTGTAAGTGTAGCGATTAATTTTTTTTAATTTAATCCTAATAAATTCAAATTTTATTCATGTACAACCAAATACGCTTTTATTTAAGAACAACTCAGCCTGTGCCAATAATAATAAAATATTTTTTACATTGCTTTTATTTAAATTTCAAAATGTGCTAATTACAAAAAAATTATAAGTTACCATTTAGACACGAACTAGTAAATCGATTTTCGGATTAAAACGGTACGCTCAGCTGATAATTCTTGATTTTTCTATTATATATTCAGTTTTTGGAATAGTCGCTATTAGTTTAATTCTAACTGGAAAAAAAGCTCCATGAACTGGTCGATTTTATTCATCACTCGATCATTCATATGCCAAAAATAACATTACAAATTTTTGCTTCCGTAAGTGAACATCAGAATACACGATTGTTTATGTTCTAACAATTTCTTTGATTCGTTCATCTAATAAAATATAAGCCGGGTTTCTTTTATATTTTATGCCGGTTTCTAGTTGAATAACTAAATCCACTGATTTTTTTAACAATCATGTTACAAAATGCATTATGCCAAGCCTCTACTCGAATTTTTAGTTTAACGTTGCTCATATCGTTAATCAGATAGTAAATACTGTCGTTCATTTTTACTAATTAGTCTTGGAATTTTTGCTATTTTTTTTGAAAAAACTTTTGCTAAATATGCTTGCTAATTTAATTATCACACTTCGCTATTTTTATTTTGTTTGCTATTTTTTTTCTAATTTAAATTCGCTAAAATAACTTTTCTATTTGACAGCTTGCTAATTTAATACAGAGCCATCATGGGGTTGGTTGTTGGGACCTAAATAATTTTAACAACCGTCGCAACGTAATTAAGGCCTTTGCGTGACCTTAGTATAACTGTGGCGTTCCAACTTCAAGATGCAGTGTGACGAGACCGTGACGTATAAAAAATTTAAAAGATATAAAAAAAAATGTGACAGACTTCACTGAAAAAAAAAGACTTGAAAAGGACCAAAAAAATAGCCAAAAGCTCTTAAAAATTATTTTAAAAATGGCGGATGAGTCTAATAGAAAAAAAATTAAATTTTAAATTTGAATTTTTATTTAAAAATTGAGCCTTTATTTATATTTCTCCCATTTGAAAAGTTTTTACGAACTTTCAAATTAAATAAATAATGATAATTAAAAGAGACAATTTGCTTTTCCAAAAAAGGAGTGGTTTAGTTAGTCGCTTTTTTTTCTGAATGTCTTGTTTATTGATTTAAGACACTTTTTTTAAAATAATCTTTTTTAAATATTTGTTATTAGCTGGTTCAACCGGATTTCTTGGAAAAAAGTCATCAATATTGAAAGCTCCGGCTTTGTGCTTCACAACAAACTTAAACGGAAGAAGCCTAAGCAGCCATCTTTCGATGCGTGCTTTTGGTTTGGATTTAAATCAATTCAACCACTTTATTATCTGTGACTGCATCGAACTCTTTAGCATAAAGATATAAGTGAAACTTTTCACAACCCCAAACGAATGCTAGAGCCTCGTATTCTACTTGTGAGTACTTTTGTTCAACCTTTGAAAGGCTTCTACTCGCGTAAATCACCACTCTTTTTCATCTGGTTTATTGGGATCATACTGTGCCTAAACAGTCGCAACTCCAACAGGAATAGCATCAACCTTGATCTTAGTCCTGAGTTTCGGATCTAAGTAGCCTAACGCGTCAGTCACGATCAACTTCTTCAGTTTCTGCAGAGACAACTCATGTTTTTCTTCACATTTGAACTGACGATTTTTCTTTGTAATTTCACGTAATTGCTCAGTGATTGTAGAGTAGCCTGGTATAAACCGTGCGCAATAATTGGCTAAAGCAAAAAACTTTTGACTTCTCCTTGACTTGATGGCGCTTTCACTTTTAGAAGTGTATCATGCTTCTTTGGGTCCAAAGAGATACCACTACTTGAAAACTGAAGTCCAAAAAATTTGAGACTTGTTTTACCAAATTCACATTTTGTTTCGTTTACGGTTAGATCACCGTTTTAAGACTTTTTCAAGCCTTTCATCATGTTCGGCTTTGGTATTTCCTTAGCCTCTTTTATTGAAACACGCCTAGATGTGTACAAAAGGCTGTTATGTAGCGGGAACTTTCGTCAAGCATGATTTATTGGTAACCTAATCGAAGATAGAACTTTGATATGAATTTGGCTCCATTTAGCTTTACTGACAGGTCTTCAATGGTCTGACAAGAATGTTTTATTCGTACTATAGCTTTATTTGGTTCTATGGCATCAGTACATCTACGATATTCATTTGATCGGTCTTGTTTAGGGACTTGTACAATAGGAGACGCCCACGGTGTTGGTCCTTTCACTGTCTCAATGATATCATTTTCTAACATTTTCTTTATCTCGTCTTCTACCAAAGACCTTAAGTGAAATGGCACAGGTCTTAACTTTTGCATCAATGGCTTTACCGACTCGCCAATGTGGAGTTTGACTTGATGGTTCTTAAGTTGTCCTATTTTATCTGAGAATAAAGATGGATATCTCTTTCTTTACTTCTCGAGACTTGGGCATACTCACTTGGTTGATTTGGTTGATTATCCCCAGTTCGACAAAGCTCGCATAACTCAAAAGATTACCAGAGTTTCCCTTTGTCACGAGTTTTTGCAGTCGCTTAGTCATTAAACCTAAAAATTAGTTGTTTTTTTTTTAAATCAAAATAAATTTATTTTAAAACAATTTTTCTAAATGTCCTATCTTAATTTCAAAATGACTTTTATCATAAATCCTAATTAACTAGTCTTTAAAAATATCAAAAGAAACGACGATCTTTTTGATTATCTAAAAAACAAAAAAAACTAGTATTAAAAATTGTGAAGTCTTTTTACCAGGATCCCGTAAAAAATAAAAACATAAGGTCGGGATCAAAACACATATGAGATCATGCCATGTACCAAAAATATAAACTCACATAATGAACCTCATATCTTTTTTTATTTTATTTTTCGATTTCACACTTATTTTATTTATATTTTTTATCCTTAATTTAAATTTTATTCTTTTTTTTAACCGTTGAAAACTAATATAAAGTAATTCACAGATACAACACTTATTAGTTTAGTTTATTCAATAAAAAGATACCACACCTCATAGGTGATTCCAAAAAATTAATTTACAAAAATAAAAATAAAAGTAAAAAAGAGTAACTTATACAAAAAAGAAAACAAAAAATTGAGTAAAAAAAGTAAAATAAGAATAAAAACACAAAAAGATAGTTAATCAACAGATGTCCCACTCAGGACTCTGTACAAGATATTTCTGTAAAAAGAGCAGTTCATCTGGTCTTTTGCAATCAAACGACACAAGTTTACTATTTTCCTGAATAGTTCACTGGTTTCAGTTACGTACCCCTTTGTTGAGAACGTCTCATCGAGTAAGGCCAGATTAAATTTCAAATCACCAGCACGCATACTTTCACCGAGAGTATGCTCAGTATTTTGAACTTGGCTGATAAAGGATCCATTGGGACATTTACCATGCTCATAATATTCCCTAAGATACTCGAAGATTTCGTTCATTCGGTTTATCTTTCTCAATTGGTTTAGGAAAAGAATTTTGAATTTATAATAAAGCTTACTGATGTAATTGATTCTAAACGCTCCTAGAAGAGCAGTAGACCTGGCATACTTGGACAGACCAAGGTTCCTTTTGATTAGACTCGCTTGGGCTTTATCAAATTCAGCTAATTTGGATTTTTTAATGTACGAAACCTCAAGTCCATAATTGAATATGGGTTGACAGTAAATACCATATATCTTCGCTAGTACGACGGGATCCATCCCAAACGCTCTGCATCCGATACCATTTAACGAGTATAGTGATCTCTGGACACTCATAAATTTTTCATCCCAGAAATCTTCAACATATTTGTGATTTCCAATCGGAAATCCAAGACTTATGAGTGTATATAAATCATTGTGCCATTTTATATGAATTCAAAAAACTATACACTAAATTAAAATAATAAAAAATAAAGAAAAATATATTTTTTTAAACGTTTTTCATAATTGCTCTTACCGAGGGAAAGTTGGGGTACTTGATTCATCTCTCTCTTATAAATCGCACATTTTCTATCTCTTCAATTCGTTGTTTAATCTCTAGTTCTTGTTTTTGAATTAAATGCTCAAGTTGACCAGCTCTTTGGTGTGGTTGTTGGTTTTGTTGCCCTAGTTGATCAAATCTTTTTATCAGTTGCTGAAACATTTGTTGTTGTTTATTGTTGATCGTTGAAGTTTATGAAACTATGCAACTAGCTGGTACCATTATATTACTAGTATGAAAAGATCCTAAACCAAGTAAGCAGTTAGGTTGCATAAGTACCCGCTAACATGTAGCGATTCATTTTGTTCTAATTTAGTTCTAATAAATTTAAATTGTATTCATGTACAACCAATAACGCATTTATTTAAGTATAATTCAGCATGCGCGCATGATAATTAAATATTTTTTACATTCCTTTTATAACTATGTGATTTTTTTTCTGAATTCTAACTAATTCTACGTTCTAACTAAATTAGTTAGAATGGAAAACATTTATATTCTAACTTTACATTTTTAGGGTCTATTAAAGCTCAATATCAATGATCTTCAATTTTCAAGATCAGTGAAATTGAAGATCAATTAATCAATTAACCTTTTTTGATATTGAATTTCAATATCAGCTAATAAAATTGAATATCAGACTTTTTTAAACAATTAAGTTAGTTTTGCTAATTAAAATTGACTCATCAAAAATAAGTGCGTATAGCTACTTAGTGGTAACTTGTAGTGCTTCTAAACCATTCTGACATAACAGTTTTTTCTTTAAACTAAGTTTATTCTGCATAAAGTATAAAAAAAGAAGCAAATATAAAACACGTTTTTAAGCTATTTTTGAAATCATTAACGTTCTGTTATACATGAGTTATGTGAAAAATATAATTTGGAGCATTTTACGAATGGTACAAGGTATCGGGTTTTGAATATTTCAAGCAAAAATCCTTATCGCAACGTCAGCTACTTGTTTGAGTTATTTGATAAAAGGCTAGAACCGCATCAGCTTGTGGTCGAAATTGTTGACAAGATTTTTGTTAATTAAAAATTATCTCTTTTCGGTTGTCCCTAAAAAGCGGAAAACGGAAATTCCGCAGCACTTTTTCCGCAACTTTTTTTTGTGTGAATCCGCAATTTAACCCCCTAAAAAGCGGAAATTCCGCGTTTTAGTATATAATTTTTTTGTTGCGGAATATTCAACATAACACGGAAATTTTTTGCCGAAAAATCGGATTTATGGGAGTTTTGAAGGTCGAAAAACTCGTAAACCTACTTTTTTTAGACTTGGACCGTCTCTCTGATATTTTTTAGACTAAAAAGATCATAAAAATTTTGAAAATCTTTCTTTTTTGCTTCCAACATCCGTCAACATCTGTCTTTACCATCGTTTAAAATAGCGTTTTTGTTGTTGACGAGAAAGCTGGTGATAAAATTTCTAAACAACTTTCATTTAAAATTTGTTTAAAAGATCTTAAAAAAAAATTAGTCAGGTATAAAAAAGACTCAATGTTCAATTCTGTTCAAAACATAGAAAGTAATTTTTTAGAATGTATCAATTGTGAATACCCTACATTTTATCTCGGATATTTTACATAACGATTTTATTATAAAACAATTTAATCTTGTGCGATTTTAAGTCCTTAAAAATATTTTAGATACCATGACCCATGAATCCTATTAACTTTGTTATGATAACTATCAAAGATAAAATGTATGGAAAAAACTACTTACTATGTTCAAAACCTTTATAAATTTTTTTAATAAAAGTCAAAATTTCCACTAACGGTCTGAAAAGTGCTCAATTTATCATGATCACAAGGATAAGTTATATCAAATTTTGTTGTTGTGAGATAATTAACAAAGTTTTTAAGAAATATCTAATATTCCTCGAGTCTAAAACGAGAATACTTGAATGGAATTTGTCGATTAGTTTAAAGTTTTAGTGAGCTTTCTATAGATAAAATACAAACGATTCCTTTAAAGAATAACTTAGCTTCCTTTTGTTTCGACATTGATGATTCAGTGAAAAGTGTTAACATTGTTGCAAATATTTTGTATCTTGTATCTATCTTGAAAATTTTACTTTTTCCGAGATGAAAATTATTGATGGATTTTTATTGATAACACAAAAGTTAAGTCACGTTTTGAAAATTCCCATTATCTTTCTTCTGGGTAATCCTAAAACTATGTTCTCTTATCCAAATTTTTTTTTAAAATGATTTTCCGCAAAAAATTTCCGTGTTATGTTGAATATTCCGCAAAAAAAAAATTATATACTAAAACGCGGAATTTCCGCTTTTTAGGGGGTTAAATTGCGGATTCACACAAAAAAAAGTCGCGGAAAAAGTGCTGCGGAATTTCCATTTTCCGCATTCCGTTTTCCGCTTTTTAGGGACAACCTCTCTTTTCACTAATTTATTTTTCTGATCTTGAAAACCAATATCAGTTAATTAATATCAGTATCAATAATTGAATAATCTGATCTTCAATTTCACTGACCTTGAAAATTGAAGATCATTGATATTGAGCTTTAACGGACCCCATTTTTAATTAGAACGAATTTATTCTAACAAAGTTTACTATCATTCTAACAAGCTTATAAGACGATTCAAATGAATTATCTTGGGTAAAAATAGGCGTAGATTTCAATAAACCTAGCCCAAGTCCGCTCGGATTATCGATTTTTATTCCATTTCATTGTTAAACGAAAATTATCCTTAGTGTCGTATTTTACATAAATCAATCTATTGGTTCAAAAATTAACCAATAAACTGCGGATTCTCTATGATAAAATAGGATAATAAAAATCAGATTACTTTATTTCAGTGTTTATCACAGGTTAAACTTGAGACCGGATTTGAATTAACCTAAAATCAATTTTTCTTACTTTCAAGCAGGGGGTAACATTTTCACTTTTTTTCCTACACGAGGCCGGGGTGGGTGGGTATTTTTGGCGGGTAAAAAAGTGATCTATTTGATCTTTTCTTTTAAATTAACATCAAAAATATTGAAATTCACAGGAAGAAAAATGAGGGTGGGTGGGTCTTTTTTGACAAAAAAACACAATTTTGGAAAAAAATCCCTTTTTTTTGCTGTGTTGTTCACTGTCACCGATAAAAAAAATTAAAGACAAATAAGTTTTAAAATTTTTTCAATTTTTTTACATAGTCAGAAATACAAATCAATTAACTCTCGATAATACAAAGACAATTTTTGTATTCTTTTTATCTATCCGCCTTTTTTGATTTTTCATTTCTTTGATTGTTGAAATCGGCGATTCTAATGATAATCCTTTCTTTTATGATTTACAAACGACTAAACAATGAGAAAAAATTGAAAAATATCGTTTTTTAAGATCTATGTAGAAATACAACGTTTTGATTGATTTCCAAACTTTTCCATAAACCAAAGCCAGAATTTTGGGATGGGTCCTTTAAAAAAAAGGATTCTGAGGAAAATTTTTCCCTAGGGTGGGTTACAAAAGGCGGATTTTTTTTGAAAACCCCCTCGTGTGCAGAATTTTCTTTCCTGCTACCCCCTGTTTCAAGTCTAATTTTTATACAATGAATAAACGGATAATCCGAGCGGACTGGGGCTAGGTTAATTGAAATCTACGCCTATTTTTACCCAAGATAATAAATTTGAATCGTCTTATAAGCTTGTTAGAATGATAGAAAACTTTGTTAGAATAAATTCGTTCTAACTAAAAATGTAAAATTAGAAAAGAAATATTTTCCATTCTAACAAATTTAGTAAGAACGTAGAATTAGTTACTTGTATGAACTAATATAAAGTTCTATAACACGAACACTTGTAACACTTATAACACTTATTATGTTTTACGATCAGTAACACATAAATTATTTTCGAAACACTTAGTAACACTTAATAAAACTTTTTTTTGTCCTTTGTAAAACTTATTTTTTTTTGGTAAAACTTAATTTTTTTATCAAGTAAAACATAATATTTATGTACTACTTGGGTCCATGGAATTTCCCTTTATCCATTTACACAATGGAACACTATCGACAAATAGACTGTTAAACTTAAACATTCCAAGAAAGTCAAAAAAAGAGTCGTAAATATTCGAAAAATCGAGATTTATCAATCTAAAATTCTTTAAATCCCTAAAACCTTCATTTAATTAATGGTATTATCAAAATTTATTTATTTATTTAGATTTGGGATTTTTACACACTTCAAACACTTTTTTTGTCTTTGGTAAAACTTATTTCTTTGTAACACTTTAGCCAAAACGTAATTTTTGTATGTAGTAAAATATAATATCATCGAAACACTTACGTACATGAAATTCAAATACAGAGGTAGTAATAAGATCACTATCTGATTAGTTCAGATATTCACATAAAAAAGTTTTACTTAAGTGTTAAAGCTTTTTTTTCTTTCATAAAACCTAAAATTTTAATAAAACTTTCAAAATCAACGTTTTTTGCACTAAAACACTTTTTGTTTCTACACTGTGATTAATCTATTAAACCAGATTAAACGTTTTGGTGGGTCTCATGACGTCTTTGCTCATTTTATATTTGACTACGTAATATCTTAACATTAAATCTTTTAATAACTTTTTTCTAAAAAAATCTCGCATTTTTTCAAAAATTATTTGAATTCTCCTTAAAATTTGGAGATGATCTTATCCATGTGTGTTTGGACGTTGAACAGATTATTATAGATCAGAATAATCGTATATTTAAAGTTTTACTACAAAAAAATAAGTTTTACAAAAGACAAAATAAAAGGTTTATTAATTGTTACTAAGTTTTTCGAAAATAATTTATGTGTTACTGATCGTAAAACATAATAAGTGTTATAAGTTTTACAAGTGTTAGTGTTATAGAACTTTATATTCGTCTTGTATGAAGTATTTTAAAACATAAATCATTAAAACATTTAAATCATATAATGTTTGGAGAAAATTAAAACATAATTAATTTTTTTAAAACATATTAAAACATATAGTCGACAAAATATGAGGCTGTTTTGACTCAAATTTGTTTTAAAACAAGACTCTTATGATTGGTTAAAACATTTAAATCATATGTTTTTCTCTATTTCATGTCAAACTCATGTCGCTTAATTAGGATTTTGATAAAGATTAATTGTTATGGCTACAATAATCATAATAATGGTGCGGCTGCTAATCAAACTGTTCAAGGATCAGATAATCACACAACTAGACAAGAGCAGGGTAAGTTAGCTTCGGGTAATTCAGCTAACCCCAGTACACCTCAGAGATGTTATAACTGTAACCATTTAGGACATATAAGACCATTTTGCCCGAGTAAAGTAAGATCGGGGTACTCACCTCTTAATAGACCAATGACAGCCGCAACACAAGTATCAAATCTAATAAATAATTTAGAAATGTGCTTGAAGCTTTTCTTTGATCCTACATTGTTCCATTCAACATTTTGTCCAGTTCCTGAAACCCTTCCGCTTTCAATTCCAGTAACCTTATACAATTGTCTGCCAAAATTTTTGGTGTTGTAGTTTCTAATGTTCTTGACACAGGAGCCAGTAAAAGCATGATCCGCAAGAAGTGTTTAGCGAAAGTTTTAGAATTTGCGCAATGTAGCGTTAAGTTTAGTAAGTTAGTTAATCCACTAAAAATTAAGCTAGGAGATACTTCTGTTACCAAATGCAACACGAGTGTTCGACGAGAGATAGAGATAGAGGGCGGTCTTTATCACTTTGTATGATGTTTTAATTAGACCAGCTACGAAAACAATAGTTATCGATCCAGACTTTGATCGTTTAGATTCACGTTGGGAGTTTTCAGAAAATTACCTTACGTTGACTGAGAATATCTATATTCCCCTATTTTGTGAAACACCAGTTTCGACCATTGCTAAAACTAGTTCGAATCTTCAATACTTCGTCTCCAGTTATTCACCGTTAGTTGAAAGATTTGGAGTTTACGCAAGAAAAGGTGTAATGGTATCAGGGGACGAAAATACAGTTTGTTTGGCTAACATGACCAGAGGAACTATAGTAGCTAACTTAACTCGCTTGAATAAAGATGACTTTCTTTTAATTTCTAAGGTCCCTTTGGAGTCGAGTCGTAACAGTCAGGAAACAGAATTTAAAGGTCATAACGATAAGAAAACGGAAGTTAAGGACATCCCTGGAGATTATTCGTTACCAGAAGGCATCGAGCTTTCGGATACTAAGCTAAACGAAAAGCAGAAAGAACTGCTAAGTAAACTTCTTCACGAGCACAAGGATCTTTTTAGTCAGTCATTGGGGAACCCAGGTTCTGCTAAACGAGTTACTCACAACATTGACACTGGAAATCACAACCCCATTAGTTGTGCTCCTAGACGAGTTGGAATCAAGGATAAGCAAGTTATTGAGAAACATGTAAAAGACATGTTGGAAAAAAAGGTAATGAAGCAGTCCCCTAGTCCGTGGGCAGCACCTGTATCCTTGATAAACAAGAAATTTGGCTCAATTAGGTTCTGTGTTGACTATCGGAAACGATACCCTTAATAGTTTAGGCAAATGTAGTTTCTTTTCGAGTTTAGATCTTGTTTCCGGGTACTACCAAAGTCCAGTTTCACCTGAGGATCAGGATAAGACAGCGTTTATAAGTCATTGTGGATTATTTGAGTTCATGGTCATGCCTTTTGGCTTGACAAACGCCCCAGCTACATTCCAAAGGTACATGGACATCGTTTTTGCTGGTTTAAAATCGCTTTGTTGCCTTATCTATTTTGATGAGATAATTATTTTCTCAAGAACATTTGAGGAACATCTTGAGCATTTGAAATTTGTTTTTACTGAATGAAGGAGAATAATTTGAGGATAAAGGGATCGAAATGCTCATTCTGCAGAGAAGATTTGATTTATCTTGGACATAAAGTTACAGCTGCTGGTATCAGTCCGGATCCTCAGAAAATAAAGGCAATTTCTTAGGGTTGTCTGGGTATTACAGAAAATTTGTGAAAAACTTTGCCAAAATTGCTTCCTGCTTATATTCCTTAACTCATGAGGTGGTAGAATTCGTTTGGCATGATATACATCAGGAAAGTTTTGATAAACTGAAGGCCATTCTCACCCGACATCCTATTTTGGGACATCCTGATTTTAGTTACCCTTTCATCATTCAGACAGATGCTTGTGATGTAGGGTTGGGTGCAGTTTTGTGTCAGAAAATAAACGGGGAGGAGAGGGTTATTGAGTATATCAGTAGGAGTTTGCAACCATCCGAGAAAAAGTGGACAGTGAGGGAAAAAGAGGAATTTGCGATTCTCTGGGCTTGTGAACAATTTAGACCTTTTGTTATTGGGGTTCAGTTCATAATTGAAACTGATCACGAGTCCTTAAAGTGGTTAATGGAAGCCCAATCTCCTGCATGCCTTGTTAGGTAGGCACTTAGATTGAGTGAGTTTAATTTTGAAATTAGACATAAGAAAGGTTCTAAAAATTATAATGCTGATGTCCTGTCACGACTTGTACCTAAGAAGGATGAACAAGAAATCGATGAGTTAGACCCTTACTTGCTGCTTCCAAATGCTGTGCAGGACCAAGAGAACCCTTTTAGTAATCTTATTATAGTGAAGGAGCAAGGTGAAGATCCTTATTTAAACTCCATATACAATGCAATAGTTAAGGGCAAGGACCTAGATTATTCTTCGAGGTTCACAGTTAAAGATTCGATCCTTTATTTAAATGGACCAAATAATAGACTACTCCTGGCATTCCCACAACAATTAATCGTAATTTTGTTGGAGCATTACCATAGTAAGGCCCTGGCTCATGTGGGTCGAGATAAGATGTTCAGCTACTTAAAAGTTAGGTTTTACTTGCCTGGAATGTATTCCGACATTAGGAGATGGGTGGGAGCATGCTTAAGTTGTAATAGAGTTAAACCGAATCAACCTGTTCATAATGGATTACTGAAGCCGATAAAAGTTTCGTATCCGTTTGAGGTTGTTTGTATGGACATACTTGGTCCACTTAAAAGGTCTAAGAATGGTTATAAGTTCATCCTAGTTTTTGTTGATTTGTTTACTAGTTGGGTTGAGGGTTGAGGCTTGTCCGTTGCGTACTTTGGAGGCTGAGGAGGTAGCTAGGAAATTTTATTCGAATATCAATACGCGACATGGCTGTCCTAGTAAAGTGTTGACAGATCAAGGTACCCAGTTTACCTCGAATCTATTCAAAACATTATGTAAAAAGTTTGGTATATTTAAACTTGAGTGGAGTAGAAAGCATCCGCAAACGAATGGAAAAACGGAAAGGTTCAACAGGTTTTTGTCGAACGTTCTAGCAATGTTAGTGAAGGAGAACCAAACGAATTGGGATGAATTGAGTGATATTTTGCTAGCGTATAGAGTTACTATAAATGCAACAATAAAGGAAACGCCTTTCTTCTTACTCTATGGGAGAGATGCTTCGTTACCGAGTGATGTTATGTTCGGTACTGTTAGAAATATTGAACCGGATGATTCCGAGGAAAAGGTTGACTATAAGATTAAGTTGTTAAATAGATTAAGAATGTGCTACGAAAATTTGGAATTGCAAAGAGAAAGACGGATAAATTATTACAAGGAGCAATACTACAAAGTTCATAGAAATGTTAAATTCGACGTCGGTTCGGAAGTTTTAGATTATTGGCCTGTTCCTAAACAGGGATATACCCAAAAGCTTATGCAAAGTTGGCAAGGTCAGTTTAAAGTCATGGCCAAGTTGAGTGACTTAACGTACAGAGTCGAAAATGATCAGCGATCTTATGTGATTCATGTTCAAGGACTGAAAGCTTACAAAAGATTTGATTGAATTTTAGTCTTTCACTGTTATTATTATTTAATTTATTATTTATTTTTTAGTTTTTTATGAAATTGTATTTTAAGTTATTTATCGTAAACTTAGCTTCCAATTAGAGTCGTTAGAGTTGTTAGAGGTGTGGTCCGGCAGATTACTTGCGGCTCCTATAGAGCGGAGTAATATATGTGCTTCCGCTAGTGGATCACGAACAGCTACTTTCCTGAAGAGGGATCGTCAGGCGTACCACAAGAGACTGGGGACGGTGTGTAACACCCAGTACTAGATCCTGGCATGCCACCGTAGTAGACACTTTTTGAAGCGCATTAATAAACTGGTTCTGTGACTGAATCAGATGTGCTTGGCTTATTAACAGGGAGGAGTATGTTAGCGGCGTGAAGAACTAGTTGCTAGTTCGTTGCTAACACTACACTTCTTGTGTCCTAGTTATAATTAATATTTTATTTGGCTCTAAATATACTCTAATTTATGTGACATACCACAAATAAAATAGTGAAATGCTTTTATGTATCGAACAATGGTTGAAATTTTTGATTTGTGACATGTCATAAAACTAGAAATTTGGAGAAAGTTTATCGTAAATATTGTTTTTTCTAGAGGTTTGAGTTCTTTTGAGGATTCAATTTATAATTTTTAACTAATTTTGATGATCTTGAGGGACTTTGAGGTGTAATCTGTGATTGACAAACTTGACTTTTCGACCTCACAGGAAATAGGGAGCTACTTTATACCACGAAATTGATGATCAATGTTATCGATAAAAGTAAGTAAAGTTCAGGTAAGTTTAGATCGAATCAAAATACCATTGAAGACGGGAGAAAATCTATTCGTTCAAGGTCGAATAAAAGCGGCTTAATCGTAAAAATGTTTTGGACCTTGTGTACAAAATTTAATCTACTTTTACTCCCAGTCGCTGTTATTAGTAAACTTTATTAACGATTTGTCAGAATGACTTTGTAACGAAGCTAAGAATTATGATGATGATATGAAGATCATAGCAACAGTTAACAATTTTACTATTTTTGTATCAATTTTTGTAAAAAAGTGAGTTTTTTGTGACATGTCATAAATCGAAAATTTCTACCATTGTTCGATATATAAGTACATGTCACTATTGTAGGGTATCCTTTAATAGTGACATGTCTTAAAAATCGAGTAAATACGTTACAAATATTGGTCATTTTTTTCCAACCCAGTCAATTTAAAATTAATGAAAAATCACTGTCAAGACTTACTGTAACATTAATGTTTCAGTCCCAAAAACAGTAATGTTCCAGCAATGTTTACGGATGTTTTGACATTAATGTTTCAGCAAGTTTATCAGTCTCTGTCACATTAATGTTTCAGTAAATTTTTCATAAATTCTTAGACCATAGCATTCTTAGGATGACTGTTTTGGTAAGTGATATGCAGTGTAACTGAATTTAAAAATTAAGGGTGGATCTATTTGTGCAATTTTTTTGCAGTAACTATTTATCAAAGGGGCGAATGGTTTTAATTAAGCGGTATTGTTTCAAATATTCAAAGTTTTTTAAAGGTATTTCAAGTGTTAGCAAGCTTTTTTCAAGTCACAAAGTAAAGAGATTTATGTTAAGGCAGGTAGTGTTAAGTTGGAATGGTCTCAAGTAATTTATTAAGTGATTTTGAGATTAATAGAAAAGTTTAAAATATTGAAAAATTTAAATTTTTAAAATTCGGTTAACTTCGTTTAAATGAAAAAACTAACAGCTATTTATACAAAATTTTTAAAAAATATTAAAGGTCAATGACGTTTGTGTCTAAAATAAAATTTGATTGGATAGATTTTTTTTTAAAATAATACTCTAACTATCCTGTTTAAAAAAGTTCAAACATTGAAAAATCAGTACTGAAAAATTAATGAAACACCTTTGGATGGAAAATTACTGTACGTATACAAAAAAAAATTACTGTGACATTAATTTAAAAGTTCACGAACCCAACCATATAATAAACATGAGTTTTCAGTTAGTTTTTACTATTTAAATAACTGTTACATTAAGAAATCATTAAGAATATTTCATGTTTCAGTAATTTGAAATTGACTGGGAACTGGTCTTAACTTTGGTTTAAAACTTTCATCACGAACTCCATCCTCATCCATACATACTCATCTAGAACTTAAATTCTCTATTATATACGATTCATACTTCAAATGTGTGCCTGAATTTGAAACCAGAGTCATCCCTGGTAATATAAAATCTAATATAAGTTTATGATTTTTTTTATTTGTACAGACTTAAGCGAAAGCTTACAGAATTTTATTTAATAGCAATAGAAAATTCTTAGTAGAAAATTCTTATTGGTCATGAAATTTGAACCAAACCTGCTGCAAATTAACTGCACTCGAACATGTCGAAGAACAAGAAAATATATCAAACAAAATTATCTCAGCAGTAAGGCTTTGTGAATTTTTTAGACAAAAATACAATTTGAACAAAAAATAATTACATCCTAGCCTTTAACCTTTTTTCTGATCATATTTATGAGCTGAAATTTTATAAAAATGTGGTACAGCTATTGTATCAGCTGATGACTTTTTTTAAATTCTGATAAACCTAATGGCTTTGGAATTATTTGGAAAAAATTATTTTTAAATTAGTACATGCATTTGAATTACATAAAAATGCTTAAAAAGCTTAACATTTAATCTGATTTTGGTTATGTTTGTTTTGACATTTAATTTTTTTTTCTATTCGTGTACTAATTAACTTTATCTTTTAATGCGGATATTTCTTAAACGATTCCACTTCCGCTTAAATAAAATTACCTTCAGGTGATACAAAAGTAGTATCACATTTTCATAAAATTTTAACTCAAAATACTATCTGTAAGAAAAATTAACACTTTTTTAAAATTATTTTTTGTACAAATTGTTTTTTGTTCAAAGATTCACAAAGCTCAGCAGTAAATGATCATTTGGTTTCAAAAATACTAACTTAGATCAAGTCCACTAACAGCACTAAAAATCACTCTTGATTTGATCGAAGTAGAAGCTGTCTTTTAGATTAATAGTAAAGCGTATAAATTCAGAAACGTCAACTCTTTTTACTTTCAACTCGAATCGTTTCTTGCTGTTGGTCACTGTGATGTCGTGGCATCACGTTGCGTGCATTCACACATCACGCTTTACCAATCCCAATTATTTTACTAACTTTATATTTTGGTTTTTTCATTTAAAAAAAAAATTCGAAACAGAATTGATAAATTGAAACGTTAAAATTAAACGGTTTTAGCGCGAAATTTTCTATTAATTTGAGATTTTTATTAATCCCTGTTCGCGAAATTAGTTAACGTACCGATCACCCTTAACGGCAGAATGTGTATTGAACCAGCTTTCCTTCACAGCCTCAGAGCCAAGACTCTTTCTCAAGGCCTTGACCAACAAACATGGGAGAGATTGAAAGAGTTAAACATCTTTAGAAACTCGAGGCAGAGACAAATTGATGAGAGACAAGTGAGAAAACGAGCGAGAAACAACAAGTATCAACAGAGAAGAAGAGTTTTAAAAGAAAAATTTGCCTTACAAGCCAAACAAACACCACTTTCAGCGCTTTCAAAGCCGTTTTTCCCACAAACAACCGATAAACTCCCTACGATCATCACTACTAACGTTAGATCGATAGGGAACAAAATCGAATGTGTCAACCAATTATTAGAAGATACAAGAGCAGATATTGTCTGTATTACAGAGACTTGGATTAGACCGGACCAAAACGAACTTACCAAGAGACTGTTGAACAAGGAGTACCACAAGATTAGCGCACCTAGACTAACGGCAGACAAACGTGGTGGCGGAACACTCATCCTTGTCAGAAAACAATTCTCGCAGAGATGTGCACCAATCGAGCTCCAAAAAACACCAGAACCAGAATGGGCAAAGAACAACGAGAAACCCAAAATTGAAATCAAAATGGTCAGAGCGTATCCAAACAAATTACCTCGAGGATTTTCATCGGTTCTGATACTCTGTGTCTACATTGCAGAATTTTCACCCAACAAGCAAAAGGAGAGTGTTTGGGAGCTGCACAAACAACTTGAAAAAGCTCTTGTAAATAGTAGTCACGAGAGTCGGCCTCTTATATTTATAGCTGGTGATTTCAACGGAGCTAATGTTTCAAACATTTGCACATCGTTCCAACTTTACAAAGCCAATCAAACGGCCACCAGAGGCAAAAGATGTTTGGACCTCATCATAACCAACGCTCCAAGATGCTATGAAATAGAGAATTGGCCAGCAATTGGAAAATCCGACCACTTGGTTGTACTAGCTATCCCACCTTTCAATAGCTATAAGAACACCAAACCAAATGTGATAAAAAAACAAATCAGGAGTGGTAAAATCAGAGACACTGTCCACTGCATTAGAAACATAGACTGGACACAAACTCTTGATAAAAACAAATCTGACCCTCAAGGAGCTACAGACGACTTTTACGACTTGTTGTTGAAAGCCGAAAATATATCCCAGCCGATTAAAACGATCAAAACCAAAGACGACCAGCCCTGGATGACGCTCGAAATTAAGAATATGATCAAGCAAAGACAACGCTTGTACCATAAAAGCGAAAAAGATGAACGGAAAATCCTATCAAACAAAATTAGGTTCGAGATCAGGAAGCGAAAAAAAGACTTTTTTCGAAAAAAGTACGTTGTCGGAAAACCAGACTGGTGGAAAGAAGTTGGAAAATTTAGTAAAGAGACGAAAGACCGACCTACAGACACAGGACTTGCGAGGAGCCTCAATGATGGTTTTTATAATGTGTGGAACGGTGAAACACAACCAGATCTTAGAGGTTTCATCAAAAGAAATCAAAAATTTGAGCATATTTTTAACCATTCAACCATCATTAAATCTCTAGAACAACTTAAAATAAGTGCAACCGGTCCAGATAATCTGTCGGCAAGATTGTTAAAATCATCACGTCTAGAAATAGCAGATATTTTAGTTGAGCTATTCAACAACTATTTAAAACAATCCTTCGTCCCGAGCCAATGGAAACTCGCTAACATTACTCCGATTCCAAAAGTCGACAACCCAAAAGATCATGGCGACTATAGACCGATAAATGTAACATCTATTTTATCAAAAGTATTTGAAAGAATACTGTGTCGGTTTATTCTCGAAAAAACAAAGCACATCTGGAGAACGAATAAACAACATGGGTTTCTACCAGGAAAATCAACAATGGATGCCATTATAAAATTAATCGACGATTGGAGTATGGCTATCGACCAAAAGAAATCTTTTCTAGCTATTTTCTTCGATTTTGCCAAAGCATTTGACCTTGTTGACCATGAGAAACTGCTTAAAAAATTACGAAAGTTACTACCTGAATGGCTTGTATCGTGGATAGCTTCATACCTTACTAACAGGAAACAACGAGTCTGCCTGAATGGAACTGAAACAGAATGGAAACAAGTTGAAGCGGGGGTAATCCAAGGGAGTGTCCTCGGCCCGACTCTTTTCATATTGTTTATCTCAGATATTAACGAATACCTCCCGAAAGGGGCAGATATTGAAAAATACGCCGATGATATCCTTAGTCACATAATTGGAAAAGCCTGCAGCGAACTACCACAAGAAATTATCAATGGAGTCCAAAAATGGTGTGCTGAAAATAAGATGCGCTTAAACACAAACAAATGTAAAATCGTATTTTCGTCTGGAAAAGACTCAGACACAGCACCAAGCCTTTGCCTTAATGACACAGAACTACAAGTCGTAGAATCATATCGATACCTAGGTATCGAAATTAACAACAGACTTGATTGGGGTCAGCAGTGGGAGCATATCGAAAAGAACACGAGCCACATCCCATTTTTGATAAAACAACTCAAACGTCTTGGATTTAATAAAGAAATTTTGGTGACTGTTTACAAAAGCCTGGTCGTAAGCCACCTTGATTACAACAGCCCGGTGCTCTCTATGGCAAGTAAAGGAATCAAAACAGAAATATGTGACCTGCAGAAACGAATCCTTAGAATAATTGGTATCAATAAAAACGAAGCACTTGAAAAATACAATCTGGTTGATGCGGTAGAACGAATCGAAAAAATGAGCCTTAAAAAAGTATCAAAGCTGCTCGTCGACCCGAATAACGAAGTGTCGATAAAATATCGAAACACCGACAGATCTAACTCTGATTTTTGCTTCAAAACAAAACCGGCTAAAACGAACACATACAAAGATAGTATAGTACAAAAAAGTATCCGAATCTTAAGAGATGACGAAAGCAAGAAAAATTTATTTAATTTTTCAAAAACAACGAAAGATAACAACGCAGAAACAGAGATTGTGAAAAAGTCGATTAAGCCTAAAACAGAGTGCACCAGTTGTGGAAAATATTTTGAAGCAAAGATCGGGATCAAAACACATATGAGATCATGCCATGTTACAAAAATATAACCTTCACAAAATTACAATTCCTTTTGTTTTATTTTATTTTATTTTTTATTCTTTATTCTTAATTTAAAATTTTTGCCGTTGTAAACTTAATATAAAGTAATTCACAGATACAACACTCTGAGTGTGTATCAATTATTTTGCCATTTTATATGAATTAAATAAACTATAAACTATAACTTTATATTTAGAAAAAAATACAAACTTATGAAACAACAAGTTTTAGGTTTAGCTGTGTGTTTGAAACTTAATGTTTTATTAAGTTGAAACACGAGATTATAAATGTACATAAAAGAAACTGAATGAGCTAAAACTTCTAATTCAGTATTTTCTTATTTGTTTTACAACTCTTAGACTTTATTTGGAAATTTGTTATTTAACTTTATTTGGTCCGTCTAGACGGCCGTTTCTAAGCTTTAGATTTTGTTAATAAAATTATTTATCAATCAAGTTTTTCGTTTTATTTAACATAACGACATAACAGTCACTAAACAAGTCAAATAAGATTTTTTGTTGATTAGGCTGACCAGAGACAAGGAAAGATAGATCCGAAAATGTTTAAGTTCTGTATACTTTTTCTAAAATTTTCTTTTTCCGATTTAAATTTTATCCGTAAAATTCAATTCGCAATGGATTTTTCCCGGTCCCAACTATTACGGATTAAAGCGAATAAACTGAATTACTACCCAGGTTTTGATTCTTGAACAGAATCCTGATAGGTAAAATTTGCCTGTTCTGTACAGGAATCCTAATGATTCATATTTTCTTTGACTTTCCAAGATTTACTTGTATAAAATATTTTGAACTCAATCCTATCGAAGGTATTTTTAAAGGATTCTGACAAGAAAACTAATCTTTTTCGATAATTTTTGGAAATATTTTGATCTGTGCAGATCCTGGTCAGGATTTAGGACATGGGTAGATTTTGGACGTAAAAATTAATAACTTAGGGCATACCAAAAGTTTTGATAATTGGTGGCTGTCTAAACGCTGTTTGATATAATCCGAAGAGCAAGGTCTGACAAATTCGAGCCATATCTCTACGTTTTTTTCCAGTCAATATAAATGGGGTAAAAACCGAGATGCTATTTTTCGAAGTTTAAGATGATCGTGAATAATGCGCTCGAGTGTACCTTGACAAAGAAAAGTCTGAACCTCAATTTCATCATATGAACAATATGGGTTATCCATTATAACGTTTCGAACTAGGTCAATATTCGAGTCAACAATTGCCGTTCTCGGCCATCCAGAGCGTCTTTTGTTCTTTCTATCCCACCACGAAATATTTTCAACCATGGAGCAACTTTTGCATATGAAAGGGCTTGTCCTCATGAACTTGTTAGAATCAGTTCGAATTAAGATAAAATCTTGAATAGTGGTTCAAATAATTGCGAATGGCATAGAGATTAAAATTATGCATGTTGATAGGAAGCAGTGTACTTTGATTAAAAAATAATGAAAGAATTATCAAAACTTTTGGTATGCCCTAAGTATTATGAAATAACTATTTTTATCCTCACATTTATAAAATTAGAAGTAAATGATTAAAAAAATTTTTTGACTGTAATAGTTTTAAAAAAATAAATGGAAGAAAAAAAAATGAAAAAATTGTTTAATGGATTTGAATATAGACTCCTGAGACCAAATGCCTACTTGTTTGACATAGTTGGAGATGATTTACCGGGAGAACCTGAAATGAGACGGATTAAAATAGCTAGATTAATTGGAAAAAACGTTGTAAAAAATGATCAAACAGTAGCGCTTTTGTGCACGTGCAAATTAGAAAATCTAGTTTCAATTGAATACTTGGATCATGTTGAGACCAAGCAATTTTTTACTTATGAAAAAAGAAATTATAAAGTTGCACTGTTCAATGAGAATCGAGAATCGGTTCTGGTAGACATAATAAACGATTCATATTTTTATATTGGATTTTTGAATGTTTGGATTTTTTTATTGGATAAAGTCAAAAGTGTAGATTCGTTGAGAGATGACTTTTTTGAGGAAATGAAATTAATAATAACTGAATTGCCTAATCTTTTATGTCTCGATCTTAAGTATGAATTTCTTGCAGGTGTATCTGATGGTTATGAATTGTATTGGTGTAATCCATCTTTAGAATTTGATCAAGATAACAACGACGAAGAAACAAAAAAATGAGAACAATTGGTTGAATTTTATTTTATAACTTTTGAAATGAATAAAAATATCCAAAAAATGTATACAACCCTGGTCTTTCAAATCTTCCAAAAATGAACGTTCATGAACAACCATGAACATTCATGAACGTTCAAGGGACCCTGAATATTCAAAAGTCTTCAAATATTTTCAAATTTTTTCTAAAATTTTAATTTTTTTTTCTTGAAAATATGAAAATTTAAGGAAAAAACTTACCCTATCATACATTTTTGGAACGTACGTTGAAAACTTTTCAAAATATATGAAGACTTTTGAATATTCAGGGTCCCTTGAACGTTCATTTTTGAAGTTCGTTCGTTCATGGAGCGCAAGGCCGAGTGGTGTGAGTCGAGCCCCATGGAGCGAGAGGTTTAAGGTAAATTCCCGCTAGGGTAAGAAAATTTTCAGTCATCGTATGATGTCAATCGCAATTTAGAAGGCCAAACGTAATCGTCTTGCATATCAAACACAAAGCCATGCGGATGTGCAACATACGGCACATTGTAACTCTAGATGGGGCCACCATTCGCCACCAAATGATAATGATTTATAAATAATCAGGCTTGCGAGTCGTGGTGACTTAAAATAAGGGTTCCTAAAGGGGCAATCTAGTAAGTGTAGCGATCGGCTCACAAAAAATGAGTTAGTGCCAAAAGCGTTTCGGTAGTGGAAGATGTTTATTTTAACTTTCAATAATTATCCTAAAGAGGCATCTTGATTGTTTTTATCATATTTTGATTCAAATTCTTTTGGTTCTGTTGAATCATCATGTGACTCGATCTGAATTAAATGATTGACTGCAGATCCACCTGCTTCAGACCCTACAGCAGCACCTACCAAACTTCCAACAACAGCACCTACTACCATTCCAACTGGTCCACCATATGCACCAATAGCAGTTCCTGCTTCAGCACCTGCTATTGCTCCTAATGCACCACAGCCATATTCTCCTCCCATACATAAAATAACTTCGAGAGTCTTTCTTCCTGGATGTTGCCTATTTGAAACGGCTTCTTCTAAAAGCTTTTTATAGAAATCTTTAGCTTCTAATGTGTCCTTTCTCTTTTGTTCATCAAGTTGATCATCGAGCAGGTCTTCTTCTAAAACAGTCACAATTTCTTGCAAGGAGTTTATCTCGTCTTCAATTGTGACTTCATTATAAGCGGATTTGGCTATCCTTGCGCCACTCGCGATCAACGAAATAACAAACAACACTTTATCACTTGCGCTTAAGACACCTTGAATTGACTTGGCCATTTGAACCGTCCCCTGCGAAACTGGAATGTGTGGATTTCTTTTGTGCGATTTGCCTTGTTCATCGATACAAATACGATAGAAATCGGATTTTGTCTTTGGATCAGGATTATTTATTCGTATATATTGACTACCTTAAAAAATAAAACCATAAATTTAAAATTTAAAATAAATGTTTGGCAACTATTTACAATATGCCTTTATTTTAAAACAAATTACTTGTGTATAATTTATTTAACTTTCGAGATACAGATTTATATTACTAGTTTCTTACCTGTTGGTTTTCCACTTCTATCGATTCGTCCTAAATCCATGTTGCGTACACCAGCCACTGTTGTTTCATTTAAATGACTTGGAGGAATTAGTTTGAACCTTCTTTGAAAATTTTTTGATAGTTGTAGCACCTTCATACATTTTTCGAATTTTTCTATGATTTTATCACTTGTTGACATTTAGAGAATATTGAGTAAATGTTCTTTTAGTAATACTTTAATCTATCTAAATAAATTGTTTATAAAAACTAGCTGTTTGATATATTAATTTTTTATTTGATTTTAATACTTGAAACTATCAAACAGGGTGTGTGATGTGGTCACATGATCAAATTATTGGCGTTAATAAAATTATTAAAAAAAGTTTTTTTTAATCATTTTCACTCGATTATTACTAAACGGAACCGGAAATAACTAAATTACGGAACAGGGTATACGGAATCAAAATTAAACTTTAGTGTAAAAACTGGAAGTTTAACGTTTTCCAGTTCAAACTTACTTCATTTAAAGTTCAAATTCCGGTTCCGTGAACCGTAAAAATTGAATAATTAAATTTCAAAATTTTAAAGTCGAAACGCCGACTATTCCGATATGCATGGTATGATTTCAATGCCTTATTGTTATTGATTGGAGTTAACCCTAAATCACCCGTCGGATCATATATGATACATTTTTAAAACATCTTAGTATTAGCCAAAAGCTAATGATTTATATATAAAATTGAACCTTTTCAAAAGACCCATCTACCACAGGTAAACATTAAATAATTTTCATTTCGGATCCTTTTAAAATAATTCACCTAATTTTCTTGCATTTTTCTTAATTTAAAAATAAAATTCGATTTAAACATTAATTTAATAATGAAAATATTTGTTTAAATTGAATGTTAGGGAATAATATTTTTCTGCGTATTTGAAAACCTTTGGAAAATTATTCCTTTAACAGAATTTATGATTCTTAAAACAAAGTGATATTCGGGACTAAATGGCTGAATACAACTTTTTTGGTTAAATTTGGGTTAAAACGTGGTAAATTTTGGCAGGAACATTATGAACAGCTGAAAATTTGTCAGTTAGGAGAGCTTTTAACGAGCTTCAAGATGATGGGTCGCTCTTGATACTTAAATTGGATGGAGGGACCAAAGCCTAATTTAAAGCTCTTAAAACGCATTTTTTTTTTAAATTTCGGTAGGTTCTGACCCAAAGTCAACATGTTTTTCAACAAAAATGCAACTAATTTGTAGTTTAGGAATGAAGATAATGAAGTCGATCGTGTTGAGTTCCTTCTTGAAACATCACCGATTATTTTTAATTTAAACATTTACTTGCTTGACTCTAGATCTTCTGAGCATGTTATAATTTATTTTTACGTCAACCAACTTAATCGAGACTATGTAGTAATAAGACAACAAACGAATTTGATAGCTAATAATCGATATACCCATTATTTTAATCTGATTGTTCCAAACAATACGGTTGTTAACTATATGATTAATCCTTTTATTCCGCACCGTTCAAACGAGTCCAGTTTAATAGTTCAAGTAGAACCACTTAATTTTAATAACATTACTAATGACGAACGATTCTCTGGACATGATCAAGAATTTAATAACTTGGACAATGAATCTGTAATGGAGCGGAGATATAGAGACTCGTGTGTTTTTAATTATATTTTATTTTATAAAGAGAAGAGAGGAAAAGAAGAACAAATAATAAATTGAACAACAAACATATTTATTTAGAATGAAAGTTGAGGTAAAGCGAGCTTAGTTTTGCTCGGCATAACATACCTCCCCATCCTTGAAAGAATGGACCCTCATTCTAAATACTGGAAATTAACAAAAGGGGGACAATAGTTGCAAAAGGGTTGAATTTAACAACAAAATAAAATTAAAAAAAATAACAACAATATTAATTTTGTTTTGTTTTCTTCATTGCTCCGAGTCGAGTGGTTTGATTGATTCTTAGTCCATGGTGGAATCACTCCCATTCCTCAGTTTTTTGTCACTCCGACACTACTGGAATTTTTTAATTGACAAGAACGAATTTGTTAGATGCTGAGTTTTGATATTGGTCATTGTTCTCAGACTTTGTTTACTTGAGTTTTGTTCTTGGGTCAGGTCAAGCACATCATTCATCAAGCATCTGGTGTTTTCTTCAAAATACTGATACGGGCACCAGGGGTTTCTATCTTCATCGATTCATCGTTCGTTTTGTGTTCAGCCCACGAGCGGATTCGGAGCCGACTTTGAGAATTACTCTTGCTCGTTAATGAAACTTTTCCCGACGTTTTTAACGCTTTGTTATCTTCTAAAACGTTTGTGGTTTCGGACGAGATTATTTGAATTTGTGGTTGAAATTTGATTGTGTCAGTTCTCTTGAATTTGCTATCCCAGTAGTTCGCTTCTTCTAACAGCTATTGAAGTGAGAGGTTTTGTCGTTCGCACAATTTCTCTCTGATTCTTCCATCCTTTAGACCTCTTAGAAAGCGGTCTTTAATCAGATCTTCCCTTCTGTTTTGTTCGTCTTCAAAAGCGTCACGAGCCAACTTTTTTAGGGCACCGGCAAATTGGAACATGTTTTCATCGTCCTTTTGAGTCCTAACTACCAAGGATAAAACTGGATCCGAGAAAGGCTCTTTTTTTACGAATAAGCGGATCATTTTCTGCTTTATATCCGTGTATTTTGCACGTGGTGTGTCCTTCAACAACAGGTTTTCGACTTGTTCCAGACTATCCCCGTTTAAAAGTCGGAATAATAACTTTTTTTTCTCCTCCTCGTTGGCTTCCTGTGTATGCCGTTCAAACATTCCCAACCACACTTGAACGTTATCACCGTTTTGAAACCTAGGCATCACCGTCGATCGCCTTTTACTTGAACGATCGAATACTAATCCAACGAAGAACCTCATGGTTGCAATAATTGAATTGAGGAGAAAACGGAAAATTGAACTTGTAATTATGAATACTCCTATTCTCCACGCCATTGATACCGCACCTAGCCATAAAAACAAATACCATAATGTTACGGACCAGGGTTGGTTCGAGATAAAGTCAATTATCAATTCGAAAGTGTTCCGTTCCGTCGTTCATATGGAACGCTCCACGTTGATTTTTTGTTCCGATTAAATCGGATATCATTGCCGTTCAAAGAATCGACAATTTTCATAACACTTGTAGAAACCACTATCTCGAACGCGTAATACAACGTACGAAGTATTTTTAGCATCCTGTACGTGATTAATTGCCACTACTACTGAAGGTTGGTATTTTAAATCAACGGGTTAGGCATGGACCTTTTTTTTCTTATCGGGCGCCAATGTAATGGAGCGGAGATATAGAGACTCGTGTGTTTTTAATTATATTTTATTTTATAAAGAGAAGAGAGGAAAAGAAGAACAAATAATAAATTGAACAACAAACATATTTATTTAGAATGAAAGTTGAGGTAAAGCGAGCTTAGTTTTGCTCGGCATAACAAATCGATAATCAATTCAGATGAGGGCAATATATCGAGCGATCAGATATCCGATCAATCTTCTGATTCATCTAATTAGAGTCGACGATCACGTAAAAGAAGACGAAGACCATTAATCTATCAAGTCCAAACCATTCGACGTAGAAAATACTATAACCGCCGTAACACTCCTAGCCTAATCTCTAACCCGGTAGTTGATCCAAATTTGAATTCGTCTGTAAACTTAAACGATCTTTTGCAACAAGTCACTGACGCTGAACAATTAGCTTTGCCTGCTACACAAACGAATAATTTTACTATTCGAGACGAGACCTTTAAGAATCGTCTTAATCATCCACCGACTTATCTTCAGGCTTTGATCTACCGTGAAAAGACTCATGACCCCATACCAAAGTTCGATTTGGGTAATTTTGGAGGCGGAACTGTGTTTGACGGTCAAGGCAAAGTGATCGATTACGAACTTATCTGTCCATTCTGTAATGCCATCTACTTTCAAGCTGAACTAAACAAGAGTGGAAAGTTCACTACATGTTGTATGGAGGGCAAAATAAGAATCGATCATGTACCAGAATACCCTCCAGAGCTCAAACAACTAATCGAGCCAGACAAAAATGACCATGAACAAGTCGAAAAATCTAAGGTCTTTATGAACCACATTCGTCTCTACAATTCGGTTTTGTCGTTCGCTGCTGTTAATGCAAAATTTGATACTAGCGTAAATAACTGGAGAAATCACTACGTTTACAAGATTCACGGATGTATCTATCATCACGTTGCTCCGGTAAATAGGGACCAAGACCAACGGTTCCACATGCAGGGTGGTCAATACTATATACTTGACACCGATGAAGCACACGAGCAAAGGCTACAATATTCGCCTCAGTGTGATGCTGCTGTAAGTCTGAATTATCTTTAGAACTTAAATATTTGATCCTTGTCTATAATTGTCTTTTTAAGATCCTACGAGTCCTTGAGAACATGTTAGCTCGAGTGAACCCCTACGCCGAGCTGTTCGAAAATTATCGAATCCAAATAGAAGAAGCCGGACAAGGTTCGACCAATGATTTGTCGATGGTCATTCATCGAAACACTGGAACCCAGCAAGTCCCTGGCGATTATACTCACCGTCGATTCAATGCTAATGCAGCCGGGGTCAGATTGCGGCTATCTTTACGATGGAGGACGATGGCTTCCCTCCTAATATTTATGTAAGATATAGTTTTCATTTATTTTTAAGAACAAAAGAGAGAAAGATAGAGATAAAAGTTAATGTTTTAACAAAAATTTATGTTTTTTTATTCAAAGGTTGTGATCAAACCAAAGGGTCGAGATCTAATAGCTTTGAGTCATCGAAACCCTCACGCCGATCCGATGAGCTATCCATTACTATTTCCTCATGGCTCTTTCGGTCCATTGAGGATATTACCCATAGTCGAGTAGGTCACCGTTCAACAACAAATCAATTGTTAACGATACATGTACCGGGGCTTATTACCAAACGATTTGTTCAAAATGGGCAAACTTTTACAACAAAGTATGGTTGACGATTTTACCCGAGTCGAAAAAAGTCGTCTTGAATATTTTGAAAATCACCAAGAGCGTTTTCGAATAATGAGCTACCAAGGATTAATCGACCACCTTGAGCACCAAGCCGAGCGTTACATGCGCCAGGCTTATCAAGACGCAATGGCTTTAGTCCGAAAATATGGTAAACCGGATTTGTTTATAACATTTACGGCCAATCCAAATTGGGTAGAGATTCAAAAGGAGCTAAATGGTCAACCGTATACAAGTCGACCCGATATATGTATTCGAGTGTTCCGGTGCAAATTAAAGGAGTTCTTAAAAGATATAATCGAGGATTCGGTGTTGGGCCAGGTTGAGGCTAATGTTTTTGTAATTGAATTCCAAATGCGTGGACTCCCTCATGCTCACATCTTAATTACATTTAAAGGCGCCGATAAAATAACAACCCCCGAGCAAGTTGATCGAATTATTTGGTACTACCCTGAATTGAAGTACCCCGAATTGAAAGATTTTTTTTGAAAAATATGGTTCACAAGTGTGACGATCGATGTTTAAATCAAAATGGAAAGTGTAATAAGTTTTTTCCGAAGTCCTATTCGAATGAGACCTTTATACAACCGAACGTTATTACCCAATATAAACGCCGTGAAGGGACAAGAGTGGTATTAAGTAATGGACGAATTAATACTAATCGAGATATAATACCCTATAATGCCTTTTTTTGTTAAAGTATTGGACCCACATCAATTTCGAGTGGTGTAACAGCATCAAGGCGGTCAAGTATCTATTTAAATATATTTTCAAAGGTCATGACTTGGCAAAGATACGTATTCGAGACAATTTAAATTACAATGAAATAGATCATTTTGTAAACGGACGATCTGTATCTGCTTTCGAGGCTCTCTATCGTTTATTCTCTTTCGAACTTATTAAAATGAGTCATTCAGTCGAACGATTACCTTTACATGTGCAAAATATGCAGTCTATAATTATTCGTGAAGATGCCGGCAACAACAACATTCAGCAACAATTAGCCAAAGACACCAAACTAATTGTATGGTTCAAATTAAACTTACAACAAGCTAACGACCCCGAACCACACGCTAAAAATTTATTATACGAAGAAATCCCACAATATTATGTCTTTAAAGATAATAGGTGGATAAGAAGACAACGTCAAATTCACAATTTTAATTATACGCATTCACTCGATTAGCCCTAGACACATTGAACTATTTTGTTTGAGAGTTCTTTTATTACGCGTAAAAGGTAGAGTGTTAGTTTAACTAAATTCAAATAAAAAAGAGAAAAAATTAAATTTTTAATTTTAGGAGCCACAAGTTTTGAGTACTTGAGAACAGTAAACGGGACCCTTCACCCATCTTTCAGAGAGGCAGCGATTGCTCTCGGTCTCATCAACGAGGAAAATCAATGGGCTAATTGTTTAATGGAAGCCATTCAAGTCGAAACAAACATTCAAAAGATTAGGTTCCTATTTGCAATGATTTGCATCCACTGCAACCCAACTAGACCATCGGCAGCTGAACTTTGGAATCTATTCAAAAATGAGTTAATGGCTGACTATATACGTCGTCATGATTCTATTGAAGTTGCTACATCCAAAGCACTTCAAGTAAGTTTTAAGCTCTCAAATGTGACCTCCAAATTTGACATGAATAATACTCTCTTTTTTAGTACATCAAGTACCAATTTACCAAGGCCAATGCTGACTACAAAGCATCAGGTCTTCCCGAACCAAATACTGATTTGGGTATTCACGTTGAAGAGTCAGAGGAACAAATCTCCATACAACAAAGAGTAGAAATGTTCAATACAAACAATAGCTCATTGAATCCAAGGCAACGTGAAATTTGTGATGCTGTGATTCATAATATGGAGCATCATACTCTCAACCAGTCCAAACTCTTTTTTGTTGACGGTCCATGTGATACCGGTAAAACTTTTTTACTAGAAGTAAGAAATTTTAGAACTGACCACCTTTGAATTTGGTATTAAAATTAAAATTTTTAAGACTCTCATCCATTATACAAAGTCCAAAGCTGAATCGGTTATACCAGTAGCATTCACTGGAATAGCAGCTTCATTACTAGAGGACGGGCAAACAGTTCATTCGAAATTTGGTGTACCCTTAAATGTCGATTCAACAACAACTTGGAGACACGAAGACCCCAAATACGATGAGCTCAAAGACTGTAAACTTATTTTATGGGACGAAGTTTCAATGTGCTCCAAACACATAATCATGGGCGTTGATCGTTTTATGAGAGATCTTTGCCAGGTAAATAAACCTTTCGGTGGAAAGATTGTTGTATTTGCGGGTGACTTTCGTCAAACACTACCAATAGTCAAAGGAGGCGGCGTGGCTAAATGGGTAAGTATTTGTTTTAAAAATTGTCAGGAGTTGTGTCCTCAGGTTAGAAAGTATTCACTTGCTGAAAACATGAGAGCTTCTGAAGATCCAGAATTCTCTAATTGGCTTTTGAATATCGGAAATGGAAATCACGAAAAACCAAATGATACAATGCCAGAGTACTGTCGTATACCCCCTAACGTTATGTTAGAACGACGTCCTGAGTTATTGGCGAACTTTGCCTTTAATACTAATGGTCCCATTTCACCTGATATGATTAATCAATCGTTTAACTCTGCAATACTCACCCCTTTGAATGAGGATGCAGATAATATGAACAAAATCATACTGGATAGGATGAGTGGTGAGGCTAAGCAATACTTTAGTGCTGACAAACTAATAACCGATGATCAAATCGGGAGGGAATTATACCCGATCGAGAGCATTCATTCTCAGACTCCGATTGGTTACCCACATCATTTACTTGAATTAAAGGTAGGATGTGTGGTTATGTGTTTAAAAAACATTGCCATTCACCAGGGTCTTTGTAATGGAACTCGGATGAAGGTTATCAAGATGCATCGTGAGTTGGTCGAATGCGAAATTCTTTACGGTAGACACAAGGGTAAACAGTATTATATTAGCAAGCACAGGTTTGGTCCTGATTTGCTTTCGAAAGATTTCAATTTCCTCTAAAATTAGCCTTCGCCATGACTATTAACAAGTCCCAGGACCAAAATTTTGACCGTATCTAGATTTACCTCGCCGAACCTGTCTTTGCACATGGACAACTGTACGTAGCCTTTTCACGGGTCCGTCGTTTCGATGCTGTGAAATGCCTAATCGTTCAACGAGGCATGTTAAAGTTTTTTATCAATTTCTCTATTTCTCTATTTTTTGCTTCTTTGCAAATGGGATAAAATATTCGTGGATTAAAATTTTCAAAAAATGTAAATGCAGCTTTATGCAGCAAAAATTGCTGCATCCACTGGTAAAGTCTGCAAAAAATTCTGCAAAAGGTCTGCAACTTTAATTGCGCAGTTAATTAAGGCATTTTTCAATGAAATGTGATTATGCAATATTTTGCAATTTTTGCAGAGTTGCAGACAATTGAAAAATTTCTTAATTAACTGCGCAATTAAAGTTGCAGACCTTTTGCAGAATTTTTTGCAGACTTTACCAGTGGATGCAGCAATTTTTGCTGCATAAAGCTGCATTTACATTTTTTGAAAATTTTAATCTACGAATATTTTATCCCATTTGCAAAGAAGCAAATATAGAGAAATAGAGAAATTGATAAAAAAATTTAACATGCCGTTCAACGAAGGGCTGGAAAATTAATTATGATGTAATAACTATTTTCATTTTCGCATTTCTAAAATTAGAAACTAAAACTAAATGATTCCTAATTTTTCTGACTATAATAGTCTTTAATATTCTAGTTTTAAAACTTTAAAAGAAATAAAAATGGAAGAAAAAAAAATGAAGAAATTGTTTAATGGGTTTGAATATAGACTCCTTAGACCAAATGCCTACTTGTTTGACATTGTTGGCGATGATTTGCCAGAAGATGAAGATTCTAGTGTGAGATGGCGAAAAATTTCCAAATTAATTGGAAAAAACGTTGTAAAAAATGATCAAACAGTAGCGTTATTGTGCACGTGCAAATTAGAAAATCTTGTTTCAACTGAATACTTGGATCATGTTGAAACAAAGCAATTTTTTACTTATGAAAAAAGAAATTACAAAGTTGCATTGTTCAATGAGAATCGAGAATCCGTTCTGGTAGACATAATAAATGATTCATATTTTTATTTTGGATTTTTAAATGTTTGGATTTTTTTGATGGCCAAAGTCAAAAGTGTTGATTCGTTGAGAGAAGACTTTTTTGATGAAATGAAATTAATAATTACCGAGTTGCCTAATCTTTTATGCCTCGATCTAAAATATGAATTTCTTGCAGGTGTATCGGATGGTTGTGAATTGTATTGGTGTAATCCATCTTTAAAATTTGATCAAGAAAACAGCTATGAAGGGACAAAAAAATAAGAATAATTGTTTGAATTTTATTTTTTAACTTTTGAAATGAATAAAATTATTCAAAATATGTATGCTTATTAATGAATGTTTATTTTAGTTTTCAATAATTATCCTAAAGAGGCATCTTGATTGCTTTTATCATATTTTGATTTAAATCCTTTTGTTTCTTTTGAATCATCATGAGACTCGATCTTAATTAAATGATTGACTGCAGATCCTCCAGCTTCAGACCCAACAGCAGCACCTACCAAACTCCCAGCAACAGCACCGACTACCATTCCAACTGGCCCACCATATGCACCAATAGCAGTTCCCGCTTCAGCGCCTGCTATTGCTCCTAATGCACCACAGCCATATTCTCCTCCCATACATAAAATAACTTCGAGAGTCTTTCTTCCTGGATGTTGCCTATTTGAAACGGCTTCTTCTAAAAGCTTTTTATAGAAATCTTTAGCTTCTAATGTGTCCTTTCTCTTTTGTTCATCAAGTTGATCATCGAGCAGGTCTTCTTCTAAAACAGTCACAATTTCTTGCAAGGAGTTTATCTCGTCTTCAATTGTGACTTCATTATAAGCGGATTTGGCTATCCTTGCGCCACTCGCGATCAACGAAATAACAAACAACACTTTATCACTTGCGCTTAAGACACCTTGAATTGACTTGGCCATATTAACCGTTCCCTCCGAAACTGGAATGTGTGGATTTTTTTTGTGTGATTTGCCTTGCTCATCGATTCAAATACGATAAAAGTTAGACTTTATTCTTGGATTAGAGTTATTTATTCTTATTATTTGACTACCTTAAAAAACGATAAGAAAGATAAAATTTATAAAATTGTTTTAGTTACTTGGGTTTTCACTCTTACCTGTTGGTTTTTCACTTTTGTCGATTCTTCCTAAATCCATGTCTTGTATTCCGGCTACGGTTGTTCTATTTAAATGGCCTTGAGGAATTAGTTTAAACCGTCTTTGAAAAGATTTTGACAATTGAAGCACTTTAAAGCATTTTTCGGATTTTTCAATTATTTTGTCACTTGTTGACATCTTAATATTAAATGAGTTATTTAATAATACTTTTTTCAAAATAAATTCTTTGAAAAGATTAAAAATGAGGAAGATTAAGATATATGATAATAATGAATAAGTTGTTGTTTAAAACTGGTATTCACAAAATAATTTATCAACAATCATCATGAACCAACAAATCTACTATATCTAACTCGTACATTTTTTCATCTCATTCAACAGCTGAAGCTATCAAACAGGGCGTGTGTGATGTGGTCACGTGATTAAATTATGGGCGGTGTGAATTTTTATGTCGATAACTAAATTTAAGAATTAATAAGAATAAATGTTGGAGATTTAAATCGAACCAAGTGCACTTGAGATAATCAATCAATCGTAAATCTCCGATAGATTTCACAGGGACAAAAGCGGTTCAGCATGTTTGTATTAAAAGTTTTTGTAAAAATTACTATTTTTTGTGGCTAAATGAGTTCAAAATTATAATGTGTCGTTATTCATAATCCGTATCTAGGTTTTTGATTTTTTCAAGCATTTATAAAATATTTTTTACATGGGACATCTATCGGGGGTTCACGTTAAATATTTATTATTGAGCAATATATTTTTTTAGAGGAAATTTTAGTTAGTGCAACAAAAATATGCCGAAACTCGGGATCGAACCAAGGACCTTTAGATCTTCAGTCTAACGCTCTCCCAACTGAGCTATTTCGGCTTGTAATAATCAACTATTTATCACATGATTTTTTAAAACGACAAAAAAACTAGATATTCATAAAAAATTCAATTTTATAATTTAAAAACACCCCACACTCACGTACACATATATGAGACTTTTTGAATAAATGCGAAACTATAACTTAGCATATACACACTCGCACAAACATAAATTAGGACAATAAAAACTAAAATTTAAAAACAAAAAAAAATCATCATCAAAACAGTTAATAATTTGCATTATTATTCATACTTTTCAAAGTTAAATTTAAGCAACAAAAAGAATGTCGTCGCGTAAAATGAAATCGAACATAAAAAATCGCGCCAGACGCGCCACTTCAAATGTATTTGCCATGTTTGACCAAGCTCAAATACAAGAATTTAAAGAAGCTTTCAACATGATTGATCAAGATCGAGATGGTTTTATAAGCAAAGAAGATTTACACGATACTTTGGCATCGCTTGGAAAAAATCCAACTGATCTTTATTTAGAAGAAATGATAAACGAAGCCACTGGTCCAATTAACTTTACCATGTTTTTGACCATGTTTGGTGACAAGCTTAACGGAACAGATCCCGAAACAGTAATACTAAACGCTTTTGCTTGTTTTGACGAAGACAATCTAAGCCAAATACCCGAAGAGCGTTTGAGAGACTTTTTGTGCACTTTGGGTGATCGTTTTAGCGAAGAAGAATGCGAAGAGTTGTTAAGAGATGCGCCAATTAAAGACGGTCTATTCGATTACATTGAATTTACTCGAATTTTAAAGCATGGTCGCAAAGAAGAAGACTCAAATCAAACATTGTAATTATTCTGTCAATTTAATCAAACAACAAAACAATTTCTTTTTATTAAATTAATCAAAATTTGAGAAATACTTATTTTTAAAATTTAAATAAATAGCTCATCTATTAGTACTTAATTATTAAGTCGTCCTCGATAACAAAAGAAAATCATCAACTAATTAATTTTTTAAAAATTAGCTACAAGTCTGATTTAGAACTTACTGATTGAACTTTTAATAAACATTCAAAAATAATATTTTTTTTTCAAATCAATTAATGAAAACGATTTAATCAAGAGTTATTTTTTAAGGTATTTGAGCGCTTTGGTTCTTTGAATATTTAAAGATTTAGAATTAAGATCGAATTGGAAAAAAATTTAATTTTGAGTTTATCGAATTCTTAAAATAAATTCGCTATTTCTCTGAAAGATAAGAAAATAAGTCGTGGGATAAAAAAATCGAAATACGAGAAATTAAAAATAAAATCGATTGGGCCTTATAAGAGCTTTAAAAATATGAACAAAAAATTTTTCAGTTTTTTTAAAAATTTCAATTCTTCGACAAAAATTTGCTAAATTTTGATTTAGAATAAATTTTTTTTGATCAGAAACATTTCCTAAGTCCTCTTAAGAACTCATTTAGTTAATTATTTTTGTTTATTTTTTCCTTTTTCAAAACGGAGAAAACAAAAATCTCTTGGAAGATTTAATTGTATTTCCTTTAATTGGAGACATATAAGAGACAAAGTAAAAAAAAGGTTTTGTTATTTTTTGCTTTTAGAAAATTTAATTTTAAAGTCATAACAAAAATGGTTTACATTAAATTAGTTTTAAGCTTAATGATAGTGTTAGTTGCAAGTAAAATGGCTAGTGGACAACAACAAGACTCATTTGAAAGTTTAACTCAACTTAAATGTGATCTTTATATAAGTCGATATTTAAAAAATGAGAGGACAATTGACAACTCAGGTGAAGATGTGATTAAGCTATCAAATGACGAGGTATTTTCATGTTTGACCTATATGCTTGAATTTATCAAAAGTTTGGATCAAATTTATCCGTTTTTGGATGATGATTCACTCAATCGTGAATCGAGACGTGTTAAACAATTTTGGAAACGACGAGCTGGTTCAAGTAACAAACAAAATAAACTATTTTGGTGATACATCAACCTTACATTTTAATACTGGACTATTCTTTTCTCTTTTTTAAAAACAATAAACTTTTTTTTGACTAAATGTTTGAAACTAATAAAAAATTTTAATAATTTTTTTTTTTTTATTAAATAATCGTTTACAGTCTAAATATTCACATGAATTCGCAAAAAAAAAGAAAAATCTTAAAAGTTGAAATCATCAATTTTTAAATTTGAAGAATCTTCGTAAACATAATTTCCTTTGAATGTGTTTGATGTCTCTTTAGATTTTTCGTTTGATAAGAGAACATTTTCGTTTTGTTCATCTTGGCCATTTTCAAAATCATTTTCGTTCGTTTGTTGTTGATTCAATCGGGTTTTATTACACTTTGAAAACAATTGTGAATACTCTGGTTTGAAAAACATTTGTAAAAAATTGTCTCTGGGTATACCAGGTCGTCTGTGAGAACTTTTCAATTGCATAAACGGAATAAATTCAGTGAAAAATTCTTTATTCATTTCAGTTAAAAATTTGATCATTTTTTGATCCATGTCGCTCGCACAGTTTATAAAGTCTTTGGCTATTTTTTTACGTTTTAATCTTGATTCGATTAGCTTTGAATTAAATGGCTTGAACAATGGCATCCAAAGGCTTTTAGACTCGTGTTCTGAATTAAAATAAAAATTGAACAAAACAGATCTTATTGCAACACTTGATGATATCTCTTTAAGTCTTGCTTCTTGATTCCCGGTGTTGAGACCCATTTCGAATTGATTACTTGTTTTGTTTATTATGTCTGACATTATAAAGTTATCGCTTATGGAAATTAATGCGTCAAATTGATCATCAAAATTAATCGATGAAGATTTAACATTAAATATATCGATGTAATTTTGTTGCAAATAAGAAAGAATCATGTCAGAGCTAAGTGGAAGTTTATCGTAAATATCTTCAGGGTCGTTAGCAAGACACGGTCGTTTGAATTTTTTCAAATGATTTGGCAAACAGTAACTCTCTAGATTAGAATCTAAATTTTTTCGATGTAATACTTTACCAAGTCCTCTAAAAATGCTGTAATTAGCATCTTTTTGTCCCGATTCAAAACTAATCGCTTCACCAATTTTTTTACTCTTTGTTGTTTTCTTTTGAAATTGAACCTTGTGTCCAGTGCTTGTTAATTCGAGTAAATTAATTGCATGTCTTAGATCACCATTACAAGTAGCGCATAAATTTTCCAAAAATTTTTTATCAACAAACCCAAAGTTTTCTTGTTTTGACATTTTTTCAATTTTTTTACTCAAAAAAGTGTTTGCTATTGGATTAAATGATATCTCAAGAACGCGTAGATCTTTTCGCGTTTCGCCAGAGAAAACTTTAAGTGGATTCAATTCGGAATATGTCGTTTGAGTTAACGAGAATACAAGCGAAAACTTTGAAAAACGTTTAAATTCATTGAGTAGATTTATAAAAACTTTTGGATCTTTGAATGCAAAATTAGGTAGCTCTTTAACAAGAAGTATTTTTTTTGAATTTTGTTGAGATAGTGTTGTGTTAAACAATTGATCGTATCTCGATGATTTAAATAAATATTGAGTGAATATTTTAATTTGTGATTCGTATGGTTCAGAAGAATAATCTTGAACGCCATTTTGAACATCCAAAGACTTTAAATTTAAACTACTCGAATCCCATTCGACTAATTCAACATTTTTTTCTTTGCACAATACTTTAAGTGTAACATACTTACCACAACCTGAAGGACCCTCTATTAAAAGAATAGAACCTTTTTCTTTTGATACAATTTCATCCAATAGATTGCTTAATTGATCGATTTTATTTTTGTGAATAGACAAATCGGCTCGATTAACAGGCTCATATTTTAAAGAAAGACTTATTTGAGATTTTTCATTCTTGTTTGAGTTTGGTTTAGACGGACTCTTAAAAGGCTCATTAATTCTAGTTGTTCTTGAGTCTTGTTGGTTGGTTACATTTGATAATAAGGTTTGTTTTTGTTGTGATGATGATGATGATGAAGAGGAAAGTGAATTTGTTTTTTGTGTTTTAGAACGAGCTGAGGTAGACGACAAGGACGGTTTAGTTGTTGATTGTGAATTCAAGTCAGAAAATGCCGATGATACCCATGATTTCATTTTATTCAAGAATTAATTAAATTTATTTTGTAGAGAGCATTTTTTTGTTTTTTATTTTGAAAGTTGAAATATTTTTTTGTTGTAAGTTAACCAATTTAAGTTAACTTTTAGAGAGTAATTTTAGAAATGATTATAAATATTTATGTCAATTGTTTCAGGTGTTACGGAGGCTGTATCAAAATTGCCTTCACGGTGGCTCTTATATAGGAAGGATGGCACTCCAAATGTTCGACGGTGCAAGATCTATTACGTTTTTATAAAATACTATTCAGAGCTGTGTTCTCGTTGCATATCATTCGCTAGTAATAGGTCTTCTGATTAAAATCAGCATGGTCTTGAATAAAAATTACGGTCGATTATGAAAATCATTTATTTACCGAGTTGATATTTAAAATGCTTATAACTAATTGATTAACAATTGACCTGTAATTTTACACCTTTTTTGTTACGTTCTATCTAGAACATGCTGTCATTTCTTGGTATCTGCACTTCATAAACGATATCTATAAATAGGAAAAAGTTGAGTGAAGAACAACGAGACTATACAACACTAGAAGAAGGGATACGTAGTAAAAGAGGGTATCTCTTTCAAATGTTCAAGATATTAAATGGGTTTGAACTTCCGTTAATGAAAGTATTTTGGCAATTAAGAAATAAAGTCTGTAATTTAAGAAGACATGTTCGAATGTTAATTTTAGGGATATCATATAATATTATGGGGATATGATATTATAGGGTAAGGGATATATGTCTTTTTATTTTGGGATATCTTATTTTTTCTATGTCCTGCTAGGGTTCAGTGTTTTGGTGGATCGTCACTCTATTTTGAGGGGCTGTGCTCCCCTTGCTACCTGAGAATACAAAAAAAATCAAATGACTTTTTGATGAAGTATAATCAATACATAGCTGCAAGGAATGGATGTAGTAAAAGTGTTAAAAAAGCTAATAAGAATTTTTAAAAGCCATAACTTTAATAAAGACTAAATTTAAAGCTCAAGTCATTAGGAAAATAAAATCAAGAATCTGAATAAATTATTAGAATTGTGGTTGTTGTTGTTTTTGTTTGAATACATAATTTGAAAGCTAAACATGTTGCAACATTTTTATAATTTCTCAATTCAATTTAAGCTCACTCATTTAATATAAACTAAACAAAATAAAAAAAAAAAAGTACATTTAGGTATTAAGCACTTTTTACATATACCAAATATAGGTATCTGTCTACAACCACTACTATTACTACTTCTATTTAGTACTACAAACAAAATATTTATTATAATTAAAACAAACGCATAATTTATGAATTATTTTTCTGTCTCTCTCTCTCTCTCTCTCAACTTGGCTTTTGAATTGATTGAATAAATCCAATTGAATTTTTTTTTAAGATAAAAAAAAAATTTATATTTTTTATTTTCGAGTTCATTTTTATTTTATAAATTATTAAAATTTATTCATCATTTCATTTTATCGCAAGTCTCATTCCAAGTCTTCATAGTGTGTACTCACACACGTTCATGAACATAAACGCTCTCGTTTTGTTGTTGTTGTTGTTCATCGCAGTTCGTTACTTAATAATAGTAAAAATATATACATTTTTTTTCTTTTTCTCTCTCTCTCTCTCTTTTTTTTCTTTCTTATAAGCACAACTAACACAAAGCAACAAGCAACAACTAAAAAAAAGAAAAATTCTTTTTTCGAAAATTCTTGTAAATATCCTTTTTAATCAAGGTAATCTAAATATTCGAAAATATTTAAGGACATTTCGATCATATTTATTTATTTTTTTTTTAAAATAAAATTTATTAAAGTGTACAAAGTTCGTTTATTATTATTGTACAAAGTTTAAATATGTTAGCCGCCTCCGCCGTTAATACCGTCGCTGCCGCCGCCGCCGCCGCTTCTTCGTCGTCAGCTGCTTCGTCTTCATCTTCTTCGTCTAGTAACACTACTACACCAAATCAACAACAAAGCGATCATCAAATTAAAACAAACGCTGAAAAATGGTCGACTTCTCATCAACAATCGGATGTGGATAAACAAATGTGGGAAAGTAATCAATTGATAAACGATTGGTCCACAGCACCATTCGATCATACTGTATCACAGCCTATACCTATGCAGAAACGACCTATACTTAATAGTTTAAGTGATCAAACAAACGGTTGTTTGTTATCGCCTAAATCAGCCGAAAATCTCGGTCTTAAACTTGTCAATTACATTCTTGAAGACAATTCGCCATCTGTAAAAGAACTCGAAAATCGTCTTAAAAATGTTAAAATCATTAACGATGACACTAACAATAAAATGAATAATCATCAACATCATAATAACAATCACCATAATAATCAACATCTTCAACAACAACATAACAAAAAAATTGAAAATGTTCATCAACAAGTTCATCAATATGATGCACAAGAACAAGCTAATCAATACACTGCTATTAACTATACAGATCAAAATAGCACTCCTATTCAATACATGCCCAATCAACCTCAACAATTTAATCAACCACAATACTTTCAGGATCCTTATCTTGGTATACCCATACAACCATATTTGCCAAACTATTACAATATTGCAGCTCATAATCTTATGTATCATCAATTACAACAACAACAGCAACAGCAACAACAACAACAATTAGGACAACAACTTGGTCAACAACTTGGTACATCACCAAGTAATCAAGGTACGTACCTTAATCTCATCTCCAATAGAATAAAATAAAAATTATAAAAAAATTTTCTTGTTGTTGTAAAGGTTTAGGTCTTATGAAAAATGGTCGTTTATCACCAGTTGGCTTAAGTCAAGATAATCAAACGCCAACTTATCAAACAGCTCAATCGAATTTTTCCTATTATCCCGAGCAAAATTATCGTAATCCATCAACAGCTGGTGTTCGTTTAATATCACCAATGTTAATTAATGCGTCGAATCAAAATTTTACGCCTAGTTCTAGTTTAGGCTCAACAGCTGGTACTTTATTTACACCAAGTATTGCTGCTGCCGCTGCTGCTGCTAATAATTTTTCTTATTTATCATCGGGTATTGCTACAAGTCCCGCTACAAGCACTCTAAACATGCTACAACAACATCAACAACAACAACAACAGCAACAACAACAACAACAATCGAACGCCCTTTCGCCACCACCACAATCATCAAATCAATCGAATATTAACAATCACAATAATACCCTTAGTGGTAGTCAAAATTCTCTATTCGAAAATATGTATCCTAATTATAGTACGCCATCGTCGCTTTACACACAAGCGCCCGGATCTGGACGTAAAATATCAATTTCAAATTCAATACAATTTCAAAATTTGTATCAACAACAAAATCGAAATTATTCACTTTTAAACACTAATTCGAATAATAGCTCAACTGCTACTCTCACTCCAAACACTACAATGAACACACCAAATGGTGGAACTAATGGTGGTATTAATGCGGTTCTACTTAATCAAGACGCCGCTTCTAAATTAAATCAAAATCGAAGCAGATTGCTAGAAGATTTTCGAACTAATCGTCAACCTCATTTGCAACTAAGAGACATTATTAATCATTTTGTTGAATTCTCTATGGATCAACATGGCTCAAGATTTATTCAACAAAAATTAGAACGAGCTTCACCTGCTGAAAAAGATCTTGTTTTTCGCGAGATTCTACCATCAAGTCATTTATTAATGACCGATGTTTTTGGTAATTATGTTATTCAAAAGTTTTTCGAACACGGCTCACCTGAACACAAAGCAGCGTTTGCGTCAAAACTACGTGGCAATGTATTATCATTGGCACTTCAAATGTACGGATGTAGAGTTATACAAAAAGCTTTGGAAAGTATTTCGAGTGAGCATCAAATTGAAATGGCAAGAGAACTCGAAGGTAACATTGTTAAGTGTATTGAAGATCAAAATGGTAATCATGTGATTCAAAAATGCATTGAATGTTGTAATCCAAAAGCAATTGATTTTATTGTTAGTGATGTACTTAAACAAGTATATCATTTATCAACTCATCCGTATGGTTGTCGAGTGATACAACGAATATTGGAGCACTGTGATATTGAGCAAACAAAGCCAATACTTGATGAGTTACACAATTGTACAGAGCGTTTGGTACAAGATCAATATGGTAATTATGTTATACAACATGTATTGGAACATGGTAATCAAGAGGATAAGAGTTCAATTATAAGCGAGTTAAAAGGTAAAGTGTTGCATTTATCACAACACAAGTTTGCGAGTAATGTTATTGAAAAGTGTGTGACACATGCAAATCGAGCTGAGAGAGCTATTTTAATTGAAGAAGTTTGCGCTGGAAGTGATACTACATCGAATTGTTCATTGTACACAATGATGAAAGATCAATATGCTAATTATGTTGTGCAAAAAATGATAGATGTAGCTGAGCCAGCACAACGTAAAACTCTAATGCACAAAATACGCCCTCATATTCATTCGCTTCGCAAGTTTACTTATGGTAAACACATTTTAGCCAAATTGGAAAAGTATTTACTTAAAAACTCAGAGTTTAGTAATAGCATGAGTGGTAATGGTGGTGGTGGTGGTGGTGGCGTTGGAATGCCAAATGGTAATCAAACATCACCAATTGGTAATTCAATACACCATGGTCATCAAAATCATCATCAACATAACCATCATCATCATCATCATCACATGAATCATCATTTAAACTCATTCGCTAGCAATGTACTACATTACGAATAGATACAAAACAAAAAACAAAAAAAAATTTAACGAAAGCAAACACACACACACACACACACTTTAAACAAACTAAAAAATTTTATTTTATTTTTATTTTTTATTTTCTTTCATTCTTTGTCACTCACTCTCTCTCTCTCTCTCTAGATTTTTTTTTTCAAAATTAGGGTTAAAGTTACAACAAACAGGCATCTTGAAGTTGATGATCAATCTGATCATGATCAAATAGTATTTTCTTTATAATTTTTGAATGGAATTTGATAGACTGGTTCTGCAAAATGCTTAATAATGCAACAAACATGCTAAATATTAGATGAGTCTCTGCAAAAACTCTGCATTTTGCAGTAAAATGCACGTCATTAAAAAGTATTTAATTCAACTGCGCAATTTAATTGCAGAGTTTTTGCAGAGACTCATCTAATATTTAGCATGTTTGTTACATTATTAAGCATTTTGCAGAACCAGTCTATCAAATTCCATTCAAAAATTATAAAGAAAATACTATTTGATCATGATCAGATTGATCATCAACTTCAAGATACCAACAAACAAACAAAATAGCAGCAATTTATCGGATAATGTATATAGGTTCGTTAAGTGTAAACTATTTCGCTATAAATACTTTTGTAATAAAAAAGAAAAACAAACTGGTTACTGTTATTATTCTTATTATTATTGATTGATTGAACACTTCTTTATTTCACAGCCCATTTTTATTAAAAACTTGTAAAACTTGTACAATTCAAAAAAAGAGAAAAATAAAAAACCTAGCAAATAATAGATAATACCTTCTTTAACTTATTAATTATAATTTATTTTTGTTACTTTTTTTTTGTTAATTATATTTTTTTTGCTCGTTGTTTTATTCTTGAATCGTTTAAGTAAAAATTTAAAAAAAAAAGGGGTAAATTTGAACAACGTTCGATATGGGACAAGAACAGACAAAGAACATTTTTTTGTTTTTGTTTGATTTTTTTCTAAAAAAAGCTCAATGAAAATGTGTTTAACTTAAAAAAAAAATTAATTGATGACTTAAGATTTTTTATTAATTTTTTTTTCTTTTGTGATTGTTTTTGTTTGGTCGAATTATTTATTTTGATTTTTGATTTTTTCAAACTTAAACAAAACAAACTTGAACAGACACATGTACGCATTAACTAGCTAATTAAAATGGACTTTATTTTTTTATTTTTTTTCTTTCGGATTCATTTTTTTTTTTTTTTTTTTAAAAAAAGCTGAACAGAAAATGGAAAAGTTTAAAGACTTTTTTCCTATTACGACTTATAAAGAATTTATATAAAAAAAAAACAAATTGAAAATAAATCTATATACATATATTATACATATACACACAAAATAAAACATAAAATTTAAAAATAAAAATATAAAAACAAGTCTTGTTTTAATGTTATTTAAAATCCTTATATCATCGGTCTATCAAAACGAATATTCCTTTTGATGCCATATTATATTTAGGATAGAGTCATCTATCAGCGATACCTCTCTTGTACCATTCCTGGATTTTTAAAAAAATTCACGAAACTCAGCTTCAACTTGGTCTTGTTTAGTAAAATTGTCTTTCGAGCAGTACGCGGTTTTGCGTTATCTTTAAGAAACTTTTGGTTGATCAAAGAAGGGTATTTTGATTAAAGTGAGGCATAAATTCGACAGTGAATATCAAAAGGTGTCAGATCTCTCGACAGCGTCTAATAACTTTATGGATCAACTTAAAGTGACGAGAAATGGTTGACTGTGAAGTGCTAAGTTCTCTTGATAATTCGCGAGTACTAATCCGGGGGTTGCTCTCTATGGTCGTAAGCAGGGCGTCCTGACCCCTTTTTCCTTCGAAGGCAAGTATCACCAATGTTAAACTTATTGAACCAAGCTTGTGCCATCAAAAGTTATCATAATTTTTTAAAAAAATTTGGAATCAAAAATTTTTAAATTTAAACTTATCATCTTGTATATTATATGAATTAAAGTTATGAGATTGCATAAGAGCTTGATTCAATAATAACTTACAATCTTAAAAACGGCCTAATACAATCAGCTACCCACACATATGAGACTTATTGAATCTCCTAATTCAATGCAAATCATTGGTCAAAATGAGCTAAAAAAATTTAAATTTTAATTATACATCCCTTTGTGTAATAGTCAATAAGTTTCAAGTAGATCTCAAACAAATTGTAAAATAAATTGATTTGGATTTCAAAAAGGTTAAAAAGACCAAAAGAGGAACGAACTTCTTCCCTCTAGAGCTGATGAATATTTTGGCAGATCTATTTGAAAAGTCAGGCCCTCATCTAGCAAAATTCGCTCAAATAATTTTAAAAAAAAAATTTTTTAGTGGACATAATTTCAATTAAATTCAAAGATACTCAAGACTAAGAAATTTTTTAAATTTAATGCCACACCCTCAAACGTTCATGTTACAACCCAATTCAATATTTCAAAGTTATGTTTGTTTGTGTCATGAATTTATAAAGCTTTTTTTATTTTTTTATTTTTTTTTGGTAAAACGTGCAAACTAGAACAATAAATAACAACTAAAATCAAGATTACAATAAAGTCAAGATTAGATAAGATAAATAGATTACTTTTAAACAAATAAAATTTTAAATTTTAGCTGAAATTTTTTCATATTCACTGAGCAAAATTATTTATTATAATTTAATTCCTAAAATAAACAAAAAAAAGTTGTTTTAAGACTAGAAAACGATGGATGCAGTTGTTGATTTTGCCAGTGGGATATCAGGTAAATTAGCCAGTTGACTCTCTCTTGAAGACTCTTAATGAATTTTTTAAAGGTGGCACGGCATGTGTATATGTTGGTCAACCATTAGACACAATTAAAGTTAAAATGCAAATGTTTCCACATTTGTATAAAAATGCATTCAAATGTGGTCTAGAAACATTTAAAAAAGATGGAATTTATCGTGGACTCTACGCTGGCACTGTGCCTGCTCTAAGTGCAAACATAGCTGGTAAAATTATTTTCTAATAATTTCGTTTACAAATTTAAACTTAATGTTTAATAGAAAACGCCGTTTTATTTATGTCTTATGGTCTTTGTCAAAAAGCAATTTGTAAAGTTTCATTTAAAGAAAAAATAGAAGATTTAAATTCATTTCAGAATGCATTAGCCGGTTCATCAGCTGCATTTTTTGCGTCTCTCGTTCTATGTCCCACTGAATTAGTCAAATGTCGTCTTCAATCGGCAAGAGAAACATCGAATAGCACAAGCATTGGACCATTTCGTTTGTGTCAACAAATATTCAAAGAGCAAGGTGTGAGAGGATTTTATCATGGATTAGTGTCAACATTTGCACGTGAGATGCCAGGTTATTTCTTTTTTTTTGGCGCGTACGAATTTAGTCGAAGTGTTTTCTCAGGTGATAAATCAAAAGACGACATAGGCATTATGAAAACTGCTTTATGTGGTGGCATTGGTGGTGTTTCATTTTGGGTTAGTGTTTTTCCAGCCGATGTTATAAAATCAAGAGTTCAAATTGATCCAAAGGGAGTGATTGCTCAAAAGAGTTTTTTTGGTGGATTAAATCACATTATTAAAAATGAGGGTTTCTTAAAACTTTACTCAGGACTTGGACCAACAATAATAAGATCATTTTTTGCCACAGGAGCTCTTTTTGTCGCAGTCAATGAAACAAGAAAATTTTTAACAAACATTTTTTAGTCAATTTTTATTTTAATAAATGGTCATAAAATCTCGATCTTTTATGTGTTCATTTTTAAGTTGTCATGACTACAACATTGAGTAATAAATTAAAAAAAAATTTAAAAAATACCTAATTAAGTTTATTAAAAAAAATGAGCAATCCACGTTTAAAATTAGATCAAAAAAAATCCAAGTCAATAATTCAAAAAAATATTTTAATTAAACCAAATTCGAAATCATTAACCGAAAAAACATGGTGGCAAATTGATGAACAAATATTAAATTATTGTGACAATCGAAAAACGAAAATTAATTTTGAAAATTCTTTATTTAAACGATGTAAATCGATAAGAGTATTTGTATCGTCAACATTTACTGATTTTTTTAATGAACGTGAACATTTGGTAAAATTTGTTTTTCCCGAATTAAGAGAATGGTGTTTTAAACGTAATCTTGATTTAATTGAATGTGATTTAAGATGGGGTGTGCCTATTGATAGCACAAATGAAGACACTATTCAAACGTGTTTGAGTGAAATTGATCGGTGTTTAGAAGAAAACGATGGACAACCATTTTTTGTTGGCATGTTAGGTCAAAAATATGGATGGGTCCCAAGTGTGGATCAACTATCCGATTATTTAAAACATAAATACAATTGGATACCAAATATTTCAATAACTCACATGGAATTTTTACATGGTGCTCTTCGATGTCAGAATAGAAATGCATGTTTTTTCATACGCAACGATCTCGATTTCATCCCTGATGAATATAAAGATAAATTTATTGAAACAAACAAAGACTCGTTGGATCAATTAAACACCCTAAAGAGTAAGCTATCGATGTATCATCGTGAACAAGTGTTTAGATATTCGTGTGATTATGATGGAATCGATGATACAACTGGTAGAAAAAAAGTTAAATTAAAAAATTTAAAAAAATTTGGAGAATTAGTTTTAAATTATTTAAAATTTGCTATTGAACAAACTTATCCCCAATTGAAACCTATTTATGATTTTGACGATGTTAATTTTGAGTCAAACGATGCACAAAAAGAAAAATTAAATTTATTTTTTCAAGATGGTAATTTTAATCCGATTACAACAACTCTAAGTTGTTTAAATGTTTTTGGATAATTTATTATAGAGCAGTCTGTACAAGATTTATTCATTGTTGAGAAAACACATTTTTTTATTGGATACGAGACAGAAACAAGTTCGATACTTGACTATACCAAAGGATTTTTAGAACAAAATCAAAACGAGTGCCAAGTTTGTTTGGTACATGGTCAACCCGGCTCAGGAAGTAATCTTAAAAAATTAATATAAAAATCAAATAAAAATTAATATTCGGTTTTTACAGAAACTTGTTTTATGTCAATGTTGACCAAGTCGTTGATTGAGAAAAATAAGATTGAAATATTTTATCATTTTTTTCAAGCATCATGTTATAGTCAATTTACAAGAACTTTTTTGTGTCGTTTTATTTTTCATTTTTCAAAAATTTTAGGTAAATTTTGACCAAAAAATAAATTTGGAGAAAAATTTTAATTTTTGGACTCGTTTAGAATTGGAAGATAATTTAGAGTTTGACACGGGTTATGATTCGAGTCAAACACTTGATTCGTTTAAGAAAATAATCGACCTTTTGACGTCTAAAAAAGATTCAAAATTTATAATTCTACTCGATGGATACAATTATGTAAGCGTCATTTTTGACTTGATCGAATCTAAATAATTATTTCTAAATCAAGGACTCAAATGATTACTTTAAATGGTTGCCATTGTTTTTTAATTCAGCAAATATAAAATTTATTTTGTCATGCACGAATAACACGATAAATGAAATCGATGTCGAGTCAAGTTTTAAGATTAATCTTGAATGTTTTAATGATGAAACATCAAAAGAATTTATTCAAAAATATCTTAAAAATTACAACAAAGTTCGTATCTGTTTTGTAAGACATTTTGTTTGAAAATTTTTATTTTTACAGAGATTGGACGAGAATCAAATGAAATTAATTTTGGAAAAATCAAATTTAAATAAGAGTCCATTGTGGTTAAGTCTTGTTTGTAATGAACTAAGAGTATTCGGAGAATTTACGACCATTAATAAAAAAATTCAAAACTTGCCTTTTCACTTGTCCGATTTAATCAAGCACATTTTAAACCGAATAAGTTTAGACTTTTCCAATGATATTATCAAACAAGTAATGAACTTGGATTCAATATTTATCAGGAGATTTAATTTTATTTTTAAAGGCTTTAATTTTGATTGCGCTGTCTCGCAACGGTCTACCAGAAAATGAGATTTATATTTTATTAAACAAGCATTGTGGTTTCAAAGAGACAAATCGTTTGGAATGGGCTCACATAAATCGATGTTTAAAAATATTTTTTAAATATTCTCATTTTCAAAAGACCCAATTGGTGTCCATTCGACATGAACAAGTTAAACAAATAATCGAAGATATGTACCTAACAAGTGATACAATTGTTTCATATCATAACAAATTGATTCAATTTTATCGATTCACATCCATGTATCGTATGTTTAGTTGTTATGAATTGTGTCATCATTATAAAATGACTTGGAATAAAAATGATTTAGCCGAGTATTTGCGCACTAGAGAGGCGCGAAGTCTCATTAATGCGTCTTATCGGGCCTTTCTTTTCAATGTAATAATTATTTTTTAAATTTATAAGATATTAGTCACCACAAAAGTCATCAATGGAGATGCCTTAGATAGCAAGCTTTTTATCTCAGCTAATAACCCCTGTCTACCCAGGAGAGTGTCTTGATAATTATATGGAATTCAAGCGTCATCCATGAGCGTCCTTACGAGCTCGTCGATACTATCAAGTTTCGAAGATTTGACGACATTATTTTAATAGAAGCGATTATTGTTACAAATAACATCAAGTTTTAAAGAATGAAGGACAGATGTATTTAGAACCCGAAAGGTTTCTACCTTACTCATGTTAACAATACAATTTTTTTCCATAAGCATTAAAAAAGCCACTCTTAGAATGAGTTGTGCAAAACTCTGCAAACCTGCAAAATAAATTGCGTAGTTATTTTCTATCATTATCCATGTATTTGAGTTTTTTTAAGTACGCAATTTATTTTGCAGGTTTGCAGAGTTTTGCACAACTCATTCTAAGAGTGGCTTTTTTAATGCTTATCACTGTAAAGCACCTCTGCAAAGATTTGGTTAACTTGTTCACTCCTTAAAAATAATTTTAAATTTTGATCCATTTGATCCAAATGTTTTTTGATACGAATCTTCACATTGCCTAGAAATAGACTAATAAAACTGTAACTTTCATTTGTCATTTTATATGACGTCAGCAGATATTTTATCATCAGAGCTCGTGTTACGTAATCAGATATTGCATAATTCATTTGTTGATTTGCAACTCCATAATGGTGAATAGGAAGGCTGTTTAAACTATCATCCCAGTTACTTAACACATTTTCTATTTCGAAGGGTATGAGATGTAAACATTTGCCAATAAAAAATGACCATAATCATTTAAAAATGTGTACATTATGTTCAAATAAAATAGGTGATTTGAGTATATTTAGTGCTAATAAAAGCTCATGTTTTGTATGTGGTTCATTTATGGTTTCCTCGACACTATCATCATCAAAAGATGTTTTAATATACAAATGTATGAAACACGGTTTCAAAGAAAGTCATATGCAAACATCATATACATTTGTGTGTTGTATATGTAAAAAGATAGTGTCAACACCAAATGGGGTATCAATTAATCTTTTCAGCAATGCAAAGTTATGCCTCATATGTAATCCATTGTTTTGTTGCATGTTAGAAACCGATTAATTTTAAAAATTTTAAAGTCAATTTAATTTTTTGCGTAAACTTTTTGATCATGATTTTTTGTTAATTTTAATAAATTATAAAAAAAGTTTTTTTAATTTTTTTTTCTCGGATTCATTGGGTAAAAAATATCGATTAATTTTAAACGAGAGGAAGCACGATTTTAATCAAAAAAAAAACTAGTTTAAACATTTTCTTAAGTAGAAAAAAAAAAGACAAGTTTTATTTTAATTGATTTTTGTTGATGCTGCTGCTGCTGCTGCCTATTCTTAAAACTAAAATCAACATCTGTTTATGGTTCGTGCATGTCTCAGGTATATTTGTGTCATTTATATTTATTTTAAAGAAAAAAAATATGAAAATTAAAATCTGTACAAAATAAAATTAAAAAAAAAAATAATTTTTAAAAAAAAAATAAAGGAATTATCCATATTAATTAAGTCAAGTTTAACTTGTCCTCTTTTTATGTCTCTTTCTCTCTTTAAATAAAATCACATTCGAATCGTGTTCAATTTTCCATGAGAAAAAAAAACCAAAAATTCTAAACACCTGTTTTTATTTGAAAAAATAAATTAATAAAATGGAATGGTTATTTATACTGTTTTTTTTTATTATTTTCTTGTTGTTGTTGTTGCTGTTGATGATGATTATCTACCTTGAATGGCTGCAAATTTCATTCGTTTTTGTTTTTGTCTTTGATTACAAAACCAAACTCGAACAACATTTTTTTTAAGATCTAATTTTTCGGCTATTTGGGCTATCTTTTCACCCGATGGTCGAGGTTGTACTGAAAAATAAGCTTCAAGTGATCGCTTTTCTGGCGCTGCTATTGATGTACGTTTACGTTTACGATCCGACATGTCTCGATGATGATTGTGATGCATATGTTGATGACTAAGATTATTCATTAAATTAGAACTAGTATTATTTAAACTATTTATTTGATTTAAATTGTTAATGTTATGATTTGAATTTTGGTTGTTATTGTGACTGTTAATTGAATCTTCGCTTTTTTTTCGATTACATTTGGCATCGATTTCGGCTTGTTCAAGCCATGCTTGAAGAACTGGCTTAAGGGCAATCATGTTATTGTGACTAAGAGTAAGTGATTCAAATCGACATATTGTCGATTGACTAAGACTACCGACTCCAGGTAGTTTAAGTTTGCTCAATTGTTGTCCAACATCAGCTTGAGTAACTCCTAATTTAATGCGTCTTTGTTTAAATTTTTCAGCAAATGTTTCAAGTTCTCTTGGATCAATGTCTATTTCGTTATTGTGGTGAATAGACGCAGCAGCTGCAGCAGCGGCCGCGATAGCAGCTGACGCATGTTGTGTTATTTGATTGGACGGATTTTGATGTGACACATAAAAAGCATTATAAAACGGATTGTTATTGGTTGGATCGACAAAATTTTGATTCGATTGATGATAATTTGATGATGTTGACGATGCTCGTTCACTTTCATTTGAATTTTCAAATGAAATTCTATTCGGTAAATGATGATGATGATGACTTGAAATATACAAATTATCTTGTTGTTTAGCAGCGGCTACAGCTGCTTCAGCACGTGCAAAAAAAGAATCTTCAATACCACCAAAAATGGCCTGATTAGGATCAAACTTGAAATTATCCATAAAACAATTGCTCTTCCACTTAAATTAAAGAAAAAATTCAATTTCTTAAAATTCTCATAAAATTGATCATATCATGTTGAAAGAAACTTCTAGGATGACAAGTGTCTCGACCTTCAAATCTTACTTGATTTTAAAATTAATTATTAACTTAAATAATAAATATTTAATTTCAACTTTTAATTATTAATTAATCAAAGTGAATGGGAGAAGAAGTAGTTGTAGTAGTAGTGCTTGAGTTATCATTAATCGATTCGATTTGATTCAAAAAAAAAAGTCTCCCTAAAGATCCAATTAGTCGATTAAATGTAAATACAAATGAAAATAGAAAAAAAAAGTATGTTTTATCATGAATATTTGTGCATATGTTATTTTTGGATTTAAGTATTACTAACTAGTAACAATATCGACTACACATAGAAGTAAAAAAAAAGAAACTAATTAAAATCAATTTAAAGTTGGTTTTTAGTATATATTTAATTTAAAAAAAGAAAGAGGAAAAAAAATCGATTTTCTATGCGAATTAAAAAACTTGCTTGCTCACTAGCTAGTTTTCTTTCAAATATTATGATTAGTAAATTATTTCCTGTTGTTGTTACCGGTGTTGATGAGGATGGTGATGTGGAAGTTACTGGTGTTTGATTTTGTATTCGATGTCGATTAAATTGATCTTGATTGGTTCGAGCGTAAAACTGAGCAGCAGCAAGTACGGACGAATTTGGTGTTGACGATGTTTGGCCCTGATTTTGTGTAACCGCATACACTTGATTCGATTGCGATGGATTGAATACACCTTGTGTTTGATTTGGATTAAACGATGCCAAATGTTGATGTGTCGGATAAAACGGATTCATTCCTGTGTGACTTTTTAAACAAGTTTAAGTAGTATTAGTAGTAGTCGATAGTTATTGAGAAGTAAATATTTTGAAATATTAATGCGTAATTTTTGTTAATAATTAATTTGGATTAAATTGATTAATTTAAAATAGATTTTTTTTTAAAACTAAAAAATAAAAAAAAAAAAGAGTGTTGAGGGAATAAATGGATTATTCTTGATTTATTTCTAGTTGGTTAAATGATGGGTTCTGATTTTGTAAAGGTAAATTTGAAATTTTTTTTTATTTTTTTCAACTTCTTAAAGAAACTAATTTTTTTTTAGTTTTTAATTTTCTGTTTTTTTGTTGTTAAGAGCCAATGAAAACCCAAGAAAAAATCAGTTAATTTTTAATTTTTTTAAATTTGCACTTGATTTATTCGACTGGTTGAGATTTATTTTTGAGCCAATCAAAAAAAAAAGAAAAAAAAAGTTTAAATCGATTTTTACTTTTTTTTCTTTTTCAGAATTCAAAATTCAAACGGAAAAAATATAATTTTTATTTTTTCGAAAAATACATAATCACAAGTTATCACAGTTATCTTCAAAATCATGAACAGAGAACAAAAAAAAAAAGAAATTAAAAAGAGAAAGGTGGAGTTGAATTGAACGAATTGAATTTGTAAATGACAATCTTTTGTATTTGAACGAAACAGAAGTATTGAAAAGAATCAATTAGTTAGTTTTTTTTTCTTATTGTTGTTTTTATTGTTGTTGTTGTTGTTGTTGAGAAAGGTAACAAACAAAACAAAAAAAAAGTAAAAAAGAAACCGATTGAGAATTATCAAAAAGAGAAAAAATGGCATTAATTTTTAATCAGTTTCTTTTCGATTATAAATTATTTATTCTATTATTGTTACGAATAATAATAAGAGATAAAACACACACTCTTTCTCTGTCTCTCTGTGCCGGTCTCTTGCCAAGATTTCAACAATAAAGTCAATTTCAAAAGCGATTTGGTACAGATGGGTTATTAATGTAAAATCAATTAAACCAACAACAAAAGATTTTTTTTGTAATTCATGCTGACAATTAATCAATAAATTTCAATTCGAAAGATTTCTTGATTTTTGCAAATAATTTCATCTAATAGTCAATCAAAGGACCATAAGCAAATGTTCAATGGACATGTTTATGACTCATTTTACTGAAAAACAAAAAATTGAAATTAATTGTGTTGCCCTTATGTTAACTTTAAGACTTGTGTGGAAAAAAAAAATTGTGTTCAACAGCACACTTGAACTAAAAAATTTAATATTGATGTTATGTCATAAATGAAAATAATTCAATAGCTATCGAAATCATCTTATTACTTTCATCAAAGTCTTGAATATCGTCGTTATCTATCTAGAGATTCAATTAAGCTTATTTATAAAAGATCATTCCATGCTGAGTCCACTAGTCTTAAGAAAAAAAGACAATTATTAAATACTTAAAAATTTTCAAGTAGCTTACGTTGAAAAACAAATCGTTTTATGCCGGTCGTGTCGGCTTTTCATTTTATTACAACTAATAATATAAAAAGACAACGGTTGAGTGTTAGACTTATCTCGCTTTTGATTGATTATTATCTTCTTATTAGAATCTTTTTAAAGATTTAACTAATAACCACACACACACAATAGCAATATCAACTTATTCTTATCTTGTTATTCTATTCTATTATTCACATAAAGGAAATAAAAAAAGTTATTCTAAAAATTTAATACCTTTCAAAAAGGAAGTTTAATATTGATTGAGTCTAAATTAGGTGTTATATCTCAATTTCTAAAGTCAGGAAGTAGATTTTAATTGGTCATCATTTTTACTATTTAAATCGAATTCAATTTTGATTTTTTATAAGTTATTAATTAACGCAATCGAAATAAGAAAAAATGTCTTTTATGATCGAAAATATATTGTCATCGTCTTTTTCAAAAAGAAAACAACAAGATTTAGACGTTGAGTATTCAAGTCCAAAACGTCCTTGTTTGCAAGCTGTTAATACTAATAACAATCATCATCATTATTTAAATTATTTTCTAGCTAGTGCTATGGTTTTGCAAAAATATACTCCTGATATGTTCAATTCGTCTGGTTACTCGACAGCATCGACTGAAAATGATGACGAACAAGAAAATATCGATAAAACAAAATCTCTTCAAAAAAGAATTAAAAAAGAATGGAAATGTGAAACATGTTTGAAAGTATTTGATAGACCGTCACTTTTACAACGTCACGAAAGAGTTCACACTGGTGAAAAGCCTCATGTATGCGAGACATGTGGTAAAGGTTTTTCAACATCATCCTCTTTGAACACTCATGCACGAATTCATTCGGGTGAAAAACCACACGAATGTAATTTATGTGGTAAAAAGTTTACAGCTAGTTCAAATTTATATTATCACAAGCTAACGCATACAACTGATAAGCCACATAAATGTACACAATGTTCAAAATCGTTTTCGACACCAGGTGATTTAAGATCGCATATGCACTCACATAATGGTACATGGCCTTTCAAATGTGATACATGCTCAAAAGGATTCACTAAAATGACCAATTTAAAGAATCACATGTTAACTCATACAGGTAAGACATTGACAAGTAGGAATTTTTGATTTTTTTTGTTGTTGTTTTTGCTATAACGTTGTTGTATTTAATTTAAAAAATAAACAAGGAGAGAAGCCATTTTCATGTTCGCAGTGTGACAAAAAATTTTCATTAGCTTGTAATTTAAAATCGCATTTAGCATCCCATCTACATCAAATACAACAACAGGATTATTTTGATTGTGAATAAAAGTACAAGTTTTTTTCTTTTTGAATTTTTAAGTCTTTTATTATTTTTTTTTTGTAATTTTCCGGTGATTAAATCGATTTTTTTTGTTTTTTTTTTGTCAAAGTTTTTTAATAAAATTAACGAAAATTATATTCTTTGCATTTTATTTATTAAAGTACTCAAGCATTAGTTTTTTTGATTATTGTGTAAATTTGGCTAAAAAAGATGAAAAATTTGATACAAGAAGAATTCTAAAGTCCTAGGGACTATTTTTTTCTGGACTTTTATCCAGTTGAAAATGATGTTCAAAAAGTTGGTAAAAATGAGTCCCTGGATTTTAATTAACAATTTGTCAGGGGATCGATTTTTTTGGCCAAAAAGAAAAATGAATTTTCAAGGAAAATTGAATTTTTTTTTCAATTTCATCGATTTCAAACAGAGGTTTCATGGTAAAAAAATTGAATGTAAAACGCAGAGTTTAAAATGCAGATAATTTTAAAAGATTTGATTTAAATGCGCTGTTGTAACTCTCTTAATAGTTACATCAACTTGTCTTATTAGTTAGAAAGCAAAACTGTTTAAAATTAAATTTATAATGTTACTCTCTGCAGTAACATAAATAAAATAGAGAGTCGAGACTAAGTTTAAAGATTTAGCAAAAAAGTTTATTATTTTTTCTTTAAGTTTTTGTACCCTTTCCAGGCTAGAAGTTGCCATTAAATTTAATTAAATAAAATATTATTATAAAAGAAAATAATTCTCCCTCTTTAAATTAACAGTTGAGACTTAAACCCCACAACAGCCGTATCACTAATTTAAGCTTTCAATAGCGCAATAAATTTGCAGAAGTTTGCAGAACTTTACCTCAAGTCACCTATCGTCAGGCGGAGCAAAAATTTCCAGCTGGAATCATTTGAAAAAAAAAATTTTTAAAATTTTATATTCTTTGCCATGTATTTTTTACTCCGTTTGAGGTATGTTTGAGAAATTTTGAGAAAAGGCTGGATCAAAAGGGGGGACCCCCTCTTTTTGGTCTTTTTGACCTTTTTGCCATTCAGTCCCATGTATTTTTTCCTCCGTTTGAGGTATGTTTGAAAAATTTTGAGAAATGGGTTGGTCTTCTTAAACTATTTGCTATTGTTTTGCATGTAACTCAAAAACCAGTAGAAAACCAGTTGAATCCATTTGAGAGTTTTATATTTTTTGGCCAATTTGAAAAACTTTTACAATTATTTTGAAAACCAGTTGAAACTTTTTGAAAGAAATTCAAAAAAAAAGAAAAGAAAAAAATGTCAAAGGTGCTGTGAGACCTCGGGGTTTTGAGATTAGAGGGGGGAACTGTTACAATCTTATAAAAAAAGCCAATTACATTTGATTTATCAGGGTAGTTAGAACCGGCGTCGACCGGCAATCCAAATTACGGCCGTCGACGTCGGTTCAATTACCTAACGCTCCTGAGTCAAATGTATCAAATGATTAGGCTTATTTTCTAAGAAAAAAAAATGAAAAAAAATAATTTAATATCTATTTCTCCGCTCCATTACATAATATTTCATTTTATTACGATAAACTTCAATTATAGAACTAAATATGCAATAATTTAAATAGATAAAGAAGTAAAACTTGTTGGACACAGGAGCTTTATCCTTCGAACCTTTTCTAACCTTTTTTCAAAAAGTTTCAACTGGTTCTCTACTGGTTTTCAAAATACGTGTAAAAATAGTAAATAGTTCAAAAAGACCAAAAAGAGGCCTAAATTATAATTAGCTCAGACGGATCTTTTTGAGGTTCAGCTGGAATTTACCAGGCTCATTGACGATACCTCCCTCAAGTTTTACTTAAGTTTTAGGTTTTACTTTTAAGAAATACCTCTGCAATAGAAAAAGTTATTCTCTTAAGTTTTATTAAAATTATTAGGATTTGAATTGAGTTTGTATTTTTTTAAATTGATTTGCAATTTCAAATTGCCCACTGATGAGACGGCTCTGTTGATTAATTTGCTGTGCAAAAAGCAACTGACCGTTATAGTTTTGAAAACCTAAATTTTTATTACAAATTTTCTTATCTTTTTTACTAAAGAGCAATACAGGGTTTGCATGTAAGCTGTGCCCCCAAATAAATTTCCAACAGATTGTTCAAACTCATCGATTAAGAGGTCATTTTAAGTGTCTTTTTCGGGGCTACTCCCAGCTTCAAACCATTTTAATTTTTTTATTCTTCTTAAGCACCAAATTGGTATTAAAAATCACGAAAAAATGCAGAACTATCTTTACTTTTTTATGTTTCGATTTTTTATTTACAGTAACAAACACACATATGTTAGATTTTGAAATATTTTTTATATTTTTTTTCGTAAAAACAAAAATTCTTTTCTGCTTTCAAAACTTTCACAAGGCCTAAAACAGACAATTAAAAATGTAAGGATCCAAAAATTTTTAAGCTAAAACTTAACTTAAAAAAAGCCTCTATAATAAGATTTGAATTATTATCATAGATTTTGCTAATGGTGACGGCCGATATAATTCTTCTATTTTGAATTTCCTTTAAAAAAAATCAAGTCAAGACTTGAATTTGCCTAAGCCTTGAGGAACAACTCTGATGCAAGCAGGGTTTTTATTGTTTTTCGACTGGGTTCGGGGGTAATCTTCATACTGGTTATTCACCGACTTACGAAGACAAGTTAGAATAGCTGACAATTAAGTAAATTACCGCGTTCCAATGTCGAGAGCGCCGCTGATTACGAGTTGTGGTATCTAATGACTCAACATGTTGAAGGCTATTTCCTAAAATTCGGACCTTGTGCCTGATCTCAAATTAAGGAAAAGAGAAAAAATTAAGGAAATATTTATCTCAATTAAAACTTAGCTTAATTAGATTTTTAAAAAACGAGAAAAGCTCAAGTTTTTTTTTAGTCTTGCGATATAAAGGCATACGTGTATCCCACAAAAGTAGGTTTTGGTCATGTATTCTTGAAAACATCGAGAATACTTTAAGAATACATATTTTCAAAAAATTTTGCCAAAACCAAATATAATTATTCTAGAATACTTGATAATGTATTCTGGAATACATGGAAGAATACATTTAAAAATAATAATCCATGTATTCCAGAAAACATCAAGAATACACGAGGAATACAATAAGAATACTATAAAAATACACAAAAATACTCCAGGAATACATTCAAAATACTACAATAATACAAAAATAATTTTTAAAGAAAACTCAAAAGAATACTTGAATTCTAGGGGAATGTTTGCAGAATAGTTTGCGGGAAAAAATGGAAAAATATTTTAAAAAGTTAACACGGAATCCGAAACAAAAAAAACACGGAATCACGCGTAAATCACGAGTAAATCAAAATCAAGAAAATATCAAGGAAAAATAGGTACAAGGTTATAATTCGATTCTTAAATATTAAAAATATTTATTATCTTACTTTAATCATAAGCCTATTTTTTATTGATTTTGATTCTTTTAAGTTGTTTATACCTTAATGGAATCGTTTAAGTTGTATATTGCCAAACTTGAAATAAACGTTTAATCATCTTTTAAAGATCTTAAATAATAACTTAAAAGGAATCGTTTCCTAGGTGCACACTATTAAAAAGTATTGAAACTAAATGCGCAATTAGACTGCAGAGTTTTTGCAGAGTTTACTCAGTGGTGTAACAAAGTTTGTTACACTTTGTTACATGCGCAGATCCGTCATAAGACCAACAGATAAAAAATTATTTCAATTTTTCAAAATTGTTCTGTTCTTTTGTACTAAACTTCACAATGCCTATGGTACGGTAAATTGGTATGGTTAGTTACGGTACGCTAGGAGGCAGTAAGGTACGGTACGCTAGATGGAACGCTTTTTTTTCACTAGCCGTTCTGTATAATAAGGGATATCCTTTATTTACGACATGTTCCATTGACAAATCCGGTCTTTCACAAATCTCATTTCGGAAGGCTCATGAATTTTCATTTTCCAATGAAGATCAAAATTTTGACAACTATCTACTCAATTAATCTAATCAACGACCTGGAAAACACAAGGTTACCATGTCTTTTTTGTTTGTTTTTGGATCCGGTCTTTTTGCTAGAAATCAACGGATGTTGCTAAAACACGGACCACCTATTTTTTTAAAAATACGGACCTATGCTTTTTTCCAAATCAACTCATCAACTAAATATTAATCATGCCACTAAATAATTATTCTGATTACAACTTGTTATGATGGAAAGCTGTTATTTGTGTCAATATTATAATTATATTGGTACATACTGTGTCAATATACCCAGAATATTGACACAGTATGTGTCAATAAAGTCGCCCTATTTTAAAAGTTTTAGATTCTGCGTTTTAGACAAATCCGATTCTGTTTTTTAGATTGTTTCGGTTGCGGTAGAAATTACACATTCGGATCCGGGATTTAGAAAAAAAAAACTTTAGCATGTTTTGTTCCGCATTTTTATCTTTTAATCCTTCCAGTATTTTTTGTGTATTTTTATAGTATTCTTATTGTATTCCTCGTGTATTCTTGATGTATTCTGGAATACAAGGATTATTATTTTTAAATGTATTCTTCCATGTATTCCAGAATACATTATCAAGTATTCTAGAATAATTATATTTGGTTTTGGCAAATTTTTTGAAAATATGTATCCTTAAAGTATTCTCGAATACAAAATTTTAAAAAAGTGTATTTTTTGTCCTGTGAAGAATACATGAAATACACAAAGAAAACATGTAAGTATTCACGAATACATACATATGTATTCTCGAAGTATTCTCGATCTTTTCCACAATACATGGCCAAAACCTACGTTTGTGGGATGAATGCCGATAAAAACTCGCTCTCTTTAATCTTTCATCAAATCTTGATTAGTCCTCAGCTAATTTTGATTCGAGTACGTTTAGACTAAAGCTCTTTGGTCATCTAGAATGGGTTACCCAAAAAATAGGACTAAGAAGAAAAATTAAATACGAAAAATTAGTATTTTCAACAGAAACACTGTTTTTTTTTAAATAAAAGAACAGTTACAGGATGTGGTTTAGTAGCTAAACGGATGTTTAAAAGTTCTTGCCATTTTTTCATTCAACAAATTTTTCCGTTCCGTTTAATGCTTAAAAAAAATATGATCCATTTTAAGTATTTGAAAATCATTTTTTTGTATAAAAAAATATTTTTTTTGGATCTGAATATTTATTTTTCGTATTCAAATATAAATTCGTTGATTTATATACAATTAATGGATATAAATAAATAAAACATATGAGTCGACCATTCAGATTTTTGGAATTTTTTCTTCATTACCAAATAACCTGGAAAATTCCTTTTTAAAAACTTGAGGTCTTAGTATCTCTGAAGTTAAGACAGGTACTTGCTTCATGCCTTCAAAATCCTTAACGTTTAATATCTCAAAAATTAATTATATTATTTGCTTTTATTTGACAGATTCGCACTAGGATCCGAGTTTTTGTGATCTTCAGAAACCGGATTCAGTATTAAGCTCTTGATTAAATTGATGATCCACTATTTCTGATTTAGGGATATGGGTTCAATGTCTTGTGTCAGATTTTGATATTCTTGAACTTGAAATAAGTCGCATGGACTACAGTTTTTAATTATTAAAAACAGATTATGGTATTTTATAAATTTACACTTCACTTTTCCCCATTTAATTTTTTTCCTACTTAAAAATTAACCACTTAATTGTTCCTCAATACTTTTTTTCTATCATAAATTTTCCACAATGTCATTTTTCCCCACCGTAGAATTTTCCTATTTAATATTCTGCACACTTTCAATTACAAAAAGAGTTAATCTGATTTAAAACATCATTTCTCTTTGTTTCTCTTAAAGAACACAAAACACTTAATCTACTGAATTTAAATGATACTCTCCGAAAATCTTAGGAAAGCTTCGGTGGAAACATAAGATTTAATTAAGGATTTAATCTTTCTGAATCGAAGAGAAATCAACCTGACGAGACTATAGAATTAAATAAATTGAAAGTATAACGGGTTTAAAAACCATCTTTCCGCGACTAAGAGCTTAGGTTCGAGGTTTAAATATTTGGAACGTTTAAATGATAAAAATAAAAAGTATTCGAGATGAAGATAGGGCTGTGATGTCTAAAGCGATCTGATTTAATCATCAAATCATTAAAACTTAAAAATGGTGACAAATGAGGGAAATTACCGGAAACCATAACAAATTAAAACATTAAATGTAAATTGCGTGTCTTTAAAAAAATAATTAACATTTTATCCACTGCTTCGTGTTTTTATTTTATTCATCATCATCAGGGACGCCCAAAAGTTGCTCAAACAATTTCTAGAACCATCGATGAAAAACAAAAGGCTCTTTTGGAAACATTGTTAATTACCTTCAACCTAAATTATGGTTTTTAGAAAGAACATTAAACACTTTTCAATAAGCCTTCGCAACTATTTCATCACTTGAAGTTTGAAAAAAGCAACTTTTGGTCGTCCCTGATCATCATGTTCTTTAAAATCTTCTGAGCATATTCTCGTTTAACTGATTCTTCTCTCATACAGTTGTGGCCATTCACGTGTTCTTTTTGTGAACTTTAATGAACTGATGATTTCGAAAAGCTACCACTGATATATGGGTATCAAACAAAAGCTAGTTTTACATGCTTTAAATAGAGCTTTTTAGCTTTCATTTGATACCCATATATCAGTGGTAGCTTTTCGAAATCATTAGTTCATTAAAGTTCACAAAAGGAACACGTGAATGGCCACAACTGTATATTTATAAAAAAAATATGATCAATTTTGAAAATCATTTTTTTGTATAAAAAATTATTTTTTTTGTATCTAAATATTTTTTTTGCACCTAAATATATATTTTTCGTATTCAAATATAAATTCGTTGATGTATATACAATTAAAGGATTTAAAAAAATAAAACATATGAGTCACCCATAGTGATTTCTTCTCCTTCGGTCGAATTATGTTTTGAAACATACGACAACAAGTTTTTCTAACATAGCCTAAATAAACTTTTAATTTTCTCAGTTTTTGTTTCCTCTAATCCTATCAAACATTGTGATACTTTTACTCGAGTCGGGTAAAATACAGCAGTGGGGTTCCAAAAGATTCAGTGCTTAGTCCTCTATTCTTTATTATTTATTTTAACGATATATTGGAGCTTGTGCAAAACAGTTGTGAAGCGTATCCTGACGACAAGAAGATCTTATTTACAATTGAAAATCTTAACTCGATTTTTGTCTTACAATCAGATAAATATAATGTGTGTGCAAGTTGCCAAAAGACTGGTAAACTCAGCTTAAATGTCGAAAATTCGAAAATTGTTCACATTGCTTATTATAATCCTGATTGAAAATGTAAAAGAGATTTGGGTATTTGTGGACAAAGTGATCTAAAATGACACATACAAGTTAAGAAGTCGGCTAATTCAATCCGAATAGATTACTTTGGCAGTTCATGGTGTCTATATTTGGAAAAAGAAATAAATGAATTAGAGAAAGTGCAACGAAGAGCAACTAAGCTGATTCCAGAACTGCGTCGCTTGGATTATTCACAACTTGGATTATACACAACTAGATTTAATCAATCTCAGAGCAAGAACATTAAGGGGTGATCTAATTCAAATATACAAAGTGGAAAACAAATACGAACATGTTGAATTTTATCAAGGAATCAATTACAGTCTAAACATAAGGTCCGCAAGCAGAAGATATGAATTAAGAAGAAATAGTCACTGTGAACAACTAGAGTTGTGAATGGGTGGAACAAACTTCTGGAAGAGGTGGTAAACGCAAAGAACTTAAATAGTTACAAACCGAAGCTTGATGTTTGAATGCCGAAACAAAAAGAACCCACTGCTATAGCCGTTTAGAATTATGCTTGGTTTGCCTCCAAGTTGCAGTTTAAACTACTCCTACTACTAAAATAGATTTTCAACTTTATAGTGGAATTGAAAATACACCATTGATTCCTACATTTTCTATCTTTTAGTCTCACGGGTTGTGACGAAAAGCATCTATCGACGAGCCTAAGAGAGCTGTGTATTCGCCTAAGCTAAAATCACAACTGCTTGGTCAGGAAGTCTTTGAGTAATGAAGTATTTAAAATAATGTAGTGAACTTAATCAATCGACTTTTTTAGAATAATTTTTTCAAAAAAATTCAAACAGATCTTTTAATTTTTTTTTATGCGTTTTTTTTTAATACTATGTGGTCAGCTATTCTAACTTGTCTTCGTAAGTCGGTGAATAACCAGTATGAAGATTACCCCCGAACCCAGTCGAAAAACAATAAAAACCCTGCTTGCATCAGAGTTGTTCCTCAAGGCTTAGGCAAATTCAAGTCTTGACTTGATTTTTTTTAAAGGAAATTCAAAATAGAAGAATTATATCGGCCGTCACCATTAGCAAAATCTATGATAATAATTCAAATCTTATTATAGAGGCTTTTTTTAAGTTAAGTTTTAGCTTAAAAATTTTTGGATCCTTACATTTTTAATTGTCTGTTTTAGGCCTTGTGAAAGTTTTGAAAGCAGAAAAGAATTTTTGTTTTTACGAAAAAAAATATAAAAAATATTTCAAAATCTAACATATGTGTGTTTGTTACTGTAAATAAAAAATCGAAACATAAAAAAGTAAAGATAGTTCTGCATTTTTTCGTGATTTTTAATACCAATTTGGTGCTTAAGAAGAATAAAAAAATTAAAATGGTTTGAAGCTGGGAGTAGCCCCGAAAAAGACACTTAAAATGACCTCTTAATCGATGAGTTTGAACAATCTGTTGGAAATTTATTTGGGGGCACAGCTTACATGCAAACCCTGTATTGCTCTTTAGTAAAAAAGATAAGAAAATTTGTAATAAAAATTTAGGTTTTCAAAACTATAACGGTCAGTTGCTTTTTGCACAGCAAATTAATCAACAGAGCCGTCTCATCAGTGGGCAATTTGAAATTGCAAATCAATTTAAAAAAATACAAACTCAATTCAAATCCTAATAATTTTAATAAAACTTAAGAGAATAACTTTTTCTATTGCAGAGGTATTTCTTAAAAGTAAAACCTAAAACTTAAGTAAAACTTGAGGGAGGTATCGTCAATGAGCCTGGTAAATTCCAGCTGAACCTCAAAAAGATCCGTCTGAGCTAATTATAATTTAGGCCTCTTTTTGGTCTTTTTGAACTATTTACTATTTTTACACGTATTTTGAAAACCAGTAGAGAACCAGTTGAAACTTTTTGAAAAAAGGTTAGAAAAGGTTCGAAGGATAAAGCTCCTGTGTCCAACAAGTTTTACTTCTTTATCTATTTAAATTATTGCATATTTAGTTCTATAATTGAAGTTTATCGTAATAAAATGAAATATTATGTAATGGAGCGGAGAAATAGATATTAAATTATTTTGACAGACAAATGTTTTTTGAAGATTCGTATCAAAAAACATTTGTATCAAATGGATCAAAATTGAAAATAATTTTTTAAAGCTAAACGAATAGAAAAAAGCTTTGCACAGATGTTTTTTAGTGATGAACATTTAAAAAGCCACCCTTAGAATAAGCTCTGTAAAATTCTGCAAATCTGCAAAATAAATTGCGTAGTTATTTTCAATCATTTTCATGTATTTTAAAATATTTAAATACGCAATTTTTTTGCAGAGTTTTGCAGAGCTTATTCTAAGGGTGGCTTTTTAAATGTTTATCACTAAAAAACATCTGTGCAGAGCTTTTTTCTATTCGTTTAGCTTTAAAAAATTATTTTCAATTTTGATCCATTTGATACAAATGTTTTTTGATACGAATCTTCACATTGCCCTTGCAATCATGCCATATTTGTAGTGAAAGAGATAATACTTAGCTATGTTATTAAGCCCACTTGTTGTAGAATCGCCTCTTTAGATGCTAAAAAAGCGTTCAATAGAGTTTGGCTTGATGGTCTCTTTTTCAAAATTATACCGAGATTGGCCATGTTCAACTTAAATAAATCATGCAAAATCAAATGTGGCCCTTCCTCTTTTATTTCAATCATTAATTTCTAAAGAAATCTGATCAGATCGATTACATTGGGATATCCTTTAGATCTGATCTAGACTTCAACCCCCTGAGAACTTCAAAAAACTTCAACGAAGCCTTTTTTATGGCTCGTACTTCATGAAAAACATCGGATAATCCTCTCCGGATCTCAAATCTTTCATCTACAAAACTTAATACCTATCTCAATTTATCTATGGTCTTGAAAATCTAACTTTCAAATTATGGACTTAAGTATCTCTTAATCTCTCACAAAACGATCTAATCAGACAAATGTTTAACCTTAGACCAACATGTCTAAAGCACTCAAAGTATTGAAGATCTAAGGACTTAAGAACTATTTTAAATGAATTATTGAAGAATTTAAGAGACTTGCCACCTTAGCCCAAGTTAGTACTAGATTTGATTTGACTGAAAATTGAGAAAACTAAAGTTTTTTCAGATTTAACATAAGAAAAGAATATTTAACAGAAAAAACTTTAACTTGCCCTGAAAATTGTCCTTCTTTAAAACTTTTCGCATTTTGGGAAAAATAATTTTAACACAACACATTGGCATTAGACTACAAAAAGCGGGTAGGTAAGTATTCCATTTGATATTTTACCTTCATTTTTTTGTGATTTTCGAGTTCATATATCACAGTTACAATTTTGAAAGTTTCGATTTCAGATAGCACAGAAGTTTTGAAATTCTTTTTTTGATTAATTCTTTGCATTTAAGATATGGTCTAATTAGCACTTTTTTTCCAATTAAATATAGGTTTATGACTTTATTATTCAAGTCAAACGCTAAAAAATCATAACTTCCTAATTTTATTTTCAATCAATATTTGGTTTTCTTTTCAAACTAAAACTTAAAAAGTCTTATTTAGTCAGCAATTTATTTACTTAAAATCGCTTAAGTAACAGATAAAATTTCAAGTCAAATATACTAATGCCTTTATTTATTTAGAATGAAAATATAATCCGTGTTATTGATAATTGCATCGATTCGAATTAAATAAACTTTAGCACTGGTTTTTGCAAATAAATATTACTTAACTTGAAAAAAAACTAATTATATTCGCATCATATTTCTTAACATTTTTGAGGAATTGAAAACTATTTACCTATCGCATTAAATGTTTGCTTTTGAAAATTTTTTTAGTCTTTAGTTAAAAAAAAATAAAATCGATTTGAACAAAGTACTCTTATCAAAATCTTTGTACTTGACACTAAATTTAATTAATTTATTTTTTTTTTCATTTTTTTTAACGCACATTTTTTAAAATTTATTTATAAAAAACTAATTAAGCAAATACTTAATGTAGGAAAAATAATGTAAAGATTAAATGAAGATATTCGGTCTGCATTGTTTGGCAATAAGTCACGAGAATTTTTAGTAAAATTAAAATACAACGAGCTAGTTGAAGGATTTTGGGTTGATTTTTTAGATGTTGAAGTTGATTGTGAGTTTATTTTTGGTTTAAATAGATTGCATAAATCAGACGAACAAACCTGAGCTGGTTGTAAATATGTATCAGAAAATAAAAAGCTTATTTCACTAGCACAATTTTGTTCAACTGTTCCCAAAACATTTAATTCAGCCACCTTAATCAAAAAAAAAAAAAATAAAAATTAATTTAACTAAGAGTTTTGCTTGTTAAGTGGTTTAAGATTATCTTACATAACAATTTGACTCTTCAGTAATACATTGTTTAATTGATGAATTTAGACTTAGCATGTCCTTAGAACAATTTGAGCAATAGAAACATTTTATTGAATTCGATATTTCAATTAAAAATAATAAAAAAATTAAAATTGAAATTTTTAAAAATTTCATTTTTCGTTCTTGTTGTTGTTGCTGTTGTTGTTGCTGTTGTTGTTGTCGTATTTAAATAGGATTTTATTAAGCGACATTTAAAAGACTTGATAATTCGAAAATAGCATTTGATTAAACTATTTTTAACATTATCAAATGTTTAATTATCCAAAAATAAAGAACGAAAATTTGAGATAAGATGAGTTATTTATGATAAAGTGAATCTCATATAGATATATTGATTTGACAAAACTAAATGTAAATATTAAAAAAAAGAAGAAGGATATTTTGCATAATAATTAAAACTAAAATTAACAAACACTTGAATGAATTGACAACGAATACAAGATTTTTTTGTTTAATATTTTTGTGTTTGTGAAAATACAAATATTTTGTTTTTTAAAATTAATTAATTAGTAATTATCCAGTTGTATCCTGTCGATGTAAAAGTATTACAATAATTAATATTAGCAAAAATCAAATTTCAAAAATTTTCGTTTTCGTTTTGTTGCTCTCTTTCTTTGATTTAAAACGTTTGATTAAAAAAAAAAAGCCTTGAAGCTAAATCTCTAATTCGTGTTCATTTTATACTCTGTTGATGATGTTTTCTGTTTAAAATCTTTCAGTATCTTTTAAAATATTTTTTATTATGATTTTGTCTTAATTTTATGGGACACTTTAGTTGTGTCGTCAAGTTTAATTCAATGAGATAAAAGTGAAAGAGAGAGTGAATCTATTAAATTTTTAATCAAAGCTTTTAGCTAAACTCTTTTATTAATTTGTATAATCTTGCTATAAATATTCTCTCTTTTTCTTAAAAGCTTTAGCGATTTTTTTAAGATAATTTTTTTAATTGATGTTTTTTAACAACAAAAAAAAACAAATTTTGTATTCAAGGAATTATTCAAAATAATTATTTTTATTCAGCGTTTGAGAACAGGAATTGATTTGCAAGGATTTAAATGAACGTCAAAGACTTCATTTTTAGGTAAGGCTTTAGGATAACTAACTAATAATATAATTTTGTTTTCTTTTTAGATGCTTATTTTATTATTAATTTTGAGACTTTGACTTGGTGAATTAAACGAAATGGGTAATTGTGCATCGGATGATCATAATAAATTTCTTAAAAAATATCTCGCTGAAAATGACAATAATAAAGTTATTGAAGCTTATGTTCGTAGTAGAATATTCGATCATCATCATAATCATCAGTCAGTATCAGCAAAGCAACATAATGTTTCATTTATTAGTAGTCCATTTATAATGCAACACAATTGTCGATGCACTAATCGTTGCTGTTGTAATTATTGTTGTTGCTGTTATTGTTGTTTATGTGAAATAAATAATTGTTACAACACTTGTGTATTGTGTAATCGAAATGAACTTATTTCAAAGTTGGTTAAAGAGTATCAATCATTTAATGGTCATGTGCATGTTCATTCATGTGATACCATTTCAACAAGTAAAAAACAGGCCAGAAAAATCAACATAGACCACCATGATAATTATTTTTGTAAAACAAATGATACAATTATGAACAACTTTGTATGCAATCAAGATAATAATCTTAGCTTAAATTTTTTTCAATATAAAACTCTCAAGTCGAATAACAGTAACAGTAACAAAATTGTTAAAACAAATCCTGATGTGACTTTGTCTAATTATGTCGATTCTAAAAGTAATAATAATAATAATAACAAAAGTAACTACATAATGACATTTGACAAAATCGACAACAACAACAACAACAGTAGCAATTGTAATGTGATTAGAAGAAGTAATAGTAGTAGTATCAGTAAACGCGAAACACAAATGTGGAGTCAAAACGACAAAATAACGAGTAGAAAAATCAATGACAATGATAATGTAATTGATTTTTTTTTCTCTTCTTTTTTTTTTTTATTGTTGTTGTCATTTGTGATGTTATTTTATTTTCTCTTTTTCTTTTTTTTTTACTTCTATTTTTTTGTTAATTTTTACAGAAAAAAACGACGACGAAACAAGAAAATAAAAACAGTCACGATTTAATCAAAATAATAAGAATCGATAATAAAATGAACCAAGATAACGAGAGTAAACTTAAATTACAATCGATTATTGAATCGGTTGGTTTTATGATATTTCCATCAGCATTTTATTCAAATAAAGCTTTAAAAGATTTACTTGTAAATTACAAGTTGTGTGAAAATTTAGAGTATTATTAACTTGAATTTTTTCACATTTTTTTAAAAATTAAAATTTTATTTTTTTTTAAAAAAAGTTCTGATTTCAAAAATGAATTCAAACATATTTTAAACCTTAACAATCAAGAGGATAGTTTATTATATGAGCAACCAAATCAAATTGATATTGATAAAATATTGAGTTATATTTGTCAAAATTATCCAAGTAAGTCAATTGGGTAGTAGTTTAGTTTAGCCAAGACGATAATTAAATAGGAAACGAAAAAAATTTTCTAATTTCCGAAAAAGGATTATTTTCCTTTTTTTAATTAGAAAAAAAAGCGGGGAGGAAATCAAAATCTTGTTGCAAACTAAAAGGTACTTTGACTAATATGATTATCTGCAGGATATAAATTTTAATTGGTACTTTTATAAATAGTTTTATTTAAAGGTGGCAAAGTGAGCACAAAGTCATGTCAAAAACTATTCGGTTATCTTTATTTCAAAAATTTGTACAGTGATTACAAAAAGCCATTCGATTCAATAGCAAATTCATTGCAAAATTTTTATTTTAATCTGAGTACATTGCATGAGTCTCTTGTGAATCATCCAAAGTTTAGTCAACGATTTTGTTCTAGTCAAAGATCACCATGTTTTCGTTGTCTTGTTGAGTTTACTAACTCGGGTGATAAAGTATTAAAAATATTCTTCAATTCACAAGAAATAAATTCGTTTAAGAATAATTTTTATTTTGGTCTTATCGAAGCATCTGCTTTTTATTTATTCGATTTGGAAATTCGAGTCGAAAAAATTCCGAGTTTAAGAAATTTTCTTGGCTATACAGTTCGTTATGAGTCCAATGATTTTGGGTTTAATCAAGACGATGATTTGTCCGATAACCCTGATGATTTGTGTTTGAGTGTTGACATTTTCAAGTCTACATATCCGTTTACAATTTTGGTCAATCGAGAATTGATTATTTGTCAACTTGGTGATGCATTGATTAAACAAATTGGTTCTTTGCTTGTTGAAAATCCAAAATTTTTGTCATATTTTAGCATTTGTAAACCAGAACTAAAAGAAAACATAAATTTTGATTCACTTTATGTTAATCAAAACATGAGTTTTGTTCTTAAAGTAATTAATTCGCAAATGGAATTAAAAGGTTCCATAACTTATCTTAATAAAGCTGATTGTATCATGTTCATTTGTTCGCCTGTTATATCGAGTCTTGAACAATTGACTGGACATGGCATGTTCATTTCAGATATACCCATACACGATGCAACAAGAGACATTATTCTTGTTGGTGAACAAACCAAAGCCCAAGAGGGTTTAAAATTTAGGTAATTTCGGAACAAAAAAAAAAGTGAATTTTTTTAATTTCTGTTTTAAAGAATGGAAAAACTTAAAAAATCAATTGTCCAAGCACAACAAGACACTGAAGAGAATAAACAGAAAAATATCGAGTTATTAAACATGATATTTCCAAGTCATATAGCTAAACTTTTATGGCGTGGTGAAAAAGTACAAGCAAGAACTGTAAGTAATGTAAGTCTTTTGTACAGTGACATTGTGGGATTTACTTCGATATGTAGTTCAGCACAACCAATTGAAATAATTGAAATGCTTAAACGTCTTTACACTGATTTTGATCATGTTTGTGGTCTCATAGATGTTTATAAAATAGAAACAATTGGTGATGCGTATGTGGTCGCTGGTGGTTTACACAGACCATCGTCATATCACGCTCAACAAATTGCTTGGATGGCATTATTGATGATGAATTTGGCCACAAAACATCATACACATAAAGGTGATGAGATAAAAATTCGAATAGGCATACATTCAGGTGATGTTTTGGCTGGAATAGTTGGTTTCAAGCAACCACGTTATTGTCTATTTGGAAATAATTGTGCAATAGCGAATAAATTTGAATCTCAAAGTGAAGAAAAGCGAATTCATGTTAGCCCGGTAAGTAAAGATTTAATTGATCAAGTCGATGGCTTTGAATTTGAGTCAAGAGGTAATTTGTATTTGCCCGATAATTGGTCAACACAAAGTGATGCAAACCAATCATGGTTTTTGAATAATTACAAGAATAAAAAAATTCAAGAAGAAGAAGAAGATATTCTTGTTCATGTTCAAGAAGCATTAAAAGATTATAAAATAAATCAAAATTAACTTGAAACCCAAATTAGTTTAAACTTAAATTTTTTTTGTTAAATGTTTATTTTTATTTTTTTGTTAAAATAAAATTATTGTAAACTTAATTTTTTGTAAAAGTCAAACATATTGACTAGAAGTTTGAAAATTGAGAAACTGCAGAAAATAACAAATCAAGGTTCTAAAAATCAAGTGGATAAATAGCACAAGTTTGTTTGAGATTAGTTTCATTTTAGAGTTTAGTTAGATTTTGTTTAAATTTAATCACAGAAAATGATGAAAAGCCAGATCCAATTATGATCAAAATGATATTTAACCAAATCGAGCTTTTTAATACTGATTCTGTGTTATCAATTTGTGCTTTTATTTTGATCCAAACTTGAATTCTTGAAACTCTTAAAATTGAGATTACCCCGCTTTATCTAATAAGCTTTTTCTTGAAAAAAATTATGATTAAATAATCAACCATTATGAGCAGCTAATGGGCAACTTAATTTCCTATTATCGACTAAATCTATACACTGAGAGATATATTGAAATAATAAACAAACATTTCTAAATTCCGATGTGATATGTCATTTTTAAGCTTATTCATTTTTTGAATTTCTCAAATGAATAACAAAAGGGATCAAAAGCAAAATAAGAATTTACTCCTTAGATAATTACAATCACAATTTTTTTTTCAAGATAAGAAATACTGACGTGCTTGTGATCATTCAATGTAAATCTCTCTTTTTTAAAATGGTGTATTAGATCACCCATGAACTGATTCCTTTGATATTCATCAAGTTGATGTTGATGATACAAAATCACAGTTTTAATAGAACTTTCAAATACAAGCACAAAGATTGTAATTAACCTTTGGCCGAGACGCTCTATACAGTATCAGTGGTTGTTTTGATTGATTAGTTAGAGTATCCAGGATACGATCAAACAAACAATGAGGGATTCTTCCAAATTTAAAATGCATGTCAAAGAGAAAATGAATGGCGAACTTAAAAATCTCTTTGTTAATTTTATTTTCGAGCGTTGTTAAACTGAAAAGTGAACCCAAATTGGTCGTTGTGGTGGTCAAAGTCAAAAATGAAAATGAAAAAAAAATGATTTTTTTTTTAAATTTTTTTATTTATAAATTCTCAAGAATGAAAATTTAATTAATTTAATCGAAGAGACCTTGATTGATTAAAAAAGAAAGAAATTAAAATTTGAAATTTTCAATGATAAGTTTAATGATAACTTACCGAAGCCCATATCTTCATCTTCGGATTCGACTTTCTTTTCTTCTTTCTTTTTCTCCTCCTTCTTTGGCTCTTCTTTCTTGGCAGCAGCTGGAGCAGCGGATGGGGCAGCAGCTGGAGCAGCAGAACCTGAACCAATGTTGGTGATCAAATCTCTAACTTTAACGCCTTCTAAAGCGTTAGCGAACAAACCTGGCCAGTATGGTTCAACTTCATAATTGGCGGCTTTCAATACAGCGCTGATTTTATCGCTCTACAAAAACAAAAAATATTTTAAAAAAAATGAAAATATTTTGTGCGAGTTTTAAAGGGTATATTTACGGTGATGGCAATGTTGTCATCGGCCAAAATTAAAGCGGCATATACGCAGGCTAATTCGTCGTTTTGTCCAACCATTTTTAATTAATGATTCTAGTGCTAGTCGTCGATATAATTTATAAAGTAAGACCTTAGCTCAAATGAGAACACGGCACTTTAGATATTTTTTATAAAAAATTGAAATTTTCAATTCTTTTTGCATTCACTACTAGTTGGGTTTTAAAAGTAACCTTGTTCGTGTTTTTAGCTGCAGTTAGCAACAACAATAACAATAAAACAAAAAATTGCAAATTTAATTTATTTTCAAGCATGTGTGCGTGTGTGTGTGTGCTTATGTGTGTTTGCATTAAAGTTCAAGTTTGAAATAAATTTTATAAAAAATATTCTTAACTTTTTTTCACTCTAAAATTTTTTAATTTCAAAAAATTAACATAAAATTAATCTCTTATCACTTGGATAATTCCTGCTGTGAAAATTATATCCTTAACTCTTAATAATTGTTTTTTAGGTTAAAAGTATTAATCTTGAAAATTTATAGAGTGTAAAAATTCAATAAAAACTTGTCATGATCTTGACCCAAAATCCAAATAAAAGACCTGAAAAACGAAATATTTTCCTAATGAATATGATTTTCATGACCTACTCTAATCAAGTATTTACCGGTAATTGTCAAATTTTTTTCTTGACTCACTTGTCTTAGAGGGTCCTATTTGGGCAAAGTATTTAATGCATAGCAGATTTTCGAATATATTTGATCAATAATTATTCTCTTCCGTGAATCGTCTTCGATTCAAAACAAAAAAAAGATTTTTATCTTAAAAATTTTATTATTTGAGTCAACAAGAACAATTAAATTTTTTTGAATAAACAAATAAAAAGAAAATTTTGTATTTTATTTTGTTTTTAGGGTAAACAAACAAACAATCCAAAAAAAATTGTAAATGAACAAAAAATAAAATTAATATGGATATTTAACATGTTAGATGTATACATTTTAGAAAAGTTAAATTAATATTAATTAACCCTAGAGATACAGGTGTGGTTGTTAGAGTATTTAGAAATTGAGAGCAAAATAAATCGAAAGCGATATGACTTGGATATTTTCTATTTTATTGTTGTTGTTGTTGTTGTACACTTGACAACCGGTTTAATCGGGCGTTAAATTCGTCTACAATCATTTCTCTCTCTCTCACTTTCTTTGAATTTAGTTGAAAAACACTTGACAAAATGTATTCAAGGTTTAATTATCTTTATTTTGGTCATCCTCTTGATTTTCAGTACAATGTTGATTGAGGTCATTTCTTTAGAATGAAAATTTTTTTTTTTTTTCGAAGATGATTAGTCTGGAACAAACGATGACAAAAAATGATTTTCTTAATTTTTTTCTTTAGCTCATAAAATTCACCTTTTTAAAAAAAGTAAAAAATAAAAAATTATGATTTTAATGAAACATAAATTTTACCTTTTTCTATCTTTCTCTTTCATTCTCGCTTATTTTTCCAATTTTATTGACAATTCAAAATTTTCTAGAAATAAAAAATTCAAAAAGATAAAAAATAAGTTTTACAATCAAGTGATTAATTCTCTTTTTTATTTGTTGTCCTCACTCAAAAAGAAGATAAAGCAACAAACTCATAAACTTGTTGTTGTTTTTTTTTCCTTCTTTGTATTGTTTTTAAATAAATGATATTTATGTCGTTCTCGTTGTGATTTTCACCATTGAAATGTTAAAACTTATGTATGTACAAAAGGATTTGTATCCATCGTTTAATTCTTATCAAAATTCCGGTATTGTAATTAAATCGGAAATTTTACATCGAGGACAAATGAATTGTAAAACAAATGTAAACGATAAATGGGTGAGTAAATTTTTAATTGTTACTACCCAGGTGTTTTCGAGGCACATTGAAAACAACAAACTTTAAGATAAGATCTTCTTTTGTTTTTTTTTTTAATTGAAAAATATTGGTCACGGTACTTCGTCAATGTTTCATCAAAATTTTTATTTTTTTATACCTCGATTTTTAATTAAATTTTTTTTTTCGGGGATTGGATAGAAATCAAGTCATTTAACTCTACGTCATGTAACTCTATTAGACAATAACAAAAAGTTGTATTTAGAATCAACCGAACATAGACACGAAATAAAAACTCAATTTTTAATCGACATGGACAATGTAGATCAAGTAAGAAAAAAAAAGAGAAAAATTTTTTTTTTTTAAATTTTTTTCGATCAAATTTAAAGATTGATTTGAACAATAAAAAGAATATAATAATTTTAAAGCGAAGCGAATCGAACGAAATATGTCTTATTAATTCAAATGAAAAATCCACTTTAAAAGAATGGCTCAAAATTTTGTGCAAATTTTGCGGTTTTCAAGAGTCTTACGAAATAAAAGTTTCAAAACACCAAAAAACACTTCGAGAATTATTCAATCAAACATTAAAAGTCTCAAATCGAGTTCATAAAATACCAAATTTAATTCACAAACAATCGCAGTGTTTGATAGCCGGTACTAGCAATAGTAATGTAAATATAGAATTAAATGAAATCCAAGTGGCCGGTTTAATTTCGAATCAAGTTGGTTCGTTTAAGGATCATCCAATATTTAGACAATTTTTAAAACAATTTGAAGATTGTCAAAAATTAGATTATTTATGTTTAGAACAATGTCAAAGTGGAGTTGACGAGTCAAAGTCTCATTTAATCGATATCGAACAAATATTTACCAGTCGATCATTTAATGATTTAAGTGATGAATCGAATCGAAATAAACTTACATATGTACCTTTAGAGGTGTTAAACAGTCGGGAAGAGGTCGATGGAATCGATTCGGAATCACAATCGAGTGGCGATTCGTCATCTTTAAAAGATTATCAAAAAATTTATGATTCACAAGTTAATAAAAGTTTTACTTTAAGCAAAAAGAGTAATTTTTCAAATGTAAGTTGTGTGATGCACCAAAATTATGTGCCATACACATACTTGGATCAGAAACGAACTGAAGCATTAAAAAACACGATAAAAGGTCTTAAAAAACAGTTTTGACATTCCATACTTCCTTCCTTTTGTTTTGAAACAGTATTTTTGTAAATAAAAAAAAAAGGAAAATTTTTCAAAAAATTTTATTTTATAAAAAAAAAAAAACATTAAAATTGGACATTTAAAGCATTATTTTATAAATCTCACAGAATGTAAGAAGGCATTTTTTAAAAAAAAGTCTTTTAATGACCTTGACAATTTAAATTACAACTTTCTAATGATCCAAAATTATTCTCGTTGCCACTACAACCGCCATATTGAAATATGTGACACGATTTTGTTTGTGAATTGTAATAATAACGAGTGATTGATTGATTGCATGAGCCTGTTAATAATTGTTGTTTACAAATGTCTTGTTCGCATTTGAGACCAATGTAACCTCTTTGACATTGACACATTTGAACACCATTTTTAGTGTAACTAGTACCGCCATTTTGACATTGATTTGATGATAAAGTTAAAGTATTCGATGAGCATGGATTTTGACCACCACATGGATTGACCACAACTTGAATATCGTTCTTTTTTATTTCACAAGCTAAACCTTCATATCCATTGGTACATTTACACGAGTAACCATTGTCTTCGTTTAAACAAACTCCGCCATTTTGACATTTTGCCGAATGAGTTTGACAAAAATTCCTAATTGTACATCTAGTACCAGTCCATCCGAGATTACAAACACAATAAAAGCCATTTCCTTGAGGCGCATTTGCACAACGTCCATTTATGCACAAACCAACTGGACATTTAACTTCTTTTTGAATTGAAGCCAATGTTGTTGTAACAAAATTTTTTTGAAATTCACAACGTGTTCCATAATAATTCGATTGACATTCACAAAGACCTGAATTACATATTCCATTGTTTAAACATTGACATGGTAATGGATGATTTGGTTGACGAGTTGTTGGTGATGGTACACTTATTTGACACCTTGAACCTGTAAACTCGGGTGGACAGAAACAAACAACTGTATATTGATCTTGTTCTCGACGTTGTGTTTCACAAGTACCTTAAGAGTTTATTAGAATTAATATTTAAAATTTTTGTTCATTTTTAATAAAGAGTGGTCTAATTATTCTAAAATTATTATTTAAAAAAATATTTTCATGTTTATTATATTATGATGATGATGATTGAAGTTATTTAATGTTATTATTATTTTTATTATTTATTAAAATTATTAAACGTAAAAGAATAGTCACCGGTTGAAAAACAAAAAAAAAAATGCTAAAAAATAAATTCCATTTGATTACTTACCTCCATTGTAACAAGAATTGGATGCACATAAATCAATTAATTGTCTTGTTTCACATTGATTGCCAACAAAACCAACAACACAATCACATTGAAAACTAAATCCAGTTGAACGACATGTGGCTCCGTTTTTACATGGACTTGATGAACATGCATCGTTTGATTGTTTACCACCACACCAAGAATTTTGACAAGGATTTTGTTGAACTTGTATTTCACATTTAGTGCCTGTGTATTGAACTGGACAAACACAATAACCATTTCGATAGGTTCCACCATTTTGACATTGATTTTGATTTTGACCACCATTACCACATAAGTTATTATTTTGACATGGATTTGTTGGTGGTGTATAAACTTCACAACGAGTACCTGAAAAATTAAATTGACATCTACAAGTATAACTTTGACTTCCATAAGCGTTATTCGCTTGACAGGTACCACCATTTTGACATGGGTTATTAGCACACGGGTTATTATTATTTTGGTTACCACAGTTATTATTCGAGCATGGATTTGTTTGGACTAAAATTTCACATTTAGTACCTGTGTATTGTGGAGGACAGACACAAATGTCGTTTCTACATATACCACCATTTAAGCATGTGCAAGTTATTAATTTTGTTTCACATCGTTTACCAGTGTAATCTCGAGTACACAAACAAGCGTATGGTTCAACATTTTGAATATTAAAAGTGACACATGAACCACCGTTTTGACATGGTGCTGAGAGACATGGATTTGGTGGTTGAGTTGTAGTTGGTGGATTGTAATTGTTACAATTAGTACCAGAATAATTTTGATCACAAATGCAAACATATTGAACTGAACTTGGTTGAGTTATTGGTAAACAACGACCATTTTGACATGGATTAGTAGCACATGGATTTGGTGCTTGAGTTGGTGCTCGTGTGGTTGTTCCAGCGAGGAAAATTTCACATCTTAAACCTGTAAATGCCAAAGGACAAACACAAGCAAAAGGTGGATTAACATTTTGCTCTTTAATTGGTATACAAGTTCCGCCATTTTGGCATGGATTATTTAAACAAACATTATTATTTTGATTATTTTGATTGTTGCCACACAAATTATTTTGACATGGATTTGAAGTTGTTACTTGTATTTCACATCTAGTGCCAGTATATTGAACTGGACATTGACAAATATAGCTCTGACTTCCATATGCATTATTTGTTCTACAAGTTCCTCCATTTTGACATGGGTTATTAGCGCAAGGGTTATTATTATTATTATTATTTTGATTACCACAATTATTGTTCGAGCAAGGATTTGTTTGGACTAAAATTTCACATCTTGTACCAGTGTATTGGGTTGGACAAACGCAATAGCCGTTTCTATAGGTTCCTCCATTTTGACATTGATTTTGATTTTGACCACCACCACATAAATTGTTTGCACATGGATTAGCTTGGACTGGATTTTCACAACGAAGACCAACATAAGTTTGAGGACACACACAAGCATATGGTGGATTTGAATTAGCTTGCTCGATTGGTACACAAGTACCTCCATTTTGACATGGACTATTCAAACACGGATTTTGTTTAACTGGTTCATTACAAAGTCTACCATTCATACCAGGTGGACAAATGCACATAAAAAAAGGTTTATTTGTTGATTGAATATTGTACAAACAAGTACTTCCAGATGCACATGGATTTGGTAAACAAGGGTTAGGAGTTGTTGTAGTTGTTGCTGGAACTGGTGGTGCAATATATATTTCACATTTTGTACCAGTATAATCTTTTGGACATGCACAACCATAAGGTGGATTTGCAAATTGACCATTCGAAATACATGAACCACCATTTCTACATGGATTTAATGAACATGGATCTTGATTTTGATTTTGATTGTTACCGCCGCCACATAAATTATTATTTTGACAAGGATTAGTTGATTGTGATTGTTTTTCACATCGAAGACCAGAAAAGTCTTTTTAATGAAATTTAATTTTAGCTAAAGTGTTAATTTTAGTTTTAAATGAAAGCCATACTTGGTGAACAAGTGCATTTAAAAGTAACACCATCATTAGAATTACAAATACCAAAATTATAACAAGGATTAGGCGAACATGGATTTACTTTATTGGTAAATTGAAAATTAAAAAAAATAAATTATTTTACAATTGAATAAGTACTTTGCGGTTGATTTTGACAAAGACCATTTGAAGCACAAGGTAGTCCATTGTTGTTATTATTATATTGTAAATAAGCATACTTTGGAAGAAGTAATGCAATTAAAAACCAAATTAAATTTAAAGATTTTTTCATTTTTAGTTTTCTTTTTTTGTCAATGGAGTTTTTTTGTTGCTCAATTTATATTATTTAAGTTAAAATGATTTTTTACAAAACGATAAAAACGAGTTTGTCTAAAGAATTTCATAATAAAAACCTTGAATAAGAAATCATCATCTCTCACTAATTGGTATTTAAGAGATAAATCATGTAACTAGGATTAGTGGTTTATGAGTGGGCCAAATGAGAGAAGCATATAAAGAATAAAAATGATATGAGTAATTTGTTAAGGCTATTTGTATGAATAAAAACCTTCACTTTAATCCTAGAAAACGTCACGATAATGATCAAAAACAAGAAAAAAAAGTAATTCAAAAATAAACACGGATTTATTACGTAAATTTCATTTCATAATTATTTTGCATGGTTTTGGTAAAGATAAATATCATCATGCACGCACCTGTAGTGAGTGAATAAGTGAAGGAAGAAGAAGAAGAACAACAACAACAAAAAGAAGAGGATATTTGCTTTTAATCTTTTATGAAATATCAAGGAAATTCTAATTGTGAATAAACAAAAATCGTTTTTTTTTTTTTTGTTTAAATAAAGTAAATAGTCAAATTTATTTTTCAAGTTTTGACACTTTTTTTTTTAACAAATGAATAAAAAAGAAAAATATTTTTATGATTTAAGAATTTTTTTGATTAGCCCAATTTTAATTTTGATTCAAATTTCACATTTTAAAGTCAAAAGAATTATTCAATAAGTAGATTTAGTATAAGCCGATTTATTTTATTTTGTTGGTTTATGTTTAAGTATACTCATTTGAAGTTAATCGCCGATGATAGATAGATGAGTAATAACTCTTAAATAGCCATTAGATAATGATACGACTAGGAGCAAAAATGAAAATTCTGTAAATATTTTCTACCCTATAATATGTTCTCAAAATTCAAAATGCGTAATTTTAATTACTTAATTCAATTTTGAAAATAGACTGATAGGCCACTTATATCAAAATATATATTAACTTGAAGCTCGTAAAAAATCCAACATTTTGGTAAAATAATGTTTAGTCCATATACACCCTTACGTAATTATAAATAATATTTTTTTGTTTGTTTTGAAATTCACCGTATATTTAGATTAATAGAGCATTTAATAGGCTAAAAAAAGTAATAAATAAAACAATTTTTTTTAAGTAAAATGCCTTTTTATTTTATTTTTATTTTTCTTAATTCCATTCATTGCTCTATTATCAAGGTTTAGTCTTTCTCTTAGCCTAATTTTTATCGATAATATTTTCGTATGTTTATGAATTAAAATTTATTGAATTTCCAATTAATTAATAAGTTAAATAAAATATTCAATTAAGTTGATTTGCTTCATATTTAGCAATATTCTTTCAATTATAAAATTACATTAAAAAAATTTTAGAATATGAAAATTCTTAATGTCTCAATTCCTTAAATAAATCTTATTTTAAGAACTTATTTTGTTTTTCTGCTTTAGCCTTTGTTAAAATAATTGTTGGTTTCAAAATAAAATTTAGATCTATCGATTATTATCTGAAATGAAATAACTTCAAGACAAATTGAAATTACAAGTGTGGTTGTCAACGGACAATTGTCCAGGGAAGGTACAAGACACAAAAATTCTAATAACTTTTCTAGGATTAATAGAATTATTATTTTTTAATTCATGAGAGATATTTTTCTAAAAAATTCTATAACTTTTAAATTTATTCTAAAATACAAAGAGGAAAAGATTATGACAAAGATGCCTTAACCTTTAAAGACATGTGGCCCTATAATATTTCAGCCATACAAAGTGAAGAAACAAGGAACAAATTATAGGCCGCCACATTATCCTAAACGGGCAATTCTTTAATTCATAATTTAGAACTTTTACAATTAACCTTCAAAAATTATTTAAAAATAAAGGATTACTAAAAAAATATTTTCAAATTCAAATAAATTTTACAGGCTTTATTAAATGTGGTGGCCTATAATTTGTTCATTGTTTCGTCACTTTGCATGGTTGACATATTATAGGGCCACATGTCTTTAAAGGTTAAGGCATCTTTGTCATAATTTTTCCTCTTTGTATTTTCGCTGAAGAAATACACCGATTTGTCCAGTATCAAACCCAAGATCACAAACTTTTCCAAACGCCATACGATAAAATAAACCAATTTTTAAAACTAATTTTTAAATTTTTTCAAAAATCCTTGATTAACTCTTGCGACCCTTTTTTAATTTAGATCAATTTTAGTTTATTTTTTTTTGGACACAATTTTGCCAATCAAGTAGGTTTAAACGAAGGCTAAAAGCTTTTCGGACAAACCTCGGGGTTACTCCCTAAATTATTCCTTTGATAAAAATAAAAAAAATCTCGCTGATATCACTGGTTTAGTTAATTAACTTAAAAAAATGCTCAAGGCGTCTAACGAGAGCATCGGATAGACGGGCCCCAATGTACTAATGTAATACACTACAGTATCTATTAGAGATGTTTTACAAGTAGACTCTGTTAAACTAAAAATGACGAACAATGAGAAGTTTTAAAAACAAGAGCCGACGAAAGTTCAAGACAAATACTTTTAAGACATTGAAACAAAAAAAATTGTTAGAGATAACTAATTAACATATTAAAAGACAGTCGGTCATCGACATAATTCTGTGTATAAAAAATTGTATAAGTTCAATGTTTTTACGCTTGAATAATTTCTTGTGCTTATAAATAAAAAAAATTTTGCTATGTTAAAATCAAACATTCTTATTATTTTTAAATGTTGTGTTACATTGGTCTAATGGCAAAGCTGAACATTCAAAGATCACCTCGGAAAATCGATCGAAGCGTTTCTTACAAAGTACAAATAGAACAAGAGAGAGTATGGGTCCTTAAATAAAACGTTTCATCAGCAAAATTGGCTGCTCAATTCTTATGGACACGAGAATATTCAGAGTAGAACGTTCAATTCAAAGCAATCAAAATAATTTAAAAATTTGACGTCTAAGAGCTGCTAAATAATTGGTGTCTGACCATGTGTAAAACACGATAACGCATGCCACCGTCGAGCTCAAACGGTGCTGTCAGTGGAGCTCTGGAGAAAATAAAAAACTAGATTTTTTTAAATATTTTATTGGCACTGGTGAGCAGGCATTAGTACTCATTAATTTTAAGTTCCTGGGGTGGATATGGGCTACCCAACCCAAACTCATTCATGAAATCAAAATCATAAATTTTTGCGTAACCCACATTCACCCAGTGACTTAAAATTAACGGGTACTTTTGTCTGCTGGTTAGTGAATCACCAGTGTTATTATTAAGGGTACCAAGGTTAATTTAGAGACATTATAATTGGAGAAATCAGATTTGCCCGTCATCATCTTCAACAATATTGTCTCTAAATTATGTTTATTATTCTAATTTTTAATAATAGTTTAAAGTCTAAATTTTTTAATTTTAAGAGTTGCTTCAACAACTCTCTACCATTTGACTCCATATTTGATCTTGAAAGGTGCAATCGCAGCTGATATTTCCAAAAACTGTTTTACACGTTTATTTTTGGCGTGTTGAGGTGAGTCCACAATGTTTTGCCAACACCAAATGAGTTGGCCATTCCACATGATTGGATAATAATAGATCATTCTTTTCAAATTTAATTTAATCTAATATGAAATAAATTTAATGTTAAAAATAAAAAAATAAAAGAATGTAAATTTTTGTTTTAATAGTCAACCTCTAAACAGTCAAAAGACATATTCCCCCAAATCAAGCATAGAAAGAAAATAATTAATCGTATAGAAAGAACTTAAAGACCCCCTAAAGATCCTATCCTTTGAAAGGATCTTTAACATTTAACATTTAGAAACAAATTGTAATTGTCAAAATTGTAAAATAAAATTTTGTTTAGTTCATCAAAACAAGGCGTTCATTTTGAAAGAATTACGAAACTGTTAATTGAGAATTTTAAATTTTTTTTCACGAGTTCCTTGACTCTTTTAAAAATTTGAAAACCTACATTCAAGTTGAAAAAATTGTTTCAAATCAAAATTGACATTTACGTTTTGAAACATCACTTAATCACAAAGTCGTCAAGTTGATTTGAAACAATTTTTTTTTGTTAAATTTTAATCACGTTTTGATAAATTTAGAGATGATCAAACTCTAATTACTCAAGTTAAGTATTCTCCAATGACTAGGTTTGTGGTTTTAATCAGCAGCTATTAGTAGTTCCAATGAGTGACACTGTTTATGATGGACGTCCAACAGTAGACTAGAACAGTCTTAACCACACATTTGGCCGGTCTTTTTCTTTTGTTAACAGTTAACACTTTTGTTAATAAGAGGAAATAAATTGTTGGTAAGCAAAGAGAAAAGACGTACGTTTTGATAGAAAGGCTCAGAGAAATCAATCAAGATTGCTTTAAAAGTTTCTGAATAAATTTCATCGTTAATACTCAAAGGTATAATGAGTGCAAGTGATCTCATTTGACCGGTCCCAAATCCGCATGAAAAAATGGTATGGAGACACGTCAAATACAAATCTTGGCTTCACTAAACCTTAGATAAAGGTCAACCATAAACTCATATTATGAGACCTATTTTGGTCCAAATGCTGATTCTGAGCTGGAAATTTAAGCAATTCAAAGAGAACTTGAATCATACAACACCATTATCTGGTCAATAAATTTTTCAGATTGGTTACAATAATTAAGTTAATTTTAAGTTAAAACTCTCGGGTCACAAGACTTTTTTGACTCTCAACCTTCTAAAATCTTATTTTCCCACTTAAATCAGCTTGTTGTTGGCTTTTTTCTAAACTTGACACAGCTTGCCCCCTTTAACTCCGAAACTCACAGGGCTCCCATTGGAGACAACAATTTGAAAAATTAAAAATCATAAAATTCTTTCATTCGAATATTCGAGCTGAATCCTAGGATACCCTTTTGGTAGAAAATTCGATTTCCCCATATAGCCGAATACCCTTTTGCACAATTGAATTTTCGGAAGTCTTTGACATGACTTTGACATGGATAAAACGACTCATTAAGTCAGGGTCTAATCAAAAAACGTCTCAATTTGAAAACAATTTTAGAAGAGTCTTGTTCGCTAACTTCGATAATTTCCAAGTGGTCGATGACGTCTAATATTCCAAAAGACACAAGAACAACAAGTTAGTATATTTATTTGTCCTTCCGGAACAAGCTCTAGAAGGTATTCTGTCAGTTGGTCATTATTCCAAGTTTAGTGGTCATCTAGGAGTGAACAAAACAATCGAACGCCTTCTAACTCGTTTTTACAGACCTGGTCTTAAATCGTATATTCAAAATTTTTTCAAAACTTGTGACATATGTCAAAGGGTACCCAGCCAAAACGGAAGGGAGACTTAAAAAATTTGGAACCGAATGGCCCAAACAATACTGTAACCATGGACATCGCTGGTCCTTTTCCGACCTCTAAAATATTTATATTATAATTATCGTTTGCGCTTTTACAAAATACTCTCAGGCGATTTTTATCCGAAAAACAACCTCTGAGTATGTAGCAATGAACTTGTGTGATAGACAAGCTCGTCGATTCATCGTGATTTATAAAAATGCCACGTTTAATCGTGATATTACGATAGACAAGTCTAAGATTCGTTATAATCGAAACATTAAAAGGTTTAAGTACTGGCCGAACATGTAAAATTAAAAAGAGGGTTATCTTCGGGTTTAGCACATAAGTTTTATGGCCCTTTTAAGATACTGGCCAAACACCCAAATGGTGTCAATTATGTATTAAAGCGTGTTAATGGGAAACGAAATAAAAACTCTCTGATTCATAAAAATAGTTTCAAATTGTACTAGGTTTACTTCGATGAGTATGTACAAATGGTCAACCCCTACAAGAGTGGTCTGAATGAGTCTATCATTAACGAAGATATATTACCCGCTCAAAGTCCGGTTACAAACCTTTGTCTAAGTGAACCGAAAAATCTCGATGATCAATCAAGAAATATCGACTCTCGCAAAATCAAAGGAAAATTTCAAAATTTTTATAGCTTGTTCGTATCAATAATTTTGTTCAAAAGTTTTGTGTCGTTCAAATTTCAGGTGGTTGTCTACTGGTTTTCAAGATACATGGAAAAGTATTGCAAATAGGTCAAAAAGTTCAAAAAGTAGGGCCTGGCCATCTTACCTCTTTGCTTATGTACTTTAATCTTTAATAGTTTTATTTAGGTCTCAAATGGTTTCTTAGGTTCCAGCTGGAAATTAAGCCTGTCGTTGACGATAGCTCAAGACTCCAGTGAACTTTGTCTTGTTTTATGGGACTTTCTTTCTAATGCACAACAAAAAGATTGCTCTAATAATCCATGTATAAATGGAGCTACTTTTTGAACGGTTATTAAAAATGGAATTAAAGATTTTAAATGTGAATGTCCTTTATTTTACATTGGTTCTAGATGTGAATTAATCGCTAAATCTAAACCATGAATTAATGTCGGTGGAGTGAATGCATTTTTTTGTCATTGTCCACCCAGATATACTGGGACTAAGTGTGAAAAATTTTTCTAATTTTATTTTTTATTTTTTTCTAAAAAATAAAAATAACAAGTAACTTAAAATAAATTACAATAAAAGCATCAAGTTTACTTTAATTTATTAAATCCGCGAAATTCAGCTGCTAAACCTTCCTTGCCAATTGACATTTCAAACCAAGAGCCCTTCCTTTTACATTGTTACCAAACTTAAGCAAAGATCCATCTAGCTTTGTTGAAATCCCATTTGAGTCGCATCGGAAATTTTCAACTAATGATCCACCTCCTTTCGAGCCAACAATGGCACCTACGAAACTGCCAATCACAGCACCTGCAACAGCTCCTACCGGGCCTCCAAAAGCTCCAATAGCTGTGCCCACATCAAATCCTGCAAGCCCTTAGAAAGCTGCGCCTCCATACTCGCCATCCATGAAGACTATTTTTGCCATCGACGTAGCTTGCCCTCCCATGCTCTTTGCGTCGGACTCAACGGGAATTTGTGTTTCTTCACTCATTTTTTAATCAAGCGCGAAAACAGAATCAAAATCAGACTTCAAGATTAGGTAAAATGAAAGCTATATAGCTTTCATACAGCAGTGCTATAGCACTGCTGTCACCACTTGTAATGCGTGTGTGTGTGTAGTTCAAACTCTAGCTCGCAGAAATGGGGCGAAAACACAAGAGCAATATTTATATTTTTCTTATTTTCACCCGAAGGTTGGGTTACTCGTCCAGTAACCGGAGAGGATTAAGGTCTATGGGGAATGGTCTTTTAGACCAGGAGAAGATTTAAACAAAAGTTAAAATTTGTTTTTTTTTTTTAAACTTTTTTATTTATTCCAAAACTTGTTCTTAAAGAAATAATTTAAAATCTTTAAATACTAAAAATTTAATCGTTTAGATGTTTCAAAAATAAAATAAAAACATAATTAGATTAAAAGATTAAAAAAACTTCCATCAAGATGTCGCTGAGGGACGTGTAAATGTAAATTGAATATGCATAATTTTACTAAAAAATTTCAATTTAAAATTTCAATTTTATATATTCAATTTATCATTACAATATGTTTTAGTGCTTCGATCTCCTTATCCTTTTTATCCGCGTCATATATTGACTTGGCCACACGAACATCACCAGCGAGTAGAAGTACCACGAACACTACCTTCTCTGTTTCTTGAATACTTGCTACTGTGACTTTATTCAAAGCACTCGGTGGAATGAGAGCGAATCGACTTTGCATAGCCTTAGACATTTGCAGAATCCTTGCATAATTTTCTATCTTTTTAATGGTTTTGCCTTATTTGTTTTGCCTCATTTTTAGCTAAAGCTAAAAATAAAATCAGCAATATGGGTTCGAATAAAAAGGACGATAATAAACAAAGGCGGGATTGAATCTGAATAGGCTTTTTTCCTTATACAAATAAACTTAGAAAGGCTCTGTCTGTCATTTTAAAAATCTGATTATCACAAAAAAATAGCATCACAAACAAGAAAAAAGTTACAATGTTTTCCTTAATATTCAATTTACGTTATGAGAACTAATTCGAGGACGTTCGGAATTTTGAAAATATATTGAAAGGCTATTAAAGCCCTAGTTCCGAACGTCCCCGAACTAGTTGTCATAAAGTAGTCATCTTATAAATCTGTTCTTGTAGAAATAGATTCAATCCCGCCTTTGCTTATTATCTCAATATAACACATGTCACATGAATAGCTCAAAATAATTAAAATAGCGATATATTAAGGGGTTTATTTAATTTTTTCATTGTTCATGATATGATAACTATTAATATAAATTTCAACAATTAGCTTTCTTAGAAAAATTAATTTTCTTTACTTCTTCAAATAATTTTTTAACTAAAAATAGCTAAAAATAAAATCAAAAAAGTTGGTTTGAAAGGCAAAATGTCAATTGGCAGGGAAGGTTTAGCAACTGGATTTGGTGGTTCATTGTACGAAGTATAGTAAGTATAAAAATTAAAAAAAAGAAAAATATTTTTATCATTAACCTTTCACCCAACCATTTCATTAATTATTTGGAGCTTTTAAGATAAACAAACGCTCTTGAAAATGAAACTAAAATATATTTTTTTTTCAAGGCATTGTGAAGTTTTGTACAAAAAAAACAGAACAATTTTGAAAAATTGAAATAATTTTTATTCTGTTGGCCTTATGATGAATCTGCGCATGTAACAAAGTGTAACAAACTTTGTTACACCATTGAGCAACCTCTGCTAAATTTATGCAAAGTCTCTGCAAAATGCACACTAATAAAAAGTATTATAACTAAATGCGCAATTAGACTGCAGAGTTTTTGCAGAGTTTGCTGAATGGTGTAACAAAGTTTGTTACACTTTGTTACATGCGCAGATTCATCATAAGGCCAACAGAATAAAAATTATTTCAATTTTTCAAAATTGTTCTGTTTTTTTGTACTAAACTTCACAATGCCTTTTTTCAAGTCAAAAGAAGAAAATGAAGGAAGTAAAATCAAATCAAGTTTTTCAATCCTAAAAACCGGCGCAAATGTTGAATTAAATGGCAATGGAATTGACGTCGGCGTAGAGGAAAAACTAATCCGAAAAGAATATGAAGATGAAAAGGTTAAACTTGGAGTTGGTTTAAATTTTGACACTGGAGTCAAGGTTGGCAACGACGGTTCACTAGGGTACAGGTACGGTACCCTAGTGAACCGTACCCGAACCGTTCCCGTACCGTACTCAAAGCGTACCCGTACCGTGCTGAACCGGGCTCTGTACTATAAGAGCAGGTAATAAAATAGCACAATTAAAATAGCAAATAAATATAATTAGCACGTTTAAAATAGCAAGAATAAAATAGCCAGGTCGAAATCTTTACCTGTAAATTTTAGGTGTCATAAAAAAATAGCACAATTAAAATAGCAAAAAAATAGCAAAATTTTATTCAATCAATATTTCGTTTCCAATCAAAAAAAGTTCTCATTGACAAATAATATTTCGTTTACATTCTTTATTTCACAACTAATTGTCTCTGATGATCGTTATAATTCAAAACATAATAAGAAGATCCGAAAATACATCCATTCTTTTGAAAAGTAGAACTACAACTTGGGTACTTTCAGCGCCAACCGAAATTCTTGTTGAGTAACTTTTAAAGCGAAAAAAATGACCCTTGAAAGAAAGTTATGGTTTGATTTTTTTTACAAAGCCATGCTCGATATTAAGGTTATTCAAACAAACAGTCGAAAAAATCAGTGTGCTTATTTGAACATTAAATTATTTTCAATAATTTTTTTTGGTTGGCTCTTGCTATTTTATTCTTGCTATTTTAATTGATGAAACAAAATCCTATTTTATTACCTGCTCTTATAGTACAGAGCCCGGTTCAGCACGGTACGGGTACGCTTTGAGTACGGTACGGGAACGGTTCGGGTACGGTTCACTAGGGTACAGGTACGGTACGGTACGGGTACGCTTCAGTACGGGTACGCCATTAATTCGGTGGAAGTGCAGTATTTTTATCTAGTAAGATAAATATTAGCAATATTTTTCACTAAGTAACTTGAAAAAGAATTACAATAAAAACATCAAGTTTATTTGAATATATTAAATCTTAGTTTTTGAAAAAATACAAGAAATAAGCTTCTAAATCTCAAACTTGATATCAAAAAAAATAGCTTAAGACCCAAGCCGTCTCGACCAACAGAAAACGTCAAGGGCTACCCTTTGCACAGGAATCTTGAAAGTTCAGGCAAAGAATCAAATGACGAAAACGAGTCACCAGGTATTGGTTCACACACTGCAAACGATGACTTGAACAAGACCAAAGAGCCACCAAGCGAACCGACATCTAGACTTGACGAACCAGTTCAAGAAGAGCTTACTGATTTAAAAATGCTCCAACTAATTCCAGAAAACGTTCGTTTAGCTAGAATAATTCAAAATTCGAATTCAGAGATTTCTGACACTGAGTATCAACAAAGTGATGAGAGCAATGCTCGCTAGAATTTGAGTTAAAAAAATAAAACAAAAGTATCTTTTAAAGAAACTAGAGATTATAACACTATCAATTAAAAAAGTTTGGGAGGATGTGATATCCAGGCTAATATTAATTATTTAAAGAGCTTTTAAATAAATGTCTTAGTTACAATTTAAGTTATATTCTTATTTTATTTCTCAAGCTTAGTTTAGTTTTTCAATAAAAATATAATAGATAAAAGTATCAATTGTCTTATAAAATCACTAGGAACCTAGGATTTTACACTAGCTTTTGGAAGATGTGCAAGTTTTGGATCTGTTAAGCATTGTACAACTTGTTTAACCTAAAAGAATTCTAAAATTTTTTTTGTACACTCTGTACATGAATTTTCTTATTGCTGTATTGATTTCTTATTGCATTTAGACATTATTCATTATCCTATTACACGGTCTTATTTTCGAGAGTTTTACGTAAAGAACAATACCGGGTTTGCATTGAATCTGTGCCCTTTTATATTTATTGAAAGGAAAAAAGTTGTAAAATAAAAATTAGACCAAAAAAAAGGTATTTTTTGGGGAAATAGGCAAAATTAAAAATAAATTAAATTCCGTTTGCAATATTTTTGTGTTTAATAAAAAAAATATATATAAATACTGCACTTGTACCGAACTTCCACCTTTTGCGGAGCGAACCGTAGCCGTAGCGTACCGTACCGTAGCCTTTGCGAACCGAACCCACCGAACCTACCGTACCACCGTACCCTCATCGTACCGTAGCGTACCCATAGCGCACCGAACCGTACCCTTGCCGTAGCGTACCTACCGTACCGTACTCACCGTACCCACCGTACTCACCGTACCCACCGTACTCACCGTACTCACCGTACCCACCGTACCCACCGTACCCACCGTACTCACCGTACCCACAGAAAGATTTGCAGATGACGCTGAGACGTTTAAAAAATTTAAATCAACTTGTTTGAGCCGACGAAGAAGGAGAATTGGAAGAAGTCTTACTAAAAAAAAAATCTTTGGAAAAATTAATTAATTCCAAAGATTTTGATTCTTTTAGCATAATAAAAAAAAAGAGTTTTTATCATTAAAATTATTTTTTTTGTACGGTGAGTACGGTGAGTACGGTGAGTACGGTGAGTACGGTGAGTACGGTGAGTACGGTGAGTACGGTGGGTACGGTGAGTACGGTGAGTACGGTGAGTACGGTGGGTACGGTGAGTACGGTGAGTACGGTGAGTACGGTGGGTACGGTGGGTTCGCTACGCTAAAGGTTCGCCTTCGGTAAGGTACGGTTCGCTTAAAGTACGCTACGGTACGGTGGTACGGTGGCTACGTTTTTTTTGGTACGCTACGGTTCGCAAAGGGTACGCTTCGCTGCGCTGCGGCTACGCAAATGGTGGAAGTTCGGTACAAGTGCAGTATATTTTATATTTGTAAGTTTTTAGAGTCTAAATTCAAGTAAAAAAACGTTTTTGGTAAAAAGTAATCCAAATTCAATAAAGCACATGTTTGACCGAACTAAGATGTAAATAAACCAAAAACTTTTTTATTTTTTTTTCCAAAAAAAGATGAAAAAATTCTTGTTTTGAGGTTTTTGTTGCTTAAGTTCAAGAATAAAAATGTTTTTTTTTGAACAAAAAATATTATAAAATGTTCCTCAGATCTCGCAATTGTTGCCAATGGCAAAAATTCTTAAAAATAATTTCAAAACAGTCAATGTTTTAACGTCAAAAACAGTAAAAAAGCGTATTTATTTCACTTTTTTAAAGTTTTCCAAAGGAATAAAAATTCACAACGAGTCCATATTATATTATTTTATGATTTTTATGATAAAAAATCTTATTTTATTATTTTTTTCATTCTGAAAAGAATAAAAAATTAAGAAATATTTATTTTCTAAAAAAAAGTTTTTTTTTAGATTGTCCCAATAAAACCTCTATTATATCTTCTTTATCTCTTTTTGGTCTTAAACTTTTCAAAAAAGTGAAATAAATAAGGTTTTTTGACTTTAAAGCATTGAATGAATTGAAACTATTTTTAAGAATTTTTGCCATTGGCAACAATTGCGATATCTGAGGAACATTTTATAATATTTTTTGTTCAAAAAAAAAACATTTTTATACTTGAACTTAAGCACCAAAAAACCTGAAAACAAGAATTTTTTACATTTTTTTGGAAAAAAAATGTTTTTGGTTTTTTGACATCTGAGGTTGTTCAATCAAGTCCTTTATTGAATTTCGAATACTTTTTACCAAAAAGGTTTTTTTACTTGAATTTAGACTCTAAAAACCTACAAATAGAAAATATATTTTTATATTTTTTTTATTAAACACAAAAATATTGCAAACGGAATTGTTAAGTTAATTTTTTATAGAAAGTCCATTTTACAATCCCTTTTCCAGTGTTGCCATTGGTTTAATTTTTTTCATTTTTAATTTTGCCTATTTCCCCAAAAAATACCTTTTTTTTGGTCTAAATTTTATTTTACAACTTTTTTCCTTTCAATAAATATAAAAGGGCACAGATTCAATGCAAACCCGGTATTGTTCTTTACATAAAGGACCTCTTTCACGAAAATCTAAAATTTTGGATTAGTTTTAATCAAGTTTTAACTAATTTGTAAGCATTTTGGATCCAAAAAAACCTTAAAATTTTTTTACAAAAAACCCCGCTTGATCAGAACATATATATTTATCCAAAAATTACAAGAATTGGTATATCTCGCATTTGCTTTTGTATTATTGATTCTTGACACCGGGCCGGATTGAGTCTATTGTTATTCGAAAGATGAGAGTTAAACCTTATAATATAAATGAACTTAACTTTTTCTTTCATCAGTTGTTTTTCCGATAACTCGAGTTGCTAAACTTCGATTCCAAAATAAGGTATCTTCCTTATACCTTATATAGTATGAACTCGTTTGTATGAATATTGAATCTATTTTAGTATAGTTCACATGTATAATGATGCTGATGCAGTGCTGAAAGATGCAATAATGGTTTTATACGTATTTTAAAAAAACTTAAAATAGTCAAAACTTAAATAAAATGAGCCGAGCAATGTTTTTGGTGAGGAGGAAGTCGATTACGTAAACTAATAAAATTTAACCAAAAAATTCATAGAAACTCGTATTAACTATACCAAGCGTGCTGTACAGAAGCGTTCCGTACTTCCCAGACTGAATCAAATTGGCCGCGCCGAAGTGAACCAAACGAACCCTAATATATTTATTTATTATGAACCTATTTGACCAGCTTGACCCTTTATTTGACCGTTTTTTTACGAAAATCGATAATCGATTGATCAAATTTTATTTCTTATCCTTTTTTATTGCAAGTTGTGTAATATTTTTTGTTACATCTTGGTACACTATTTTCTTTACGATATCTTCATTTCATATAAAAAAAAATATTCAATTTTAAAATTTTGACCTGATTTTTTTGAAGAAACTTCACAATGCTTCCGTCCTAAGGTAATTTATAATCATTAAAGACTTTTACTTGTTTTGATTTTACTTCCTTCATTATCTTCTTTTGACTTGAAAAAAATTATCTATTAGTTTCATTTCCAAGAGCGTTTGTTTATCTTAAAAGCTCCAAATAATTAATGAAATGGTTGGGTGAAAGGTTAATGATAAAAATATTTTCCTTTTTTTTAATTTTTATACTTACTTCGTACAATGAACCACCAAATCCAGTTGCTAAACCTTCCTTGCCAATTGACATATTGCTATAAAAACCAAGAACCTCTCCTCCTTTTACATCGTCACCGAACTTAACCAAAGATCCATCTAAGTTTGTTGAAAGCCAATTTGAGTCGTCTCCGCCTTTTTTATTTGAATACATATTGTTGATTGTCTTTTTAGCTGTTTCGTTAAAAACTTATTTAGGATAAGTAAAGAAAATGGGTTTTTATAAGCAAGCTAATTGCTGAAATTAAAATTATATTTTAGTTGATTAAAATTAAAATGTTATCATATCATGAAAAATGTGATAAATTGTGACATGTGTTCTATTCAGATAAGAAACAAAGACGGGATTGAATACCAATAAAATAATTAATCGTATAGAAAGAAACTTAAAAGACGGACCCCTAAAGATCCTATCCCAGGTTAGAGAGAAATAATTCCGAGTGACAAATACAAAGTACAAATAAAGTTAGTAGTTAGTCCAAGCAATCTCAATCTTTCTTCGTAATTTTTGTTTCTAAGTAAAGGAACAAGCTTGGTTGCTCTATGTTGAATTTTTCCTAACTTTTTGATATACAACATTATCTACTTTCTTGTCTGATTATCACAAAAAAATACATCACAAACATTATTCATGATTATTTACGGAACTTTCACCAATCCCACTCACTCAATACCTTAAAATAAATCGGTTCAAATGTGTTCTTGTTGGGATTAAATCCAGTCTTTGTTTCTTATCTGAATAGAACACATGTCACAATTTATCACATTTTTCATGATATGATAACATTTTAATTTTAATCAACTAAAATATAATTTTAATTTCAGCAATTAGCTTGCTTATAAAAACCCATTTTCTTTACTTATCCTAAATAAGTTTTTAACGAAACAGCTAAAAAGACAATCAACAATATGTAGTAGTAGTAGTAGTAGTTTTAACTGCGCATAATAAATTATGCAATGCCCGTAAAGGCACTTAGCCAAGAAGGCTTTTGCAGTTACTTTCCATCCATTTGTCTAACTTTGACTTGAAACCATTTAAGTTTTTTGCTTGAAAAACATCATTGGGCAATTTGTTCCACACATTTACAATTCTATTCGTAAAAAAACGTTGATCTTGGGGTACAGTTTTTGATTAATTCCTTTGTTAATTTGTGGACATTTCTTCTATTTGAATAATTGCTGATCGAAAAGTTCAACCCACTTCCCAAGTTTACTTTCTCGAACTCCTTGAGAATTTTAAAGAATTGAATTAGATCACCTCTTACTCTTCTTACCTCTAGGCTTGTAATTTTTAGTCTCGTTAATCTTTCTTCGTAATTCAATGGTTTCAAACTATTGACCACTTTCGTTACTCTTTCTTGAACTTTTTCAATCAATTTGATGTCTTGTTTCAAACTCGGATTCCATACACTAACTGCATAGTCTAAATGAGGTCTGACCAAAGATTGATAGAGCAAAAGGAAAGATTGACAATCCAAATGCTTAAAAGTCTTTTTAATGATTCCTAGCATACGATTTGCCTTATTTACAGCAAAATTTACGTGACTTGACCATTTTAGATCCTTGGAAAACATTACTCCAAGATCTTTTTCGCCATCACTGGTCATTAGCAGTTGAGTTGTCCCATTTCGATTTTTGATAAAATAGTTCGGTTCTTGTGATGCTTTGCCATAACGAATTACTTTGCATTTTTTATCGTTTAAAGGAATGTCCCAGATTTCAGACCATAACACTATCATATTTAAGTCACATTGGAGTTCGGCTTGTGACAGATTACTATCTAACGTACGAAAAATTTTGTTGTCATCAGCATATAGTCGACATCTGCTTTTAATCTCTTTTGGTAAATCATTTATATAAATTACGAATAGAAGGGGACCTAACACTGATCCCTGAGGAACACCACTGGTTACTGTAGACCATGAAGAGCACGATTCACCCAAAACAACCCTTTGAGATCTGTTACTAAGGAAGTCCTTAATCCAGTTAAGAACGGCACCTCTAATCCCATACCTCTCCAACTTATGCAATAGCTTTCTGTGGTTCACTTTATCGAAGGCCTTAGAGTAGTCGGTATAGATTACATCCACAAGTTTCCCCTCATTTAACGCTTTTGTAATTATGTCTAGGCTTTCCAGCAGATTCGTCGTGCAACATTTACCGGGAACAAAACCGTGTTGTTCTTCACAAATCAGATTGTTGCGAATGAGAAAATCTAATAAACTATCTTTGATAACTTTTTCCATTGTCTTACAAATAATCGATGTCAATGATACGGGGCGGTAATTTGAGACTTCATGTTTTGATCCACTTTTGTGTAAAGGCGTTACGTTCGCAACTTTCCAAACTTTTGGCAAAGTCCCGTTGTCGAGAGACTTTTTGAATATGATTGACAGTGGGAGAGCTAGTGAAGGAGCGTTAAATTTCAAAAAATATGTACTTACATCGTCTGGACCATGTGCTTTTCCTTCATCCAGTCTCTCCAGTTGACGTCTTATATTCGAAATCGAAAATGCTTCCTCGACGTTGAAATTGTACAACGATTCGGTACGGTGTTCAAAAAAGGGTAGATCTCGATCATCCTTCGCGTTAAAAACTGAGCTGAAATACTCATTTAAACCATTTGCGACTTTCAGCGAGTCAGATTCGAGTTTACCATTTAGTCTAATTGCTTTGATCGTACTCTTCGGGGTATTTTGTGTATTTACATGTTCATAAATTACTTTTGGATCTTTCCGAATAGAGGATATAACACTGAGTTCGTATTGCTTTTTTGCACTTTTAATACCTTTGCTACATTGATCCCTAGCCAGTTTATAAATATTGTAGTCTTTTAAGTGCCAGCCTGAGTTTGAGTAACGTTTCCAGGCTTTAAATTTTTTGCTAATCAGTTTCTTGACCTCTTTGTTTATCCATCTGTTTGAGTATTTAGCGTTGGATTTCTTCTTTAATGGAACAAACATTTCTCTAGCCACTTCATAACTCATTAAAAAAACATTGTACATTTCATCTACCGACTTATTCTCAAATAGTTTAATCCAGTCCAATTTCGAGAAATATTCATTCGAGTCATTAAAATTTGTTTTCGAATATTTAAAATGTTTACGATTATTCTCCTCGACATTTTTAGTCTTTTCACTGATTGTCAGATAATCAAAAACGATGCTAAAATGCCCTTGTTCAGTCATACCGAGAACAGGACCAATTTGAAGTTCGTTTATTCGATACGATGATTCACTGATAACATAATCGAGAACATTTGTAGTTCTCCTATCGGATTTTACGAAAGTGTTAAAACTTACGTGTTGATGCAAAAAGCAGTCCGCAAAGTTTTCCAAAAAACTATTTTCTAAATCATGACCATCAATAAAATTACTTACTGGTTGTCCATTGCCGAGCCATTTGATCGTTGGGAAATTAAAATCACCGCATAAGAGAACACCGCTAAAATGACCAGTCTCATATAGATCTCTGGCGCGTTTAATAGAAGCATTCAAACTAGCAATTTTAGCACATGATGGTGGTCTGTAAATACAGCCCAGAAGTATCTTTTCGTTAGCCATCTTAAGAGTACACCAGATTTGTTCAATTTCTCCGTTACACAAAATATCATCCTCAACTTGATATACGTCTAAATGTGAACGCGAATAGATACAGACCCCTCCGCCTTGTCTGTTAGTTCTATTAAAACTTAAACAGGAATATCCATCCAGTACAACATTATTCGTCTCATTGAACCATGTTTCCGAAAAAAAACATAAGCCCGGATCATATTTGAAGACCATCTCCTCCACGTCGTCCAGCTTGTTACAAAGCGAGGTTGGGTTTGTGTACTACCACATTATTTTTTAAATTCGTTGAGCAAGATGATTCTACTTAATTGCAAAATCACTCTTTTCTAGTGCATCGAAAGGCTCTCTTACACGATTGTGGAACTTTTCCAAGGCAAAATCGACTCGAGGATTAAATTGGGAACTTTATGACTGCGTTATTTTAAATAAGGGTTAGGGTAATATTATTACTAGGTTGATAGGTTATTTTAGATTTATTACTATTTGGACATTGTGCCTCGTTTTGTTTTAATTAATCATAAACTGGGAAATGTTTTGAATGGGTTACTACTTTTTTGTTTAAGCTGTTTTTTTGTGAAATATTATTATGTTGAAGCACACTCATGGATTGGTTTGATAGGTGATAAGAACTTATATTAAAATAACTACTGTCTCGAAGAGTACCCAAATGAGGGTCCTCCTCGTCCCGAACGAGTTCGATATCTATCCCTGTTGTGTCCATCATATCTACGCTCGTTGTTTTTGTAACGGTGGTCGTCTCTATAGTATCGGTCATTCGCGTGGAATGTTCTGTTGTGATCATATCTTCGGCGGGACTGTGTATCATCGTTGTTATCGTATTGGTCAGCTGGCTTGATTTTAAATGGTACAAGAAAGGACCCCCTGATCCCATATCGAATTTGACCACCTTCAGCTATTGCCTTTTCATTATTCTCTTTCCTTTTCTTTCTTAACTCTTGCTGGATCATTCTTTGCTTTTCGTTTAGGTCTGGGTTAATAAAAACATTCGAGTATTTAGGCATCCCTTTTAAGCCTTTTGCAGCTGCTAGAATCTCATTTCTATCAGTCTTTTTCTGTAACGTAACGAGTATGGCTGGAGGTCGTTCGATATTTGTGGTCTCTTTGAAACGGATTAAACTAACGATCATGTTTTTATCGATTCTCAACGTGTAAAATAGATCTTCGATTTGTCTTTTGTCTTCTAAGTATCTTTCTCTCCCGTCTTCTTTCGTCGATTTTGGGATTCCAAAAATCACCAGGTTTCTTGAACGTCTCTCTTCGTCCTCTTTTTCCAACGTTAGTCGTATGCTTAAGTCAATTTGTTCTTTTGTGAGAGCAACTGCACTGGGTTTTGTAAGAGCATCCACCAAAGACGACTGACTCTGTTCAACAGTAATGTTAGGCTGAGATGGTCTTTGTTCTAATCTGTTCACTTTCTCCTTTATTTCGTTATACCCATCGTTAATCTTCGAATCAATACGCACTATTTCTTTTTTCAGCGAATTACTAAGTACTGCGTTATCCAGTTGCGAACCTTCTGCGATATCGATTAAATCGTCAATAATCTTTTCGTATTCTGACAAATAGATTTCCAATTTAACAAGTCTACCCTTCAAATTAGTCGAATCGACGCCTTCGGTTATCATCACTTTAGATTTACGAGTTTCTTCATCGCCGTCATCATCGTCATCCCTCAACGTTCTTTTCTTTAATTTTGTGACATTCTCTTTGACTTGCTTTAGTTTACTAGGTGTAGTGACTGGCGTGTGTGTCTCATCGGTTTGTTCTAAGATGGGACTATCTGAAGTTTCCATTAAGTCCATATATTCAAAAATTGATAATATTTATTTCAGGTCACGTGACTCCTAAATTTCAAAAAATTTCTTTTTTTTCTTTTTTTTTATTGTTTATTGATATGTATTCAAATAAAAAAGGCGGAGACGACTCAAATTGGCTTTCAACAAACTTAGATGGATCTTTGGTTAAGTTCGGTGACGATGTAAAAGGAGGAGAGGTTCTTGGTTTTTATAGCTATATGTCAATTGGCAAGGAAGGTTTAGCAACTGGATTTGGTGGTTCATTGTACGAAGTAAGTATAAAAATTAAAAAAAAGGAAAATATTTTTATCATTAACCTTTCACCCAACCATTTCATTAATTATTTGGAGCTTTTAAGATAAACAAACGCTCTTGGAAATGAAACTAATAGATAATTTTTTTCAAGTCAAAAGAAGATAATGAAGGAAGTAAAATCAAATCAAGTTTTTCAATCCTAAAAACCGGTACAAATGTTGAATTAAATGGCAATGGAATTGACGTCGGCGTAGAGGAAAAACTAATCCGAAAAGAATATGAAGATGAAAAGGTTAAACTTGGAGTTGGTTTAAATTTTGACACTTGAGTCAAGGTTGGCAACGATGGTGTTAAGGTTGAGGCTTTGGGAGTTGGCTTTTCTGTTGGTCGAGACGGCTTGGGTCTTAAGCTACCTTTTTTTGATATCAAGTTTAAGATTTAGAGGCTTATTTCTTGTATTTTTTCAATAACTAAGATTTAATTTATTCAAATAAACTTGATGTTTTTATTGTAATTCTTTTTATAGTTACTTGTTGAAAAGTAACGCGAATATTTATCTTATTAGATTAAGATATCTGATAAATAAATGAAAAATAAACTTGATTACAACATTTTGTTCAAAGATTTCCGAATCGACAAGCTAAAACCAAATATTTACTCATTCGACGTGCTCGCCAGCAACATTCAACAAGATGACAACAGTGAATGGCGAAAACTAGAGAGTTGATTTGTCAGCATGTATTGGCCAACAATAAGAGAGCTTTTTTAGTGTCGACGTTTGAACTCGACGATCTCACAACGACCTCCTATTCTGAGATTTCAACAAGCTTTGAAAACGAATGAGAAACCTATACGGTAACGGCAATCGATGCGAATCAACAAGCAAAAATTGTGACCAATATAATTGAGACTGAGAAATTTGTGTCTGGTCTGAATGCCTATTTGTACTTTTTTGAGAAAACACGAACCGATAGTATCTGACTTCGAATTTAAATATATTGGATAAGCTCGATCTAAAATATGAACTTATTGCAGCCGTATCAGATGGCTTTGAAATGATGTGGTTCAATCCAAAATTTTAATTTATTTTTATTATTTAGAAAAAATAAAATCAGAAAAATTTTTCACACTTGGTACCAGTATTTCTGGGTGGACAATTACAAAAAAATGCATTCACTCCAACGACTTTCGGTGAAAGATATCAAGGAAAGTATGATTAGAGCAAGAAAACTACTCGAAACAAAAAAGGTAAGTGGTCTTTTGATATGTGGCGATTTTAACAGCCCGATGATTATGTGGCACGACGATGGGGAATGGAGTACAAGTGATTCTATGAGACCAGAGGAACTGGAACTAATACAGGCCTTGGAGGACTGCTTTTTAGTTCAGAATGTATCATACCCAACGTTTCAAATGAGTGACTCGAACCAATCATCAAAACTAGATTTGGTTCTAACCGAATGTGACACAAGAGTATTAAATTTGAACACTGGCCCAGGACTTGGAAATCCAAATCGAGGGCATCTTAGTATTACATGGAATTACTATTATCACTACTCAAATGTAGATGACGAATCATTATTTCACAGTGAAATGTTTAATTTTAAAAAAGGAAATTATTATTTAATTTCAAAGCTTTTCAAAAGTGTTGACTGGATTAGCAGTTTCAAGGGGCTAAAGGTAAATGAAATGTATGAGGTTTTCATGAAACTATTCCGATGTGCTTGTGAGATGTACATCCCTAAACGAGTTGAGAATGCAAATCGTAAAAAACAACCCCCGTGGATGAACCGTGAATTAAAGAAACTGATTGAAGAGAAGTACAGTTTATGGAAGAAAGTGGTTTTTGGAAAGAGAAGCGAAAAGCCGAAAAATTTGAAATTACTCAATCGAGCGAAGAACCTAGTTAAGCGAAGAATCAAAGCAGCCGTCCGTCAATATGAAACGCTGCTAGCAAAGAAGTCAAAAAATAATCCTAAGCTTGTCTTCAGGTACATCAACGAGAAGCTTCAAGTGAAGCCTACAATTCACACGATTAAAAGAGATGATAATTCATTGACAAACGATTATGACGAGATATCAGAGTTACTCAATGAGTATTTTCAATCTGTTTTCACAAAAGAAGGTGATGATCAACGAATGTTTCCGGAAAAAACAAATGTAACTTGCGAATTTGATATAGAACGTGACATGTCCCCACTGATTATCACTAATCTTTTGAAGAAGTTAGATGTCTCAAAAAGCACGGGAGTCGACGGTGTTAACCCATTTTTTCTCAAGAACACAGCAAGGGCCATCTCATATCCACTGTGTTTAATTATGAAAGAGTCATTAAGGACAGGAGAGGTACCAGAATTATGGAAGATGGCAAATGTTACTCCGATCTTCAAAAAAAGTGATAGATATTATCGTATGAATTATAGACCCGTCTCAATAACGTCTGTAGTATGTCGAATTATGGAGAAAATTATTCGAAACATTTTGTTGCGCCATTTAACCCAAAATGGACTATTTAGTAAGCATCAACATGGCTTCATTCCAAACAAGTCATGCACGACGAATTTACTGGAGAGTGTCGATTTGATAACATTCGAATTGTGGAAGGGAAACTGTATCGATATTGTGTACACCGACTTCTCTAAGGCGTTTGATCGTGTGAACCACCGCAAATTCCTCAAAAAGCTGGAAAGTTATGGTATCAAAGGAAATCTACTCAAGTGGATCGAATCTTTTTTATCAAGTAGAAAGCAGCGAGTCGTGCTTGGACATTCAAAATCGGAATGGCTGGATGTGACAAGTGGCGTTCCCCAGGGCTCAATCCTTGGGCCACTTCTGTTCGCGTTATTTATCAACGATCTCCCCGATAGATTCAAAAACGTGTGTTCACTTTATGCCGTTGACTGTAAGATTTATTGTATTTTTAACGAGCAAAACAGGGATTGTAGTATAGAGCAACTTCAATCAGACATAGATAATCTTATACAGTGGTGCAATGAATGGTCAATGGATCTTAATATCGATAAGTGTGAGGTTATCCATATCGGCTACTTCGGTCAAATCCTATCCAAGTCAACTGTTCCTTCGCTAATTGAAAGAAAAAATTCTGTTTAGTTTTAATTTGACATTTGAAGATATTTTGCTAAATGCATCATTTATAAATGATCGGACAAACTTGTAATTTAAATTTACGCTTTGGTCATGAGAAGAATTTAGCATCTTGATCGTTAAATTCAATTCATTGGTTCATTGGAAATTGGTTCTAATCTATTATTAACTTGTTAAATCTAAACTTAGTTTGCATTTTAATGAGATTAAAGAGTCTAAAATTACATCAAACTCAAATGTAATTTTAGACGTAGTCATTTAAAAGCAAATGGCGTCAACTTGGCTTAAGTTCTCTGGCCAGACATCAACAGAAGACGAGTCTCATAATTTGGCTTCTAAAATTGACAACAAATATTTAGAGACGAGTACTTTTGAAACAAGTTTTTTCAACCTTATTAAAGTCGACAGGAAATTAAGTGAAGAACAAATGAAAAATGTCACGATTATGTTTGAGTCTCAACCAAGAGATACTTTAAATATGATCCATGTCTCTCATGGATAGATGGTCAAATAGACGCAAAAGTTATTCATGTAAATCGAATTTTAAAGGAACGATTGAATAAAATCCATGTTGAAATGGTACGATTTTCAAATAAGGCAGATACAAAAGCAGAATAAACTAACGTAAAGGCGTGATTTTTACGACATGTCGTTATAATCGAATTTCGAATATAACTACATGTCGCTCAATGTTAAAAGATGTGCTTTGTTTTCAATTCGATATTAACGACATATCGTAGAAATCGCGCCTTTACTTTATTTTGCTAATTTTTGTTAACGGTTTCAAATCATTAATAAAAACGACCACAAGATCTCTCTTGAAATGGTTTGTTTAAAGAAACAAACTTAATGTTTTATCAATGTTCGGATGGGTTGTTAAGAATGTTTTTCATTTTATTTTGCATTATTTTTGTTATTAAAGTTTTTATTGCGGTTTGCGATTTTGATCACTGAACCCAATATGGCTGAGGTTATTTTGGGAAAAAAAAGAAGAAGCTTGCTGAGCAAATTTTTTCGCTCGATTGAACCGTCGTTCACAATTCGTTAAACCCAAGTCAAACTACGAGTCGAGTATTGACTGAGCTCTTGTCTTTCGATCAAATAATTACAGAGTCGTGCAGTGCCACGGTAAGTTTAATTCGCTTACTAGATGTGTCCATTTTGCAAAGTTTTATGTATTCATATCTACAAAAGAAAGTCTCTCAACATCATTCTAAAACACCAATATGTTATAATTTGTCTCGCCTTTATCATTTTTTCGAATCCTTCTTCGAGCCGACCTTCTTGGGTCCTTGGTTTTTGAGATTCTTAAATAGTTTTTTAGAGTTCAATTACAGCGTGAATGTGACTCAACAACGGCAAAGATTCATTGTAAAATCCATTTTGGAAACAAGAGGAAAATACTCAATTTTAAATGTAGCCGTTGAATTAAGAAATTGAAAAGTTGGTATCTATTAGAGATGTATTACGAACAAGTAGAGATTTTAAAAACAAGATCCGACGAAAGTTCAAGACAAATACTTTAAAGACATTGTTAGAGATAACTAATTAACATATTAAAAGACAGTCGGTCATCGACATAATTCTGTGTATAGAAAATTGTATAAGTTCAATGTCTTTACGCTTGAATAATTTCTTGTGCATATAAATAAAAAAAATTTTGCTATGTTAAAATCAAACATTCTTATTATTTTGAAATGTTGTGTTACATTGGTCTAATGGCAAAGCTGAACATTCAAAGATCACCTCGAAAAATCGATCGAAGCGTTTCTTACAAAGTGCAAATAGAACAAGAGAGAGTATGGGTCCTTAAATAAAACGTTTCAATTCTTATGGACACGAGAATATTCAGAGTAGAACGTTCGATTCAAAGCAATCAAAATAATTTAAAAATTTGACGACTAAGAGCTGCTAAATAATTGGTGTCTGACCATGTGTAAAACACGATAACGCATGCCACCGTCGAGCTCAAACGGTGCTGTCAGTGGAGCTCTAGAGAAAATAAAAAACTAGATTTTTTTAAATATTTTATTGGCACTGGTGAGCAGGTATTAGTACTCATTAATTTTAAGTTCCTGGGGTGGATATGGGCTACCCAATCCAAAATCATTCATGAAATCAAAATCATAAATTTTTGCGTAACCCATATCCATCCAGTAACTTAAAATTAATGGTTACTTTTGTGAATCACCAGTGTTATTATTAAGTATTAAGGGTATCAAGGTTAATTTAGAGACATTATAATTGGAGAAATCAGATTTGGCGGTCCTCATTTCCAACAATAATGTCTCTAAATTATGTTTATTATTCTAATTTTTAAAAATTGTCTTTAGTCTAAATTTTTTTAAGAGTTGATCATCAACAACTCTCTACCATTTGACTCCATATTTGATTTTGAAAGGAGCATATCCAGCTGATAATTCGACAAATTGTTTGACACGTTTCTTTTTGGCGTGTTTAAGTTGAGGGTCCACGATGTTTTGCCAATACCAAATGAGTTGGCCATTCCACATGATTGGATAATAATAGATCATTCTTTTCAAATTTAATCTAAAATGAAATAAATTTAATTTTAAAAATAAAAGAATAAAAGAATGAAAATTTTTGTTTTAATGGTCAACCTCTAAACAGTCAAAAGACATATTCCCCAAAATCAAGCATTGAAAGAAGCTTAAAGACCCCCGAAAGATCCTATCCCTAATGCAAATAAAGAAACAAATAAAGTTAGGATTAAATTATTATTAATTGTCAAAATTGTAAAATAAAATTTTGTTTAGTTCATCAAAACATGGCGTTCATTTTGAAAGAATTACGAAACTGTTTATTGAGAATATTAAATTTTTTTTCACCACTTCCTTTACTCTTATTTAAAAACTTGAAAAACTCCATTAAAGTTGAAAAAATTGTTTCAAATCAAAGTTGACATTTACGTTTTGAAACATCACTTAATCACAAAGTCGTCAAGTTGATTTTAAACTATTTTTTTTGTTGTTTAAATTTTAATCACGTTTTGATAAATTTAGAGATGATCAAACTCTAATTACTCAAGTTAAGTATTCTCCAATGACTAGGTTTGTGGTTTTAATCAAAGTTTAAATAGTCTTTGAGTTCGCAGCTTTTGGTAGTTCCAATGAGTGACACTGTTTATGATGGACGTCCAACAGTAGACTAGAACAGTCACGCACACATTTGGCCGGTCTTTTACTTTTGTTAACAGTTAACACTTTTGTAAATAAGAGGAAACAAATTGTTGGTTCACTATAGATAAGCTAAGAGAAAAGACGTACGTTTTGATAGAAAGGCTCAGAGAAATCAATCAAGATTGCTTTAAAAGTTTCTGAATAAATTTCATCGTTAATACTCAAAGGTATAATGAGTGCAAGTGATCTCATTTGGCCGGTCCCAAATCCGCATGAAAAAATGGTATGGAGACACGTCAAATACAAATCGTGGCTTCACTAAACCTTAGATAAAGGTCAACCATAAACTCATATTATGAGACCTATTTTGGTCCAAATGCTGATTCTGAGCTGGAAATTTAAGCAATTCAAAGAGAACTTGAATCATACAACACCATTATCTGGTCAATAAATTTTTCAGATTGGTTACAATAATTAAGTTAATTTTAAGTTAAAACTCTCGGGTCACAAGACTTTTTTGACTCTCAACCTTCTAAAATCTTATTTTCCCACTTAAATCAGCTTGTTGTTGGCTTTTTTCTAAACTTGACACAGCTTGCCCCCTTTAACTCCGAAACTCACAGGGCTCCCATTGGAGACAACAATTTGAAAAATTAAAAATCATGAAATTCTTTCATTCGAATATTCGAGCCGAATCCTAGGATACCCTTTTGGTAGAAAATTCGATTTCCCCATATAGCCGAATACCCTTTTGCACAATTGAATTTTCGGAAGTCTTTGACATGACTTTGACATGGATAAAACGACTCATTAAGTCAGGGTCTAATCAAAAAACGTCTCAATTTGAAAACAATTTTAGAAGAGTCTTGTTCGCTAACTTCGATAATTTCCAAGTGGTCGATGACGTCTAATATTCCAAAAGACACAAGAACAACAAGTTAGTATATTTATTTGTCCTTCCGGAACAAGCTCTAGAAGGTATTCTGTCAGTTGGTCATTATTCCAAGTTTAGTGGTCATCTAGGAGTGAACAAAACAATCGAACGCCTTCTAACTCGTTTTTACAGACCTGGTCTTAAATCGTATATTCAAAATTTTTTCAAAACTTGTGACATATGTCAAAGGGTACCCAGCCAAAACGGAAGGGAGACTTAAAAAATTTGGAACCGAATGGCCCAAACAATACTGTAACCATGGACATCGCTGGTCCTTTTCCGACCTCTAAAATATTTATATTATAATTATCGTTTGCGCTTTTACAAAATACTCTCAGGCGATTCCCATCCGAAAAACAACCTCTGAGTATGTAGCAATGAAAAAAGAAATATCGACTCTCGCAAAATCAAAGGAAAATTTCAAAATTTTTATAGCTTGTTCGTATCAATAATTTTGTTCAAAAGTTTTGTGTCGTTCAAATTTCAGGTGGTTGTCTACTGGTTTTCAAGATACATGGAAAAGTATTGCAAAATAGGTCAAAAAAGTTCAAAAAGTAGGGCCTTACTATCCTACCTCTTTGCCGAATTGCTTTAATCTTTAATTGTCTTATTTAGGTCTGCAATGGTTTCTTAGGTTCCAGCTGGAAATTAAGCCTGTCGTTGACGATAGCTCAAGACTCCAGTGAACTTTGTCTTGTTTTATGGGACTTTCTTTCTAATGCACAACAAAAAGATTGCTCTAATAATCCATGTATAAATGGAGCTACTTTTTGAACGGTTATTAAAAATGGAATTAAAGATTTTAAATGTGAATGTCCTTTATTTTACATTGGTTCTAGATGTGAATTAATCGCTAAATCTAAACCATGAATTAATGTCGGTGGAGTGAATGCATTTTTTTGTCATTGTCCACCCAGATATACTGGGACTAAGTGTGAAAAATTTTTCTAATTTTATTTTTTATTTTTTTCTAAAAAATAAAAATAACAAGTAACTTAAAATAAATTACAATAAAAGCATCAAGTTTACTTTAATTTATTAAATCCGCGAAATTCAGCTGCTAAACCTTCCTTGCCAATTGACATTTCAAACCAAGAGCCCTTCCTTTTACATTGTTACCAAACTTAAGCAAAGATCCATCTAGCTTTGTTGAAATCCCATTTGAGTCGCATCGGAAATTTTCAACTAATGATCCACCTCCTTTCGAGCCAACAATGGCACCTACGAAACTGCCAATCACAGCACCTGCAACAGCTCCTACCGGGCCTCCAAAAGCTCTAATAGCTGTGCCCACATCAAATCCTGCAAGCCCTTAGAAAGCTGCGCCTCCATACTCGCCATCCATGAAGACTATTTTTGCCATCGACGTAGCTTGCCCTCCCATGCTCTTTGCGTCGGACTCAACGGGAATTTGTGTTTCTTCACTCATTTTTTAATCAAGCGCGAAAACAGAATCAAAATCAGACTTCAAGATTAGGTAAAATGAAAGCTATATAGCTTTCATACAGCAGTGCTATAGCACTGCTGTCACCACTTGTAATGCGTGTGTGTGTGTAGTTCAAACTCTAGCCCGCAGAAATGGGGCGAAAACACAAGAGCAATATTTATATTTTTCTTATTTTCACCCGAAGGTTGGGTTTCTCGTCCAGTAACCGGAGAGGATTAAGGTCTATGGGGAATGGTCTTTTAGACCAGGAGAAGATTTAAACAAAAGTTAAAATTTGTTTTTTTTTTTTAAACTTTTTTATTTATTCCAAAACTTGTTCTTAAAGAAATAATTTAAAATCTTTAAATACTAAAAATTTAATCGTTTAGATGTTTCAAAAATAAAATAAAAACATAATTAGATTAAAAGATTAAAAAAACTTCCATCAAGATGTCGCTGAGGGACGTGTAAATGTAAATTGAATATGCATAATTTTACTAAAAAATTTCAATTTAAAATTTCAATTTTATATATTCAATTTATCATTACAATATGTTTTAGTGCTTCGATCTCCTTATCCTTTTTATCCGCGTCATATATTGACTTGGCCACACGAACATCACCAGCGAGTAGAAGTACCACGAACACTACCTTCTCTGTTTCTTGAATACTTGCTACTGTGACTTTATTCAAAGCACTCGGTGGAATGAGAGCGAATCGACTTTGCATAGCCTTAGACATTTGCAGAATCCTTGCATAATTTTCTATCTTTTTAATGGTTTTGCCTTATTTGTTTTGCCTCATTTTTAGCTAAAGCTAAAAATAAAATCAGCAATATGGGTTCGAATAAAAAGGACGATAATAAACAAAGGCGGGATTGAATCTGAATAGGCTTTTTTCCTTATACAAATAAACTTAGAAAGGCTCTGTCTGTCATTTTAAAAATCTGATTATCACAAAAAAATAGCATCACAAACAAGAAAAAAGTTACAATGTTTTCCTTAATATTCAATTTACGTTATGAGAACTAATTCGAGGACGTTCGGAATTTTGAAAATATATTGAAAGGCTATTAAAGCCCTAGTTCCGAACGTCCCCGAACTAGTTGTCATAAAGTAGTCATCTTATAAATCTGTTCTTGTAGAAATAGATTCAATCCCGCCTTTGCTTATTATCTCAATATAACACATGTCACATGAATAGCTCAAAATAATTAAAATAGCGATATATTAAGGGGTTTATTTAATTTTTTCATTGTTCATGATATGATAACTATTAATATAAATTTCAACAATTAGCTTTCTTAGAAAAATTAATTTTCTTTACTTCTTCAAATAATTTTTTAACTAAAAATTGCTAAAAATAAAATCAAAAAAGTTGGTTTGAAAGGCAAAATGTCAATTGGCAGGGAAGGTTTAGCAACTGGATTTGGTGGTTCATTGTACGAAGTATAGTAAGTATAAAAATTAAAAAAAAGAAAAATATTTTTATCATTAACCTTTCACCCAACCATTTCATTAATTATTTGGAGCTTTTAAGATAAACAAACGCTCTTGAAAATGAAACTAAAATATATTTTTTTTTCAAGGCATTGTGAAGTTTTGTACAAAAAAAACAGAACAATTTTGAAAAATTGAAATAATTTTTATTCTGTTGGCCTTATGATGAATCTGCGCATGTAACAAAGTGTAACAAACTTTGTTACACCATTGAGCAACCTCTGCTAAATTTATGCAAAGTCTCTGCAAAATGCACACTAATAAAAAGTATTATAACTAAATGCGCAATTAGACTGCAGAGTTTTTGCAGAGTTTGCTGAATGGTGTAACAAAGTTTGTTACACTTTGTTACATGCGCAGATTCATCATAAGGCCAACAGAATAAAAATTATTTCAATTTTTCAAAATTGTTCTGTTTTTTTGTACTAAACTTCACAATGCCTTTTTTCAAGTCAAAAGAAGAAAATGAAGGAAGTAAAATCAAATCAAGTTTTTCAATCCTAAAAACCGGCGCAAATGTTGAATTAAATGGCAATGGAATTGACGTCGGCGTAGAGGAAAAACTAATCCGAAAAGAATATGAAGATGAAAAGGTTAAACTTGGAGTTGGTTTAAATTTTGACACTGGAGTCAAGGTTGGCAACGACGGTTCACTAGGGTACAGGTACGGTACCCTAGTGAACCGTACCCGAACCGTTCCCGTACCGTACTCAAAGCGTACCCGTACCGTGCTGAACCGGGCTCTGTACTATAAGAGCAGGTAATAAAATAGCACAATTAAAATAGCAAATAAATATAATTAGCACGTTTAAAATAGCAAGAATAAAATAGCCAGGTCGAAATCTTTACCTGTAAATTTTAGGTGTCATAAAAAAATAGCACAATTAAAATAGCAAAAAAATAGCAAAATTTTATTCAATCAATATTTCGTTTCCAATCAAAAAAAGTTCTCATTGACAAATAATATTTCGTTTACATTCTTTATTTCACAACTAATTGTCTCTGATAATCGTTATAATTCAAAACATAATAAGAAGATCCGAAAATACATCCATTCTTTTGAAAAGTAGAACTACAACTTGGGTACTTTCAGCGCCAACCGAAATTCTTGTTGAGTAACTTTTAAAGCGAAAAAAATGACCCTTGAAAGAAAGTTATGGTTTGATTTTTTTTACAAAGCCATGCTCGACATTAAGGTTATTCAAACAAACAGTCGAAAAAATCAGTGTGCTTATTTGAACATTAAATTATTTTCAATAATTTTTTTTTGGTTGGCTCTTGCTATTTTATTCTTGCTATTTTAATTGATGAAACAAAATCCTATTTTATTACCTGCTCTTATAGTACAGAGCCCGGTTCAGCACGGTACGGGTACGCTTTGAGTACGGTACGGGAACGGTTCGGGTACGGTTCACTAGGGTACAGGTACGGTACGGTACGGGTACGCTTCAGTACGGGTACGCCATTAATTCGGTGGAAGTGCAGTATTTTTATCTAGTAAGATAAATATTAGCAATATTTTTCACTAAGTAACTTGAAAAAGAATTACAATAAAAACATCAAGTTTATTTGAATATATTAAATCTTAGTTTTTGAAAAAATACAAGAAATAAGCTTCTAAATCTCAAACTTGATATCAAAAAAAATAGCTTAAGACCCAAGCCGTCTCGACCAACAGAAAACGTCAAGGGCTACCCTTTGCACAGGAATCTTGAAAGTTCAGGCAAAGAATCAAATGACGAAAACGAGTCACCAGGTATTGGTTCACACACTGCAAACGATGACTTGAACAAGACCAAAGAGCCACCAAGCGAACCGACATCTAGACTTGACGAACCAGTTCAAGAAGAGCTTACTGATTTAAAAATGCTCCAACTAATTCCAGAAAACGTTCGTTTAGCTAGAATAATTCAAAATTCGAATTCAGAGATTTCTGACACTGAGTATCAACAAAGTGATGAGAGCAATGCTCGCTAGAATTTGAGTTAAAAAAATAAAACAAAAGTATCTTTTAAAGAAACTAGAGATTATAACACTATCAATTAAAAAAGTTTGGGAGGATGTGATATCCAGGCTAATATTAATTATTTAAAGAGCTTTTAAATAAATGTCTTAGTTACAATTTAAGTTATATTCTTATTTTATTTCTCAAGCTTAGTTTAGTTTTTCAATAAAAATATAATAGATAAAAGTATCAATTGTCTTATAAAATCACTAGGAACCTAGGATTTTACACTAGCTTTTGGAAGATGTGCAAGTTTTGGATCTGTTAAGCATTGTACAACTTGTTCAACCTAAAAGAATTCTAAAATTTTTTTTGTACACTCTGTACATGAATTTTCTTATTGCTGTATTGATTTCTTATTGCATTTAGACATTATTCATTATCCTATTACACGGTCTTATTTTCGAGAGTTTTACGTAAAGAACAATACCGGGTTTGCATTGAATCTGTGCCCTTTTATATTTATTGAAAGGAAAAAAGTTGTAAAATAAAAATTAGACCAAAAAAAAGGTATTTTTTGGGGAAATAGGCAAAATTAAAAATAAATTAAATTCCGTTTGCAATATTTTTGTGTTTAATAAAAAAAATATATATAAATACTGCACTTGTACCGAACTTCCACCTTTTGCGGAGCGAACCGTAGCCGTAGCGTACCGTACCGTAGCCTTTGCGAACCGAACCCACCGAACCTACCGTACCACCGTACCCTCATCGTACCGTAGCGTACCCATAGCGCACCGAACCGTACCCTTGCCGTAGCGTACCTACCGTACCGTACTCACCGTACCCACCGTACTCACCGTACTCACCGTACCCACCGTACTCACCGTACCCACCGTACCCACCGTACTCACCGTACCCACAGAAAGATTTGCAGATGACGCTGAGACGTTTAAAAAATTTAAATCAACTTGTTTGAGCCGACGAAGAAGGAGAATTGGAAGAAGTCTTACTAAAAAAAAAATCTTTGGAAAAATTAATTAATTCCAAAGATTTTGATTCTTTTAGCATAATAAAAAAAAAGAGTTTTTATCATTAAAATTATTTTTTTTGTACGGTGAGTACGGTGAGTACGGTGGGTACGGTGAGTACGGTGAGTACGGTGAGTACGGTGAGTACGGTGAGTACGGTGGGTACGGTGAGTACGGTGAGTACGGTGAGTACGGTGAGTACGGTGGGTACGGTGAGTACGGTGAGTACGGTGAGTACGGTGGGTACGGTGGGTTCGCTACGCTAAAGGTTCGCCTTCGGTAAGGTACGGTTCGCTTAAAGTACGCTACGGTACGGTGGTACGGTGGCTACGTTTTTTTTGGTACGCTACGGTTCGCAAAGGGTACGCTTCGCTGCGCTGCGGCTACGCAAATGGTGGAAGTTCGGTACAAGTGCAGTATATTTTATATTTGTAAGTTTTTAGAGTCTAAATTCAAGTAAAAAAACGTTTTTGGTAAAAAGTAATCCAAATTCAATAAAGCACATGTTTGACCGAACTAAGATGTAAATAAACCAAAAACTTTTTTATTTTTTTTTCCAAAAAAAGATGAAAAAATTCTTGTTTTGAGGTTTTTGTTGCTTAAGTTCAAGAATAAAAATGTTTTTTTTTGAACAAAAAATATTATAAAATGTTCCTCAGATCTCGCAATTGTTGCCAATGGCAAAAATTCTTAAAAATAATTTCAAAACAGTCAATGTTTTAACGTCAAAAACAGTAAAAAAGCGTATTTATTTCACTTTTTTAAAGTTTTCCAAAGGAATAAAAATTCACAACGAGTCCATATTATATTATTTTATGATTTTTATGATAAAAAATCTTATTTTATTATTTTTTTCATTCTGAAAAGAATAAAAAATTAAGAAATATTTATTTTCTAAAAAAAAGTTTTTTTTTAGATTGTCCCAATAAAACCTCTATTATATCTTCTTTATCTCTTTTTGGTCTTAAACTTTTCAAAAAAGTGAAATAAATAAGGTTTTTGACTTTAAAGCATTGAATGAATTGAAACTATTTTTAAGAATTTTTGCCATTGGCAACAATTGCGATATCTGAGGAACATTTTATAATATTTTTTGTTCAAAAAAAAACATTTTTATTCTTGAACTTAAGCAACAAAAACCTCAAAACAAGAATTTTTTCATCTTTTTTTGGAAAAAAAAATAAAAAAGTTTTTGGTTTATTTACATCTTAGTTCGGTCAAACATGTGCTTTATTGAATTTGGATTACTTTTTACCAAAAACGTTTTTTTACTTGAATTTAGACTCTAAAAACTTACAAATATAAAATATATTTATATATTTTTTTTTTATTAAACACAAAAATATTGCAAACGGAATTGTTAAGTTAATTTTTTATAGAAAGTCCATTTTACAATCCCTTTTCCAGTGTTGCCATTGGTTTAATTTTTTTCATTTTTAATTTTGCCTATTTCCCCAAAAAATACCTTTTTTTTGGTCTAAATTTTATTTTACAACTTTTTTCCTTTCAATAAATATAAAAGGGCACAGATTCAATGCAAACCCGGTATTGTTCTTTACATAAAGGACCTCTTTCACGAAAATCTAAAATTTTGGATTAGTTTTAATCAAGTTTTAACTAATTTGTAAGCATTTTGGATCCAAAAAAACCTTAAAATTTTTTTACAAAAAACCCCGCTTGATCAGAACATATATATTTATCCAAAAATTACAAGAATTGGTATATCTCGCATTTGCTTTTGTATTATTGATTCTTGACACCGGGCCGGATTGAGTCTATTGTTATTCGAAAGATGAGAGTTAAACCTTATAATATAAATGAACTTAACTTTTTCTTTCATCAGTTGTTTTTCCGATAACTCGAGTTGCTAAACTTCGATTCCAAAATAAGGTATCTTCCTTATACCTTATATAGTATGAACTCGTTTGTATGAATATTGAATCTATTTTAGTATAGTTCACATGTATAATGATGCTGATGCAGTGCTGAAAGATGCAATAATGGTTTTATACGTATTTTAAAAAAACTTAAAATAGTCAAAACTTAAATAAAATGAGCCGAGCAATGTTTTTGGTGAGGAGGAAGTCGATTACGTAAACTAATAAAATTTAACCAAAAAATTCATAGAAACTCGTATTAACTATACCAAGCGTGCTGTACAGAAGCGTTCCGTACTTCCCAGACTGAATCAAATTGGCCGCGCCGAAGTGAACCAAACGAACCCTAATATATTTATTTATTATGAACCTATTTGACCAGCTTGACCCTTTATTTGACCGTTTTTTTACGAAAATCGATAATCGATTGATCAAATTTTATTTCTTATCCTTTTTTATTGCAAGTTGTGTAATATTTTTTGTTACATCTTGGTACACTATTTTCTTTACGATATCTTCATTTCATATAAAAAAAAATATTCAATTTTAAAATTTTGACCTGATTTTTTTGAAGAAACTTCACAATGCTTCCGTCCTAAGGTAATTTATAATCATTAAAGACTTTTACTTGTTTTGATTTTACTTCCTTCATTATCTTCTTTTGACTTGAAAAAAATTATCTATTAGTTTCATTTCCAAGAGCGTTTGTTTATCTTAAAAGCTCCAAATAATTAATGAAATGGTTGGGTGAAAGGTTAATGATAAAAATATTTTCCTTTTTTTTAATTTTTATACTTACTTCGTACAATGAACCACCAAATCCAGTTGCTAAACCTTCCTTGCCAATTGACATATTGCTATAAAAACCAAGAACCTCTCCTCCTTTTACATCGTCACCGAACTTAACCAAAGATCCATCTAAGTTTGTTGAAAGCCAATTTGAGTCGTCTCCGCCTTTTTTATTTGAATACATATTGTTGATTGTCTTTTTAGCTGTTTCGTTAAAAACTTATTTAGGATAAGTAAAGAAAATGGGTTTTTATAAGCAAGCTAATTGCTGAAATTAAAATTATATTTTAGTTGATTAAAATTAAAATGTTATCATATCATGAAAAATGTGATAAATTGTGACATGTGTTCTATTCAGATAAGAAACAAAGACGGGATTGAATACCAATAAAATAATTAATCGTATAGAAAGAAACTTAAAAGACGGACCCCTAAAGATCCTATCCCAGGTTAGAGAGAAATAATTCCGAGTGACAAATACAAAGTACAAATAAAGTTAGTAGTTAGTCCAAGCAATCTCAATCTTTCTTCGTAATTTTTGTTTCTAAGTAAAGGAACAAGCTTGGTTGCTCTATGTTGAATTTTTCCTAACTTTTTGATATACAACATTATCTACTTTCTTGTCTGATTATCACAAAAAAATACATCACAAACATTATTCATGATTATTTACGGAACTTTCACCAATCCCACTCACTCAATACCTTAAAATAAATCGGTTCAAATGTGTTCTTGTTGGGATTAAATCCAGTCTTTGTTTCTTATCTGAATAGAACACATGTCACAATTTATCACATTTTTCATGATATGATAACATTTTAATTTTAATCAACTAAAATATAATTTTAATTTCAGCAATTAGCTTGCTTATAAAAACCCATTTTCTTTACTTATCCTAAATAAGTTTTTAACGAAACAGCTAAAAAGACAATCAACAATATGTAGTAGTAGTAGTAGTAGTTTTAACTGCGCATAATAAATTATGCAATGCCCGTAAAGGCACTTAGCCAAGAAGGCTTTTGCAGTTACTTTCCATCCATTTGTCTAACTTTGACTTGAAACCATTTAAGTTTTTTGCTTGAAAAACATCATTGGGCAATTTGTTCCACACATTTACAATTCTATTCGTAAAAAAACGTTGATCTTGGGGTACAGTTTTTGATTAATTCCTTTGTTAATTTGTGGACATTTCTTCTATTTGAATAATTGCTGATCGAAAAGTTCAACCCACTTCCCAAGTTTACTTTCTCGAACTCCTTGAGAATTTTAAAGAATTGAATTAGATCACCTCTTACTCTTCTTACCTCTAGGCTTGTAATTTTTAGTCTCGTTAATCTTTCTTCGTAATTCAATGGTTTCAAACTATTGACCACTTTCGTTGCTCTTTCTTGAACTTTTTCAATCAATTTGATGTCTTGTTTCAAACTCGGATTCCATACACTAACTGCATAGTCTAAATGAGGTCTGACCAAAGATTGATAGAGCAAAAGGAAAGATTGACAATCCAAATGCTTAAAAGTCTTTTTAATGATTCCTAGCATACGATTTGCCTTATTTACAGTAAAATTTACGTGACTTGACCATTTTAGATCCTTGGAAAACATTACTCCAAGATCTTTTTCGCCATCACTGGTCATTAGCAGTTGAGTTGTCCCATTTCGATTTTTGATAAAATAGTTCGGTTCTTGTGATGCTTTGCCATAACGAATTACTTTGCATTTTTTATCGTTTAAAGGAATGTCCCAGATTTCAGACCATAACACTATCATATTTAAGTCACATTGGAGTTCGGCTTGTGACAGATTACTATCTAACGTACGAAAAATTTTGTTGTCATCAGCATATAGTCGACATCTGCTTTTAATCTCTTTTGGTAAATCATTTATATAAATTACGAATAGAAGGGGACCTAACACTGATCCCTGAGGAACACCACTGGTTACTGTAGACCATGAAGAGCACGATTCACCCAAAACAACCCTTTGAGATCTGTTACTAAGGAAGTCCTTAATCCAGTTAAGAACGGCACCTCTAATCCCATACCTCTCCAACTTATGCAATAGCTTTCTGTGGTTCACTTTATCGAAGGCCTTAGAGTAGTCGGTATAGATTACATCCACAAGTTTCCCCTCATTTAACGCTTTTGTAATTATGTCTAGGCTTTCCAGCAGATTCGTCGTGCAACATTTACCGGGAACAAAACCGTGTTGTTCTTCACAAATCAGATTGTTGCGAATGAGAAAATCTAATAAACTATCTTTGATAACTTTTTCCATTGTCTTACAAATAATCGATGTCAATGATACGGGGCGGTAATTTGAGACTTCATGTTTTGATCCACTTTTGTGTAAAGGCGTTACGTTCGCAACTTTCCAAACTTTTGGCAAAGTCCCGTTGTCGAGAGACTTTTTGAATATGATTGACAGTGGGAGAGCTAGTGAAGGAGCGTTAAATTTCAAAAAATATGTACTTACATCGTCTGGACCATGTGCTTTTCCTTCATCCAGTCTCTCCAGTTGACGTCTTATATTCGAAATCGAAAATGCTTCCTCGACGTTGAAATTGTACAACGATTCGGTACGGTGTTCAAAAAAGGGTAGATCTCGATCATCCTTCGCGTTAAAAACTGAGCTGAAATACTCATTTAAACCATTTGCGACTTTCAGCGAGTCAGATTCGAGTTTACCATTTAGTCTAATTGCTTTGATCGTACTCTTCGGGGTATTTTGTGTATTTACATGTTCATAAATTACTTTTGGATCTTTCCGAATAGAGGATATAACACTGAGTTCGTATTGCTTTTTTGCACTTTTAATACCTTTGCTACATTGATCCCTAGCCAGTTTATAAATATTGTAGTCTTTTAAGTGCCAGCCTGAGTTTGAGTAACGTTTCCAGGCTTTAAATTTTTTGCTAATCAGTTTCTTGACCTCTTTGTTTATCCATCTGTTTGAGTATTAGCGTTGGATTTCTTCTTTAATGGAACAAACATTTCTCTAGCCACTTCATAACTCATTAAAAAAACATTGTACATTTCATCTACCGACTTATTCTCAAATAGTTTAATCCAGTCCAATTTCGAGAAATATTCATTCGAGTCATTAAAATTTGTTTTCGAATATTTAAAATGTTTACGATTATTCTCCTCGACATTTTTAGTCTTTTCACTGATTGTCAGATAATCAAAAACGATGCTAAAATGCCCTTGTTCAGTCATACCGAGAACAGGACCAATTTGAAGTTCGTTTATTCGATACGATGATTCACTGATAACATAATCGAGAACATTTGTAGTTCTCCTATCGGATTTTACGAAAGTGTTAAAACTTACGTGTTGATGCAAAAAGCAGTCCGCAAAGTTTTCCAAAAAACTATTTTCTAAATCATGACCATCAATAAAATTACTTACTGGTTGTCCATTGCCGAGCCATTTGATCGTTGGGAAATTAAAATCACCGCATAAGAGAACACCGCTAAAATGACCAGTGTCATATAGATCTCTGGCGCGTTTAATAGAAGCATTCAAACTAGCAATTTTAGCACATGATGGTGGTCTGTAAATACAGCCCAGAAGTATCTTTTCGTTAGCCATCTTAAGAGTACACCAGATTTGTTCAATTTCTCCGTTACACAAAATATCATCCTCAACTTGATATACGTCTAAATGTGAACGCGAATAGATACAGACCCCTCCGCCTTGTCTGTTAGTTCTATTAAAACTTAAACAGGAATATCCATCCAGTACAACATTATTCGTCTCATTGAACCATGTTTCCGCAAAAAACAATAAGTCCGGATCATATTTGAAGACCATCTCTTCCAAGTAGTCCAGCTTGTTACAAAGCGAAGTTGGGTTTGTGTAAAAACATCTTATTTTTTCAATACGTTGACCAAGATCATACGATTTTATTGAAAAATCAATCTTTTCTAGTGCATCGAAAGGCTCTCTTAAACGATTGTGGAACTTTTCCAAGGCAAAATCGACTCGAGGATTAAATTGGGAACTTATGACTGCGTTATTTAAATTAAGGTTTAGGTTAATATTATTACTAGGTTGATAGGTTATTTTAGATTTATTACTATTTTGACAGTGTGCCTCGTTTTGGTTTAATTTATCATAAATGGGGAAATGGTTTGAATGGGTTACTATTGTTTTGTTTAAGCTGTTTTTTTGTGAAATATTATTATGTTGAAGCACACTCATGGATTGGTTTGATAGGTGATAAGAACTTATATTAAAATAACTACTGTCTCGAAGAGTACCCAAATGAGGGTCCTCCTCGTCCCGAACGAGTTCGATATCTATCCCTGTTGTGTCCATCATATCTACGCTCGTTGTTTTTGTAACGGTGGTCGTCTCTATAGTATCGGTCATTCGCGTGGAATGTTCTGTTGTGATCATATCTTCGGCGGGACTGTGTATCATCGTTGTTATCGTATTGGTCAGCTGGCTTGATTTTAAATGGTACAAGAAAGGACCCCCTGATCCCATATCGAATTTGACCACCTTCAGCTATTGCCTTTTCATTATTCTCTTTCCTTTTCTTTCTTAACTCTTGCTGGATCATTCTTTGCTTTTCGTTTAGGTCTGGGTTAATAAAAACATTCGAGTATTTAGGCATCCCTTTTAAGCCTTTTGCAGCTGCTAGAATCTCATTTCTATCAGTCTTTTTCTGTAACGTAACGAGTATGGCTGGAGGTCGTTCGATATTTGTGGTCTCTTTGAAACGGATTAAACTAACGATCATGTTTTTATCGATTCTCAACGTGTAAAATAGATCTTCGATTTGTCTTTTGTCTTCTAAGTATCTTTCTCTCCCGTCTTCTTTCGTCGATTTTGGGATTCCAAAAATCACCAGGTTTCTTGAACGTCTCTCTTCGTCCTCTTTTTCCAACGTTAGTCGTATGCTTAAGTCAATTTGTTCTTTTGTGAGAGCAACTGCACTGGGTTTTGTAAGAGCATCCACCCAAGACGACTGACTCTGTTCAACAGTAATGTTAGGCTGAGATGGTCTTTGTTCTAATCTGTTCACTTTCTCCTTTATTTCGTTATACCCATCGTTAATCTTCGAATCAATACGCACTATTTCTTTTTTCAGCGAATTACTAAGTACTGCGTTATCCAGTTGCGAACCTTCTGCGATATCGATTAAATCGTCAATAATCTTTTCGTATTCTGACAAATAGATTTCCAATTTAACAAGTCTACCCTTCAAATTAGTCGAATCGACGCCTTCGGTTATCATCACTTTAGATTTACGAGTTTCTTCATCGCCGTCATCATCGTAATCCCTCAACGTTCTTTTCTTTAATTTTGTGACATTCTCTTTGACTTGCTTTAGTTTACTAGGTGTAGTGACTGGCGTGTGTGTCTCATCGGTTTGTTCTAAGATGGGACTATCTGAAGTTTCCATTAAGTCCATATATTCAAAAATTGATAATATTTATTTCAGGTCACGTGACTCCTAAATTTCAAAAAATTTCTTTTTTTTCTTTTTTTTTATTGTTTATTGATATGTATTCAAATAAAAAAGGCGGAGACGACTCAAATTGGCTTTCAACAAACTTAGATGGATCTTTGGTTAAGTTCGGTGACGATGTAAAAGGAGGAGAGGTTCTTGGTTTTTATAGCAATATGTCAATTGGCAAGGAAGGTTTAGCAACTGGATTTGGTGGTTCATTGTACGAAGTAAGTATAAAAATTAAAAAAAAGGAAAATATTTTTATCATTAACCTTTCACCCAACCATTTCATTAATTATTTGGAGCTTTTAAGATAAACAAACGCTCTTGGAAATGAAACTAATAGATAATTTTTTTCAAGTCAAAAGAAGATAATGAAGGAAGTAAAATCAAATCAAGTTTTTCAATCCTAAAAACCGGTACAAATGTTGAATTAAATGGCAATGGAATTGACGTCGGCGTAGAGGAAAAACTAATCCGAAAAGAATATGAAGATGAAAAGGTTAAACTTGGAGTTGGTTTAAATTTTGACACTTGAGTCAAGGTTGGCAACGATGGTGTTAAGGTTGAGGCTTTGGGAGTTGGCTTTTCTGTTGGTCGAGACGGCTTGGGTCTTAAGCTACCTTTTTTTGATATCAAGTTTAAGATTTAGAGGCTTATTTCTTGTATTTTTTCAATAACTAAGATTTAATTTATTCAAATAAACTTGATGTTTTTATTGTAATTCTTTTTATAGTTACTTGTTGAAAAGTAACGCGAATATTTATCTTATTAGATTAAGATATCTGATAAATAAATGAAAAATAAACTTGATTACAACATTTTGTTCAAAGATTTCCGAATCGACAAGCTAAAACCAAATATTTACTCATTCGACGTGCTCGCCAGCAACATTCAACAAGATGACAACAGTGAATGGCGAAAACTAGAGAGTTGATTTGTCAGCATGTATTGGCCAACAATAAGAGAGCTTTTTTAGTGTCGACGTTTGAACTCGACGATCTCACAACGACCTCCTATTCTGAGATTTCAACAAGCTTTGAAAACGAATGAGAAACCTATACGGTAACGGCAATCGATGCGAATCAACAAGCAAAAATTGTGACCAATATAATTGAGACTGAGAAATTTGTGTCTGGTCTGAATGCCTGTTTGTACTTTTTTGAGAAAACACGAACCGATAGTATCTGACTTCGAATTTAAATATATTGGATAAGCTCGATCTAAAATATGAACTTATTGCAGCCGTATCAGATGGCTTTGAAATGATGTGGTTCAATCCAAAATTTTAATTTATTTTTATTATTTAGAAAAAATAAAATCAGAAAAATTTTTCACACTTGGTACCAGTATTTCTGGGTGGACAATTACAAAAAAATGCATTCACTCCAACGACTTTCGGTGAAAGATATCAAGGAAAGTATGATTAGAGCAAGAAAACTACTCGAAACAAAAAAGGTAAGTGGTCTTTTGATATGTGGCGATTTTAACAGCCCGATGATTATGTGGCACGACGATGGGGAATGGAGTACAAGTGATTCTATGAGACCAGAGGAACTGGAACTAATACAGGCCTTGGAGGACTGCTTTTTAGTTCAGAATGTATCATACCCAACGTTTCAAATGAGTGACTCGAACCAATCATCAAAACTAGATTTGGTTCTAACCGAATGTGACACAAGAGTATTAAATTTGAACACTGGCCCAGGACTTGGAAATCCAAATCGAGGGCATCTTAGTATTACATGGAATTACTATTATCACTACTCAAATGTAGATGACGAATCATTATTTCACAGTGAAATGTTTAATTTTAAAAAAGGAAATTATTATTTAATTTCAAAGCTTTTCAAAAGTGTTGACTGGATTAGCAGTTTCAAGGGGCTAAAGGTAAATGAAATGTATGAGGTTTTCATGAAACTATTCCGATGTGCTTGTGAGATGTACATCCCTAAACGAGTTGAGAATGCAAATCGTAAAAAACAACCCCCGTGGATGAACCGTGAATTAAAGAAACTGATTGAAGAGAAGTACAGTTTATGGAAGAAAGTGGTTTTTGGAAAGAGAAGCGAAAAGCCGAAAAATTTGAAATTACTCAATCGAGCGAAGAACCTAGTTAAGCGAAGAATCAAAGCAGCAGTCCGTCAATATGAAACGCTGCTAGCAAAGAAGTCAAAAAATAATCCTAAGCTTGTCTTCAGGTACATCAACGAGAAGCTTCAAGTGAAGCCTACAATTCACACGATTAAAAGAGATGATAATTCATTGACAAACGATTATGACGAGATATCAGAGTTACTCAATGAGTATTTTTAATCTGTTTTCACAAAAGAAGGTGATGATCAACGAATGTTTCCGGAAAAAACAAATGTAACTTGCGAATTTGATATAGAACGTGACATGTCCCCACTGATTATCACTAATCTTTTGAAGAAGTTAGATGTCTCAAAAAGCACGGGAGTCGACGGTGTTAACCCATTTTTTCTCAAGAACACAGCAAGGGCCATCTCATATCCACTGTGTTTAATTATGAAAGAGTCATTAAGGACAGGAGAGGTACCAGAATTATGGAAGATGGCAAATGTTACTCCGATCTTCAAAAAAAGTGATAGATATGATCGTATGAATTATAGACCCGTCTCAATAACGTCTGTAGTATGTCGAATTATGGAGAAAATTATTCGAAACATTTTGTTGCGCCATTTAACCCAAAATGGACTATTTAGTAAGCATCAACATGGCTTCATTCCAAACAAGTCATGCACGACGAATTTACTGGAGAGTGTCGATTTGATAACATTCGAATTGTGGAAGGGAAACTGTATCGATATTGTGTACACCGACTTCTCGAAGGCGTTTGATCGTGTGAACCACCGCAAATTCCTCAAAAAGCTGGAAAGTTATGGTATCAAAGGAAATCTACTCAAGTGGATCGAATCTTTTTTATCAAGTAGAAAGCAGCGAGTCGTGCTTGGACATTCAAAATCGGAATGGCTGGATGTGACAAGTGGCGTTCCCCAGGGCTCAATCCTTGGGCCACTTCTGTTCGCGTTATTTATCAACGATCTCCCCGATAGATTCAAAAACGTGTGTTCACTTTATGCCGTTGACTGTAAGATTTATTGTATTTTTAACGAGCAAAACAGGGATTGTAGTATAGAGCAACTTCAATCAGACATAGATAATCTTATACAGTGGTGCAATGAATGGTCAATGGATCTTAATATCGATAAGTGTGAGGTTATCCATATCGGCTACTTCGGTCAAATCCTATCCAAGTCAACTGTTCCTTCGCTAATTGAAAGAAAAAATTCTGTTTAGTTTTAATTTGACATTTGAAGATATTTTGCTAAATGCATCATTTATAAATGATCGGACAAACTTGTAATTTAAATTTACGCTTTGGTCATGAGAAGAATTTAGCATCTTGATCGTTAAATTCAATTCATTGGTTCATTGGAAATTGGTTCTAATCTATTATTAACTTGTTAAATCTAAACTTAGTTTGCATTTTAATGAGATTAAAGAGTCTAAAATTACATCAAACTCAAATGTAATTTTAGACGTAGTCATTTAAAAGCAAATGGCGTCAACTTGGCTTAAGTTCTCTGGCCAGACATCAACAGAAGACGAGTCTCATAATTTGGCTTCTAAAATTGACAACAAATATTTAGAGACGAGTACTTTTGAAACAAGTTTTTTCAACCTTATTAAAGTCGACAGGAAATTAAGTGAAGAACAAATGAAAAATGTCACGATTATGTTTGAGTCTCAACCAAGAGATACTTTAAATATGATCCATGTCTCTCATGGATAGATGGTCAAATAGACGCAAAAGTTATTCATGTAAATCGAATTTTAAAGGAACGATTGAATAAAATCCATGTTGAAATGGTACGATTTTCAAATAAGGCAGATACAAAAGCAGAATAAACTAACGTAAAGGCGTGATTTTTACGACATGTCGTTATAATCGAATTTCGAATATAACTACATGTCGCTCAATGTTAAAAGATGTGCTTTGTTTTCAATTCGATATTAACGACATATCGTAGAAATCGCGCCTTTACTTTATTTTGCTAATTTTTGTTAACGGTTTCAAATCATTAATAAAAACGACCACAAGATCTCTCTTGAAATGGTTTGTTTAAAGAAACAAACTTAATGTTTTATCAATGTTCGGATGGGTTGTTAAGAATGTTTTTCATTTTATTTTGCATTATTTTTGTTATTAAAGTTTTTATTGCGGTTTGCGATTTTGATCACTGAACCCAATATGGCTGAGGTTATTTTGGGAAAAAAAAGAAGAAGCTTGCTGAGCAAATTTTTTCGCTCGATTGAACCGTCGTTCACAATTCGTTAAACCCAAGTCAAACTACGAGTCGAGTATTGACTGAGCTCTTGTCTTTCGATCAAATAATTACAGAGTCGTGCAGTGCCACGGTAAGTTTAATTCGCTTACTAGATGTGTCCATTTTGCAAAGTTTTATGTATTCATATCTACAAAAGAAAGTCTCTCAACATCATTCTAAAACACCAATATGTTATAATTTGTCTCGCCTTTATCATTTTTTCGAATCCTTCTTCGAGCCGACCTTCTTGGGTCCTTGGTTTTTGAGATTCTTAAATAGTTTTTTAGAGTTCAATTACAGCGTGAATGTGACTCAACAACGGCAAAGATTCATTGTAAAATCCATTTTGGAAACAAGAGGAAAATACTCAATTTTAAATGTAGCCGTTGAATTAAGAAATTGAAAAGTTGGTATCTATTAGAGATGTATTACGAACAAGTAGAGATTTTAAAAACAAGATCCGACGAAAGTTCAAGACAAATACTTTAAAGACATTGTTAGAGATAACTAATTAACATATTAAAAGACAGTCGGTCATCGACATAATTCTGTGTATAGAAAATTGTATAAGTTCAATGTCTTTACGCTTGAATAATTTCTTGTGCATATAAATAAAAAAAATTTTGCTATGTTAAAATCAAACATTCTTATTATTTTGAAATGTTGTGTTACATTGGTCTAATGGCAAAGCTGAACATTCAAAGATCACCTCGAAAAATCGATCGAAGCGTTTCTTACAAAGTGCAAATAGAACAAGAGAGAGTATGGGTCCTTAAATAAAACGTTTCAATTCTTATGGACACGAGAATATTCAGAGTAGAACGTTCGATTCAAAGCAATCAAAATAATTTAAAAATTTGACGACTAAGAGCTGCTAAATAATTGGTGTCTGACCATGTGTAAAACACGATAACGCATGCCACCGTCGAGCTCAAACGGTGCTGTCAGTGGAGCTCTAGAGAAAATAAAAAACTAGATTTTTTTAAATATTTTATTGGCACTGGTGAGCAGGTATTAGTACTCATTAATTTTAAGTTCCTGGGGTGGATATGGGCTACCCAATCCAAAATCATTCATGAAATCAAAATCATAAATTTTTGCGTAACCCATATCCATCCAGTAACTTAAAATTAATGGTTACTTTTGTGAATCACCAGTGTTATTATTAAGTATTAAGGGTATCAAGGTTAATTTAGAGACATTATAATTGGAGAAATCAGATTTGGCGGTCCTCATTTCCAACAATAATGTCTCTAAATTATGTTTATTATTCTAATTTTTAAAAATTGTCTTTAGTCTAAATTTTTTTAAGAGTTGATCATCAACAACTCTCTACCATTTGACTCCATATTTGATTTTGAAAGGAGCATATCCAGCTGATAATTCGACAAATTGTTTGACACGTTTCTTTTTGGCGTGTTTAAGTTGAGGGTCCACGATGTTTTGCCAATACCAAATGAGTTGGCCATTCCACATGATTGGATAATAATAGATCATTCTTTTCAAATTTAATCTAAAATGAAATAAATTTAATTTTAAAAATAAAAAAATAAAAGAATGAAAATTTTTGTTTTAATGGTCAACCTCTAAACAGTCAAAAGACATATTCCCCAAAATCAAGCATTGAAAGAAGCTTAAAGACCCCCGAAAGATCCTATCCCTAATGCAAATAAAGAAACAAATAAAGTTAGGATTAAATCAGACTTGTGATCAGTATTGAAAAAATCAGTATCAGTCAGTATCAGTATTTAGGGGAATCAGTAACAGTCAGTATCAGTACTAGGACCATCAGTATCAGTCAGTATTCAGTATTAATTTACCGAATCAGTATCGAGAAAATCAGTATCAGTATTTAGCCAATCAGTATTTTCTTAAGTTAAAAACCATTTTACACATGATATAATGTTACCTTCACTGTATACAGAGATCTCTCAAATGAACCCCTTAAGGAAATGGAAACAAATAAGCAGAAACTTGATTTGATATAAGAAAGGAATTTAATCACAACTTGTTTAACGTTGTTTTTATAATATTCTAAGTTAATTTATTTACATAAAATATATCATTTCGTTATATTAAGGGATTATTAAAGGAAAATATTTAAAAGGAAGACCGATAAATAAAAAAAGACTCACCCCTCAAAAAAATTATTTTCTCAAACACAAGCTGTAAAAAAAAATTTCAATTGAATAAAAAACAAGGGATAGTAGCAATAGTTTCTCCAAATAAATTTTTTTTAATATTCCAAGTTTTTTTTCCATAAAATCTAATTATCACAAATAAAATTTTCAGTATTAAACAGTATTACTGAAATACTGATTTTGCACTCTATTCAGTATCAGTATTTTTAAAATCAGTATCAGTAACAGTATCAGTAATACTGAATACTGAAATTTACTGATACTGATCAGTAAAATACTGACAGTATCACAACTCTGGATTAAATTATTATTAATTGTCAAAATTGTAAAATAAAATTTTGTTTAGTTCATCAAAACATGGCGTTCATTTTGAAAGAATTACGAAACTGTTTATTGAGAATATTAAATTTTTTTTCACCACTTCCTTTACTCTTATTTAAAAACTTGAAAAACTCCATTAAAGTTGAAAAAATTGTTTCAAATCAAAGTTGACATTTACGTTTTGAAACATCACTTAATCACAAAGTCGTCAAGTTGATTTTAAACTATTTTTTTTGTTGTTTAAATTTTAATCACGTTTTGATAAATTTAGAGATGATCAAACTCTAATTACTCAAGTTAAGTATTCTCCAATGACTAGGTTTGTGGTTTTAATCAAAGTTTAAATAGTCTTTGAGTTCGCAGCTTTTGGTAGTTCCAATGAGTGACACTGTTTATGATGGACGTCCAACAGTAGACTAGAACAGTCACGCACACATTTGGCCGGTCTTTTACTTTTGTTAACAGTTAACACTTTTGTAAATAAGAGGAAACAAATTGTTGGTTCACTATAGATAAGCTAAGAGAAAAGACGTACGTTTTGATAGAAAGGCTCAGAGAAATCAATCAAGATTGCTTTAAAAGTTTCTGAATAAATTTCATCGTTAATACTCAAAGGTATAATGAGTGCAAGTGATCTCATTTGGCCGGTCCCAAATCCGCATGAAAAAATGGTATGGAGACACGTCAAATACAAATCGTGGCTTCACTAAACCTTAGATAAAGGTCAACCATAAACTCATATTATGAGACCTATTTTGGTCCAAATGCTGATTCTGAGCTGGAAATTTAAGCAATTCAAAGAGAACTTGAATCATACAACACCATTATCTGGTCAATAAATTTTTCAGATTGGTTACAATAATTAAGTTAATTTTAAGTTAAAACTCTCGGGTCACAAGACTTTTTTGACTCTCAACCTTCTAAAATCTTATTTTCCCACTTAAATCAGCTTGTTGTTGGCTTTTTTCTAAACTTGACACAGCTTGCCCCCTTTAACTCCGAAACTCACAGGGCTCCCATTGGAGACAACAATTTGAAAAATTAAAAATCATGAAATTCTTTCATTCGAATATTCGAGCCGAATCCTAGGATACCCTTTTGGTAGAAAATTCGATTTCCCCATATAGCCGAATACCCTTTTGCACAATTGAATTTTCGGAAGTCTTTGACATGACTTTGACATGGATAAAACGACTCATTAAGTCAGGGTCTAATCAAAAAACGTCTCAATTTGAAAACAATTTTAGAAGAGTCTTGTTCGCTAACTTCGATAATTTCCAAGTGGTCGATGACGTCTAATATTCCAAAAGACACAAGAACAACAAGTTAGTATATTTATTTGTCCTTCCGGAACAAGCTCTAGAAGGTATTCTGTCAGTTGGTCATTATTCCAAGTTTAGTGGTCATCTAGGAGTGAACAAAACAATCGAACGCCTTCTAACTCGTTTTTACAGACCTGGTCTTAAATCGTATATTCAAAATTTTTTCAAAACTTGTGACATATGTCAAAGGGTACCCAGCCAAAACGGAAGGGAGACTTAAAAAATTTGGAACCGAATGGCCCAAACAATACTGTAACCATGGACATCGCTGGTCCTTTTCCGACCTCTAAAATATTTATATTATAATTATCGTTTGCGCTTTTACAAAATACTCTCAGGCGATTCCCATCCGAAAAACAACCTCTGAGTATGTAGCAATGAAAAAAGAAATATCGACTCTCGCAAAATCAAAGGAAAATTTCAAAATTTTTATAGCTTGTTCGTATCAATAATTTTGTTCAAAAGTTTTGTGTCGTTCAAATTTCAGGTGGTTGTCTACTGGTTTTCAAGATACATGGAAAAGTATTGCAAATAGGTCAAAAAGTTCAAAAAGTAGGGCCTGGCCATCTTACCTCTTTGCTTATGTACTTTAATCTTTAATAGTTTTATTTAGGTCTCAAATGGTTTCTTAGGTTCCAGCTGGAAATTAAGCCTGTCGTTGACGATAGCTCAAGACTCCAGTGAACTTTGTCTTGTTTTATGGGACTTTCTTTCTAATGCACAACAAAAAGATTGCTCTAATAATCCATGTATAAATGGAGCTACTTTTTGAACGGTTATTAAAAATGGAATTAAAGATTTTAAATGTGAATGTCCTTTATTTTACATTGGTTCTAGATGTGAATTAATCGCTAAATCTAAACCATGAATTAATGTCGGTGGAGTGAATGCATTTTTTTGTCATTGTCCACCCAGATATACTGGGACTAAGTGTGAAAAATTTTTCTAATTTTATTTTTTATTTTTTTCTAAAAAATAAAAATAACAAGTAACTTAAAATAAATTACAATAAAAGCATCAAGTTTACTTTAATTTATTAAATCCGCGAAATTCAGCTGCTAAACCTTCCTTGCCAATTGACATTTCAAACCAAGAGCCCTTCCTTTTACATTGTTACCAAACTTAAGCAAAGATCCATCTAGCTTTGTTGAAATCCCATTTGAGTCGCATCGGAAATTTTCAACTAATGATCCACCTCCTTTCGAGCCAACAATGGCACCTACGAAACTGCCAATCACAGCACCTGCAACAGCTCCTACCGGGCCTCCAAAAGCTCCAATAGCTGTGCCCACATCAAATCCTGCAAGCCCTTAGAAAGCTGCGCCTCCATACTCGCCATCCATGAAGACTATTTTTGCCATCGACGTAGCTTGCCCTCCCATGCTCTTTGCGTCGGACTCAACGGGAATTTGTGTTTCTTCACTCATTTTTTAATCAAGCGCGAAAACAGAATCAAAATCAGACTTCAAGATTAGGTAAAATGAAAGCTAGCACTGCTGTCACCACTTGTAATGCGTGTGTGTGTGTAGTTCAAACTCTAGCTCGCAGAAATGGGGCGAAAACACAAGAGCAATATTTATATTTTTCTTATTTTCACCCGAAGGTTGGGTTACTCGTCCAGTAACCGGAGAGGATTAAGGTCTATGGGGAATGGTCTTTTAGACCAGGAGAAGATTTAAACAAAAGTTAAAATTTGTTTTTTTTTTTATACTTCTTTATTTATTCCAAAACTTGTTCTTAAAGAAATAATTTAAAATCTTTAAATACTAAAAATTTAATCGTTTAGATGTTTCAAAAATAAAATAAAAACATAATTAGATTAAAAGATTAAAAAAACTTCCATCAAGATGTCGCTGAGGGACGTGTAAATGTAAATTGAATATGCATAATTTTACTAAAAAATTTCAATTTAAAATTTCAATTTTATATATTCAATTTATCATTACAATATGTTTTAGTGCTTCGATCTCCTTATCCTTTTTATCCGCGTCATATATTGACTTGGCCACACGAACATCACCAGCGAGTAGAAGTACCACGAACACTACCTTCTCTGTTTCTTGAATACTTGCTACTGTGACTTTATTCAAAGCACTCGGTGGAATGAGAGCGAATCGACTTTGCATAGCCTTAGACATTTGCAGAATCCTTGCATAATTTTCTATCTTTTTAATGGTTTTGCCTTATTTGTTTTGCCTCATTTTTAGCTAAAGCTAAAAATAAAATCAGCAATATGGGTTCGAATAAAAAGGACGATAATAAACAAAGGCGGGATTGAATCTGAATAGGCTTTTTTCCTTATACAAATAAACTTAGAAAGGCTCTGTCTGTCATTTTAAAAATCTGATTATCACAAAAAAATAGCATCACAAACAAGAAAAAAGTTACAATGTTTTCCTTAATATTCAATTTACGTTATGAGAACTAATTCGAGGACGTTCGGAATTTTGAAAATATATTGAAAGGCTATTAAAGCCCTAGTTCCGAACGTCCCCGAACTAGTTGTCATAAAGTAGTCATCTTATAAATCTGTTCTTGTAGAAATAGATTCAATCCCGCCTTTGCTTATTTTCTCAATATAACACATGTCACATGAATAGCTCAAAATAATTAAAATAGCGATATATTAAGGGGTTTATTTAATTTTTTCATTGTTCATGATATGATAACTATTAATATAAATTTCAACAATTAGCTTTCTTAGAAAAATTAATTTTCTTTACTTCTTCAAATAATTTTTTAACTAAAAATAGCTAAAAATAAAATCAAAAAAGTTGGTTTGAAAGGCAAAATGTCAATTGGCAGGGAAGGTTTAGCAACTGGATTTGGTGGTTCATTGTACGAAGTAAGTATAAAAATTAAAAAAAAGAAAAATATTTTTATCATTAACCTTTCACCCAACCATTTCATCAATTATTAGTAGCTTTAAAGATAAACAAATTGTCTTGAAAATGAAACTAAAAGATATTTTTTTTTCAAGTCAAAAGAAGAAAATGAAGGAAGTAAAATCAAATCAAGTTTTTCAATCCTAAAAACCGGTGCAAATGTTGAATTAAATGGCAATGGAATTGACGTCGGCGTAGAGGAAAAACTAATCCGAAAAGAATATGAAGATGAAAAGGTTAAACTTGGAGTTGGTTTAAATTTTGACACTGGAGTCAAAGTTGGCAACGATGGTGTTAAGGTTGAGGCTTTGGGAGTTGGCTTTTCTGTTGGTCGAGACGGCTTGGGTCTTAAGCTACCTTTTTTTGATATCAAGTTTGAGATTTAGAAGCTTATTTCTTGTATTTTTTCAAAAACTAAGATTTAATATATTCAAATAAACTTGATGTTTTTATTGTAATTCTTTTTCAAGTTACTTAGTGAAAAATATTGCTAATATTTATCTTACTAGATAAAAATACTGCACTTCCACCGAATTAATGGCGTACCCGTACCGTACCGTACCTGTACCCTAGTGAACCGTACCCGAACCGTTCCCGTACCGTACTCAAAGCGTACCCGTACCGTGCTGATCCGGGCTCTGTACTATAAGAGCAGGTAATAAAATAGCACAATTAAAATAGCAAAAAAATATAATTAGCACGTTTAAAATAGCAAGAATAAAATAGCCAGGTCGAAATCTTTACCTGTAAATTTTAGGTGTCATAAAAAAATAGCACAATTAAAATAGCAAAAAAATAGCAAAATTTTATTCAATCAATATTTCGTTTCCAATCAAAAAAAGTTCTCATTGACAAATAATATTTCGTTTACATTCTTTATTTCACAACTAATTGTCTCTGATGATCGTTATAATTCAATATATAAGAAGATCCGAAAATACATCCATTCTTTTGAAAAGTAGAACTACAACTTGGGTACTTTCAGCGCCAACCGAAATTCTTGTTGAGTAACTTTTAAAGCGAAAAAAATGACCCTTGAAAGAAAGTTATGGTTTGATTTTTTTTACAAAGCCATGCTCGATATTAAGGTTATTCAAACAAACAGTCGAAAAAATCAGTGTGCTTATTTGAACATTAAATTATTTTCAATAATTTTTTTTGGTTGGCTCTTGCTATTTTATTCTTGCTATTTTAATTGATGAAACAAAATCCTATTTTATTACCTGCTCTTATAGTACAGAGCCCGGTTCAGCACGGTACGGGTACGCTTTGAGTACGGTACGGGAACGGTTCGGGTACGGTTCACTAGGGTACAGGTACGGTACGGTACGGGTACGCTTCAGTACGGGTACGCCATTAATTCGGTGGAAGTGCAGTATCTTTATCTAGTAAGATAAATATTAGCAATATTTTTCACTAAGTAACTTGAAAAAGAATTACAATAAAAACATCAAGTTTATTTGAATATATTAAATCTTAGTTTTTGAAAAAATACAAGAAATAAGCTTCTAAATCTCAAACTTGATATCAAAAAAAGGTAGCTTAAGACCCAAGCCGTCTCGACCAACAGAAAACGTCAAGGGCTACCCTTTGCACAGGAATCTTGAAATTTCAGGCAAAGAATCAAATGACGAAAACGAGTCACCAGGTATTGGTTCACACACTGCAAACGATGACTTGAACAAGACCAAAGAGCCACCAAGCGAAGCGACATCTAGACTTGACGAACCAGTTCAAGAAGAGCTTACTGATTTAAAAATCCTCCAACTAATTCCAGAAAACGTTCGTTTAGCTAGAATAATTCAAAATTCGAATTCAGAGATTTCTGACACTGAGTATCAACAAAGTGATGAGAGCAATGCTGGCTACAATTTGAGTTAAAAAAATAAAACAAAAGTATCTTTTAAAGAAACTAGAGATTATAACACTATCAATTAAAAAAGTTTGGGAGGATGTGATATCCAGGCTAATATTAATTATTTAAAGAGCTTTTAAATAAATGTCTTAGTTACAATTTAAGTTATATTCTTATGTTATTTCTCAAGCTTAGTTTAGTTTTTCAATAAAAATATAATAGATAAAAGTATCAATTGTCTTATAAAATCACTAGGAACCTAGGATTTTACACTAGCTTTTGGAAGATGTGCAAGTTTTGGATCTGTTAAGCATTGTACAACTTGTTTAACCTAAAAGAATTCTAAAATTTTTTTTTGTACACTCTGTACATGAATTTTCTTATTGCTGTATTGATTTCTTATTGCATTTAGACATTATTCATTATCCTATTACACGGTCTTATTTTCGAGAGTTTCACGTAAAGAACAATACCGGGTTTGCATTGAATCTGTTCCCTTTTATATTTATTGAAAGGAAAAAAGTTGTAAAATAAAAATTAGACCAAAAAAAAGGTATTTTTTGGGGAAATAGGCAAATGTTGTAGTCCTCGTTATGACTTCAACTACTTTCCAAAAGAGTATTAAGTTTAGCTGTGTTTATACTTGAAAGCTAACAGTTTATGACTGTATAGATTTCAAGTATAAAATCACAGTGTTTAATTTTATTATAATTTAGTTCGAGATCTCTTTATTATTTTTCTTTAATATTTCTTTATTGTTTCTAAGGCTAGAAGCGGCCAATTTATTTAATAAAGATATCATTATTTAAATACATATCTTTTGTTATTGTCCCTTCCCTTTATTCTTTCATCTGATTTAAAGATTAAGTAGCCGACTAGATCTTTAAAAGTGGCGTCCCTAGGTATAAATTTTTTCTAAAAATTTTTTTCACCCACAACAAATTATCACGTGCTTTAAGGAAACTTTAATAAAGTATTAAAGTTTAAACACGTGAATAAATTATTTACATTTAAGGATTATCTAATCGATATATCCTATTTAATCAATCTTTACTAATCTATTATTGTAAAATTCTTTTTCCTATTTCCTTATCAAAATGGTGAATGGTCAAATGACACGTTTCACAGTGATAATGATCACGTTTTTTTTGTTGATCGTCCGTTCAAATGGTTTGATTTTTGGACAACAACAACCAACTTTAACCGAGCGTTTCATTTCAATTATGTATCGTTCGTACGTTAACACCGTTGATTTTGGCCGTTTAATTGTGATAAACGTACCAATCGAGACCGCGATAATCGTCGTCATTTTCACGGTGGTTTTGACAATTTACAAATGGTTTAAAAAAGGGAGGCATGGCACGTCGAGTCCAAGCTCCACCCCAACCAACTTCAACGTATTTAATACCATGTCACTTGATTCATCACGGAATAGTGCGACCGTGCAAGATCAAAGTCGAGCTCATATGGTAAATACACGTTCAATCAAGGATCCAGAAATCTTCAAAGAAGGTATGGACGTTAAGTCATGGTTCATTTTAATGGACATTTATTTAAGAAACTTCGATAAAGGTGAATGGCTTGAAATTGCCATCAGTCACATCGAAAACAAAGTTCTCCGTCGAGTCAAAAATCTTGAAGATTTAATTCGTTCAAATTCGTTTAACGACTTCAAGAACAAATTACTAGAAACTCTCACAGTGAAACCACGTGAAGTTCCAGTAAGACTCGAAAAGCTGACTGATTACAAGCAGACAGCAAAAGAGAGTATCAAAGATTATGGTGAAGCTATTATCAATTTGGTTAAGAGGCTTTTTCCAAACGTTGGAGATTCAAATGACATTGACAAAATTATACAAGAGTGTTTTGTCGAAGGTCTTTTCGATCAAAAGTTGAGGGAAGCAGCCCGTCTCAAAATGTTCAAAATGAAGAACATCAAAAAGGATGAGTCATTCAAAATAAACGACTTGGTCAATTATGCCGAATGAAAGAACTCAAGCTACGATTCGTCGAGTCAAAGTGATGCTCGATATTTATCAAGTGAAAGCGACAATTCTCAACCAAGAAAGAATGTCCATTTTCATCCTCAAACGTTTCAAAATGGCAAACCAAATAACGGATATAATAAGAACTTCAACAAGCCATTTAACAATGGGTTCCCTCCACAAAACACCACAAATCACAGTGTCAATCCACAGCCTCAAACACAACAAAAACAAACAGACAAAATTTTGTTTTCGAAAAGAAACACTAAAGTTTCTGAACAAAATGAACCAATCATGGGTCAAGCTTTATTTAACAACACACTCGTTAATTACATGTGTGATAGTGGCGCTGATATCTCAATAATAGATGAAAGGACTTACTGGTTAATCAAAAAACATGCCCCAGAAACAGTACTAGAAGAATACAATGGTAAGAAGCTGATCTCAGCAAGTGGTGAAATCAATGTATTTGGCACGTTAAGGTTAGAACGTTGTCTTATATCTCCACAATTACAATTAAGTAACACTCAATTATTAGTGACGGAAAATATATCCGGTCATCAGTGTTTACTAGGACGTGATATCATCAACCGTATCCCGGCTTTACGACAAAGATTTGATTCAATTCACAGTGTCGTTAAAGAGTTCTCATCAGAAGTGATGAAGATTTTCAAGAGTGAGATGAAGAAACGAAGGTTCCGTCCAAATAAAAATGGTAACAAGTCTCAAAAAACAAACGTTCACAGTGATAAAACAAGTGACATGAAAGTTTTGATTGACTTGTTAAATGTTAAACAGAACCAAGGTCAAAACAAAGCGTCGGTAAATATTGTTTCAGTAAATCAAGATCAATCCCAACAAGTTTCATCGTGTGAAACAGTAAACAATCCAAATGAAATTGAAATGGACTTTGATCAAGCCAAACAAGCAATCGAATCCCAATTTCAAAAAGTTAGTGCTCATTCCGTAACTGACTTGAAGCCTGAAGTCAATTATGACTGTGCTTTCAAAATAGATTTTAAGGATGTTAATCAACGACCGATCAGATGTAAAAGTCGTCCTCTACCGTATAATTTAAAAGAAAAAGTTCGACTCGAGATCGATAAACTCCTTCAAGCAGGAATCATCCGAGAGAGCAAAAGTGAATGGTGTTCGCCTATAAGAGTGGTTGATAAACCAGATGGCTCAATCCGACTCACAGTGGATTATAAAGAGCTGAACAAAGTCATTAAAGATGACAATTACCCAATTCCTTCGATCAGTGACATGTACAATAAGATCACTGAATCAGACACATTTACAAAGGCCGATTTGAAGTCAGCGTTTCATCAAATTCCGGTGCACAAAGACTCAATCGAATTCACAGCTTTCATCTGTGAATATGGAGTGTTCGAATATGTTTCAATGCCAATGGGTATCAAAACAGCTCCAGCGTGTTTTCAACGTTTTATCGAGAAAACACTGAAAAAATTTATTGATAATGGAACACTTGGTGTTTTTTTCGATGATACAATTATTCATTCGAATTCAAAAAAGAATGGTCTCAAATTTCACGTCGACACAGTTATGGATGTGTTGAATACGTTAGAAAATCGAAGACTAAAAATATCGTACGAAAAGAGTGTACCACTCTCGAACGAGATTAAATTATTAGGTCACATGATTTCGGATCATCAAATTAAACCAGATCCAGACCGATCACAGTGTGTTGAAGAAAGACCAAAACCAATCACAGTGAATGATTTACAATCATGGTTAGGCGCTTCAAATCAGTACAGAAAGTTTATTCCAATGTACGCCGAATTAGCGAAACCTCTTTACGACCTACTATGTTTAAAAGACGTGCCAAAAAATCTTCGTAAAAAGAATGGTGCGGTCAATGGTAAAAAAGTTTTACTAAGTTGGAACCCTCAAGCTGAAGAGAGTTTTGTAAAACTTAAAGAAACGTTGTGTAGTGACTTAGTTCTTGCTTTGCCCGATTTTAGTAAACCATTTATTCTAAGTACGGATGCTAGTGAAGATGGTTATGGAGCTGTATTGGAACAAGTTATCGATGGACAATTAAGACCGATCGCGTATTTTTCGAAAAACTACACACCGACACAAAAAAAGTACAGTACATCCGAGAAAGAAATGTTAGCTCTGGTAATGGGAATCGAATACTTCCATCAATGTTTGTATGGAATTCAATTCACAGTGAAAACGGATCATCTTCCGTTAACATGGCTTTCGAATAAAAAGAATATACAAGCTCGTCTTGAACGATGGTTTCTAAGACTGAGCATTTACAATTTTGTAATAGAGTACAAGCCTGGTAGAGAAAATGTCGTTCCAGATTGGTTATCAAGACCACCAACTGATCAAATAGACGAGAATGATTATTTAGATAACGTTGTAGCTGTTGTGACTGAAATGTGTGATGATGAAGAAACACAAAATGATGAATTTGAAGTAGAATCCAGCTCCTCAGATCAGGAAGAAAACGTCACAATAATCGCGAACAATCCAAGTTCAATTAATTTAAACGAATTTCAAAGTTTGAACGATGAACAATTAAAGGACGAAGATATTCAGTGGATCAAGAATTTAATCCAGACTCACGGTGATAAAAAACCGAAACAATCGATTTTCGAAAATGTTACTCGTCGAGTACTTTACAAACAATATGATAATTTTATTATAGTCGAGGGTATTTTGTATAGAAACAGTGAAGACCGTAATGGGTACAAGATTACTCAATTTGTTTTGCCAAAACAAATCACTGTGTCAATAATAACACAAATTCACTCCTCAATTTATAATGGTCACTTTGGTAAATCGAAAACAACCCACAAAATTACCGAGAGATTTTATCGACCGTTTCTCAAAGATGATATAAAAAAAATTGTCAAACAATGTGATGTTTGTCAGAAGACAAAATCCACTCAGCCTGAACGATTAGCTGAACTGATGTACTTAACACCAACAAGCCCAAACGAAATTGTGACAACCGATTTAACTGGTCCGTTTCGTCTCACACTTCGTGGTAACAAACACATCCAGGTAATTGTTGATCATTTTTCAAAACTTGCGCAATTTTATGCGCTGAAAGATGCTAAGGCCTCACCTGTGGCTAACAACACCGTGAATGGATGGTGTTGCAAATATGGAATCCCCGGGTCTATTCTTTCGGACGGGGGAAAACAGTATCAATCCAAGTTATTAGAACTTGTATATGACCACTTAGATATCAGAAAACTCAAGACAACGCCGTATCATCCTCAATGCGATGGTCAGAGCGAGAGAACAATCCGAACGTTAAAAGCAATGATTCGTGCTTTTGTTGATACAGATCAAACGGATTGGGATCTACATTTAGATAAGTTAGCGTTCGCGTACAACACTGCAGTTCACAGTGTTACAAATCAAACACCGTTCGAAATGATGTTTGGACGCAGACCGAGACTGCCTATTGATTTAATTTTACCAAAAATTGATCAAGTTAATCGGACTCCAATTTTACAAGAATACAAGTTGATAAACGACTTTGGAGAAATCACTGTGTTGGAAGATCAAGAAATGGTAATCGAACAAAATGTTCCTATAGTTGCTCAAAATTATTTGACCGAGTTGAAATCAAAACTAGAGAAGTGTTACGAAGTTGTTAAAACAAATCGTAATTGTCGTATTGAGAAAGCTAAGCTCGATCACGACAGAAAAATTAGAAAATACGAGTACAAAATTGGAGATTATGTGTTGACAGATCATCCAAAATTAAAAAAAGGTCTCTCACACGGTTTAGCTCACAAGTATTATGGACCATTCGTTATTGTTGGTAAAAACGAAAACAATGTTGATTACTTCATTCGATTAGCATCGAGTCCAAGAGCTAAAATAAAACAAATTCACAAGAACCGTTTGAAAGCTTATTTTCACAGTGGAGCACCTCTAGATCCAATTAAAGAAGAACGTGAAGAAGATCATGTTCATAAAAAGAAGCGAGGGTACAACAAGAATCCAAACAATCCTCGCTGGACCAAGTCCAATTCGAACCCTGCTATCACAGTGAATAACACTGACAGTGAAGCCGAAGGCTCAAATGAAAGTAGTTCCGCTAGTTCAACTGAGAACGTAGAAATCAGAACAAATTCCAAGGAACGTAGCAATCACAGTGATACAAGTTCAGATGGTTTGGATAATCAAATTAAAAAAGGACGTAAAGTTTTAAAAAAAGTAAAACAAGCTTCTGGTGCAACAAATACCGTGAGACGGTCAACAAGACAGGTCAAGCCACCTGAACGTTTAATTTACAATTAAACGTAAGTAAACAAATTAATAATTAATGATTTTAGTTTTATGTTTTGTTTCAAAATCATTGAATTGTGCTTAAAATTCGGAAAAAAACAAATGTTAAGTTTTTTATGAAAAATTTTCAAATTTAAATTTAAATTATGCAATTCGAAATTATAATTTTTAAAAAATTTCAATTTTTAAAAAATCATTCTAAAAAAAAAAAAAATAATAAAATAAAATAATAAAGCAAACATAGCTTCACTGTGTCCGTATTCAAGTTAACGCGAAAATGTCTGAGAACAAAATATTCGACCTATACATTACAAATGTACAAAGAGTGGATGATCCAAAAAAAACTTCGATCGAGTTCGAAAAATTTATAAACAATTTCGTAATAAAAAATCAACTCGAAGAATTTTTCGGATTGGTCAAATTAGTCAAGATTCCAACGAAGTCTCTACGACATACTGGAAACACTTACCAGGTATTTTTACGACTAAGTAAACCTGGTCAACATGAGGGAGCTGCTGTTATTCTCGATAACATCAAATTTCGAGGAAGACCAATTACAGTCAAAGTCAATAACCTATGCTCTAAGGAGTCGCAATGGTTTTTGCAAACGACGAATACAAAAGAGCAAATCTTCACAGTGAAAAGATAAAATTAATTAAATCGATGACCGAAAGTGCTAATTGTCAAAACGGCAATGAGATAATAGGTGCCATAAAAAATGAATTAAACGCAAAAACTGAACAAGCATCCCTCCTCGAACGTGAATTGGACATCGAAAAAGCTATGGTTGATCAACTAAAAAATCGTCTAAAAAAGTTAGACCTCCAACACAAATCAGCAGAGCAGCGTCAACTCAAATTCATAAGTGAGCAGGCAGAACGGATCAAATTCATGGAAGATAATTTCAAAAGTCCGTCGATAAGATATGAAATAAGACCCATCACTGCCAGTTCAAACAGCGCTGAAATAGGTCGATTAATGACAATTATAGACGCCAAAGATGTTCAAATATCTAATTTAAACGTTCAACTCAAGCGAGAGATCAAATACAAGTCAAAATACATCGATGCCAAAAAATTCAATGAATAGCTTTAGTGCCATTCACAGTGTTTTGAAAACTTAAAAATTTTTTTCTTTTTTTTTCTTTTTTTTGTCATTAACCTTGTATCAGGGGAGGGGAATGGCCAAGTAAATTGAACCATTTTTCTAAATGTTTTTTTTTGTAATCTTTTCAAGAATTGTAATTTCCGTCTCGGTTATTTTCAGGTTAAATTTTCAACTCAGGGGGGAGGTATGTTGTAGTCCTCGTTATGACTTCAACTACTTTCCAAAAGAGTATTAAGTTTAGCTGTGTTTATACTTGAAAGCTAACAGTTTATGACTGTATAGATTTCAAGTATAAAATCACAGTGTTTAATTTTATTATAATTTAGTTCGAGATCTCTTTATTATTTTTCTTTAATATTTCTTTATTGTTTCTAAGGCTAGAAGCGGCCAATTTATTTAATAAAGATATCATTATTTAAATACATATCTTTTGTTATTGTCCCTTCCCTTTATTCTTTCATCTGATTTAAAGATTAAGTAGCCGACTAGATCTTTAAAACAAAATTAAAAATAAATTAAATTCCGTTTGCAATATTTTTGTGTTTAATAAAAAAAATATATATAAATATATTTTATATTTGTAAGTTTTTAGAGTCTAAATTCAAGTAAAAAAACGTTTTTGGTAAAAAGTAATCCAAATTCAATAAAGCACATGTTTGACCGAACTAAGATGTAAATAAACCAAAAACTTTTTTATTTTTTTTTCCAAAAAAAGATGAAAAAATTCTTGTTTTGAGGTTTTTGTTGCTTAAGTTCAAGAATAAAAATGTTTTTTTTTGAACAAAAAATATTATAAAATGTTCCTCAGATCTCGCAATTGTTGCCAATGGCAAAAATTCTTAAAAATAGTTACATATTGTTGATTGTCGAAGAAAATGGGTTTTTATAAGCAAGCTAATTGCTGAAATTAAAATTATATTTTAGTTGATTAAAATTAAAATTTTACCGTCTTTTAAGTTTCTTTCTATACGATTAATTATTTTATTGGTATTCAATCCCGTCTTTGTTTCTTATCTGAATAGAACACATGTCACAATTTATCACATTTTTCATGATATGATAACATTTTAATTTTAATCAACTAAAATATAATTTTAATTTCAGCAATTAGCTTGCTTATAAAAACCCATTTTCTTTACTTATCCTAAATAAGTTTTTAACGAAACAGCTAAAAAGACAATCAACAATATGTATTCAAATAAAAAAGGCGGAGACGACTCAAATTGGCTTTCAACAAACTTAGATGGATCTTTGGTTAAGTTCGGTGACGATGTAAAAGGAGGAGAGGTTCTTGGTTTTTATAGCTATATGTCAATTGGCAAGGAAGGTTTAGCAACTGGATTTGGTGGTTCATTGTACGAAGTAAGTATAAAAATTAAAAAAAAGGAAAATATTTTTATCATTAACCTTTCACCCAACCATTTCATTAATTATTTGGAGCTTTTAAGATAAACAAACGCTCTTGGAAATGAAACTAATAGATAATTTTTTTCAAGTCAAAAGAAGATAATGAAGGAAGTAAAATCAAATCAAGTTTTTCAATCCTAAAAACAGGTACAAATGTTGAATTAAATGGCAATGGAATTGACGTCGGCGTAGAGGAAAAACTAATCCGAAAAGAATATGAAGATGAAAAGGTTAAACTTGGAGTTGGTTTAAATTTTGACACTTGAGTCAAGGTTGGCAACGATGGTGTTAAGGTTGAGGCTTTGGGAGTTGGCTTTTCTGTTGGTCGAGACGGCTTGGGTCTTAAGCTACCTTTTTTTGATATCAAGTTTAAGATTTAGAGGCTTATTTCTTGTATTTTTTCAATAACTAAGATTTAATTTATTCAAATAAACTTGATGTTTTTATTGTAATTCTTTTTCAAGTTACTTGTTGAAAAGTAACGCGAATATTTATCTTATTAGATTAAGATATCTGATAAATAAATGAAAAATAAACTTGATTACAACATTTTGTTCAAAGATTTCCGAATCGACAAGCTAAAACCAAATATTTACTCATTCGACGTGCTCGCCAGCAACATTCAACAAGATGACAACAGTGAATGGCGAAAACTAGAGAGTTGATTTGTCAGCATGTATTGGCCAACAATAAGAGAGCTTTTTTAGTGTCGACGTTTGAACTCGACGATCTCACAACGACCTCCTATTCTGAGATTTCAACAAGCTTTGAAAACGAATGAGAAACCTATACGGTAACGGCAATCGATGCGAATCAACAAGCAAAAATTGTGACCAATATAATTGAGACTGAGAAATTTGTGTCTGGTCTGAATGCCTGTTTGTACTTTTTTGAGAAAACACGAACCGATAGTATCTGATTTCGAATTTAAATATATTGGATAAGCTCGATCTAAAATATGAACTTATTGCAGCCGTATCAGATGGCTTTGAAATGATGTGGTTCAATCCAAAATTTTAATTTATTTTTATTATTTAGAAAAAATAAAATCAGAAAAATTTTTCACACTTGGTACCAGTATTTCTGGGTGGACAATTACAAAAAAATGCATTCACTCCAACGACTTTCGGTGAAAGATATCAAGGAAAGTATGATTAGAGCAAGAAAACTACTCGAAACAAAAAAGGTAAGTGGTCTTTTGATATGTGGCGATTTTAACAGCCCGATGATTATGTGGCACGACGATGGGGAATGGAGTACAAGTGATTCTATGAGACCAGAGGAACTGGAACTAATACAGGCCTTGGAGGACTGCTTTTTAGTTCAGAATGTATCATACCCAACGTTTCAAATGAGTGACTCGAACCAATCATCAATACTAGATTTGGTTAATTATTTAATTTCAAATTATTATTTAATTTCAAAGCTTTTCAAAAGTGTTGACTGGATTAGCAGTTTCAAGGGGCTAAAGGTAAATGAAATGTATGAGGTTTTCATGAAACTATTCCGATGTGCTTGTGAGATGTACATCCCTAAACGAGTTGAGAATGCAAATCGTAAAAAACAACCCCCGTGGATGAACCGTGAATTAAAGAAACTGATTGAAGAGAAGTACAGTTTATGGAAGAAATTGGTTTTTGGAAAGAGAAGCGAAAAGCCGAAAAATTTGAAATTTCTCAATCGAGCGAAGAACCTAGTTAAGCGAAGAATCAAAGCAGCCGTCCGTCAATATGAAACGCTGCTAGCAAAGAAGTCAAAAAATAATCCTAAGCTTGTCTTCAGGTACATCAACGAGAAGCTTCAAGTGAAGCCTACAATTCACACGATTAAAAGAGATGATAATTCATTGACAAACGATTATGACGAGATATCAGAGTTACTCAATGAGTATTTTCAATCTGTTTTCACAAAAGAAGGTGATGATCAACGAATGTTTCCGGAAAAAACAAATGTAACTTGCGAATTTGATATAGAACGTGACATGTCCCCACTGATTATCACTAATCTTTTGAAGAAGTTAGATGTCTCAAAAAGCACGGGAGTCGACGGTGTTAACCCATTTTTTCTCAAGAACACAGCAGAGGCCATCTCATATCCACTGTGTTTAATTATGAAAGAGTCATTAAGGACAGGAGAGGTACCAGAATTATGGAAGATGGCAAATGTTACTCCGATCTTCAAAAGAAGTGATAGATGTGATCGAATTAAAGACCCGTCTCAATAACGTCTGTAGTATGTAGAATTATGGAGAAAATTATTCGAAACATTTTGTTGCGCTATTTAACCCAAAATGGACTATTTAGTAAGCATCAACATGGCTTCATTCCAAACAAGTCATGCACGACGAATTTACTGGAGAGTGTCGATTTGATAACATTCGAATTGTGGAAGGGAAACTGTATCGATATTGTGTACACCGACTTCTCGAAGGCGTTTGATCGTGTGAACCACCGCAAATTACTCAAAAAGCTGGAAAGCTATGGTATCAAAGGAAATCTACTCAATTGGATCGAATCTTTTTTATCAAGTAGAAAGCAGCGAGTCGTGCTTTGACATTCAAAATCGGAATGGCTGGATGTGACAAGTGGCGCTCCCAAGGGCTCAGTCCTTGGGCCACTTCTGTTCGCGTTATTTATCAACGATCTCCTCGATAGATTCAAAAACGTGTGTTCACTTTATGCCGATGACTGTAAGATTTATTGTATTTTTAACGAGCAAAACAGGGACTGTAGTATAGAGCAACTTCAATCAGACATAGATAATCTTATACAGTGGTGCAATGAATGGTCAATGGATCTTAATATCGATAAGTGTGAGGTTATCCATATCGGCAGAAACAACGCTGAAAGTGAATATTTTATGTTCAAGAACGATCGCTTTCACAGACTTTCCAAAACAACAGAACAAAGAGACTTGGGTGTAATCCTTACTGGAGACATGAAATGGAGTAAACAGGTGAGTACGTCGGCTGGGAGGGCAGACAGAATCCTTGGCCGAATTTTGAACGGTCTAAGAAATCACGGCAAAGAGATTATCAAAAAAATGTATACAAGCCTTGTTTGACCCCATTTAGAGTATGCGGTGTCGGTATGGAATCCTTCCCTAAAAAAAGATATTGACATCCTTGAGAGGGTGCAAAGGAGAGCGACTCGGAGCATACATGGCTTTAGAAAGTTTGAATACGTGGAAAGACTCAAAAGACTCAAACTGACAACCCTTACAACCAGAAGAAGACGAGGTGATCTTATTCAAATGTACAAGCTCCTAAACAAGCAAGATCACGTAAACTGGTATAAACGATTGGATAATGACGAAACAGTCAATCGGATATACGATACAAGAGGTAATCGATATAAACTAAGACGAGAACTTGTGAAAAACTGTGCACCAAGATTCAATTTTTTTACAAACCGTATCGTGAATGACTGGAACGGGCTAACGAATGAAGTTATTGAATCAAAATCAAATAACATTTTTAAGACTAATTTAGACAAACTTTTGAAAGACTAAAACATTGCTTATGGTCTGGATAGAACCAGACTTAACGCGAGAGCGTAGCAATTATTTTTACTACTACTACTACTACATTAAAAATTTTGCAAGTACCTCCATTGTAACAAAGATCATTAATGCATGGTTTAGATTGAGCGATTAATTCACATCTAGAACCAGTGTAAAATAAAGGACAATCACATTTAAAATCTTGAATTCCATTTTTAATAACCGTTCGACAAGTAGCTCCATTTATACATGGATTATTGGAGCAATCTTTTGGTTGTGCATTAGAATTTTCACATCTAAGACCATTTGATCCAAATGGACACTCACAATAAAAAGCAGACATTCCATTGTTATTAAAAATTCTACATGTTCCACCATTTTTACATGGATTGCTTTGACACGGACTTTGGTTAGGTGTTTGTACTAAAATTTCACACCCTTTTCCAGTGTACTTTGAAGGACATTGACAATTGTAACCACTACCACCATCTGATTTACAATAACCATTATTAAGACATGGATTAACATTACATGGATGATTTTGTGGATCAAATCTATTTTCACATGTCAAACCATTAACTCCAACAGGACATTCACAATAAAAATTATTTTGAACACCATTATTAAAAATTCGACAAGTTCCGCCATTTCTACATGGGTTGCTTTGACATGGATCCGAACGACCTGGTATTTGAAACATTGTTTCACATCTTTCCCCAGTGTGTGTGACCGGGCATTGACAATAATATCCGTTAGCACCGTTTAATCGGCAAGTATTTGATCCAAATGGACACTCACAATAAAAACACCTTTGGTGTAGCCTCTTCAAACCATATAAAAAACTTGTATATATGTATATATTCTTTTGCAAAAGTAAATGTAATTTTTGTAACATAGACAGACTCAATGAGTCAAAATAAATCGTTGTTGGTCACAAAGTCGTTTGTCTTTTCAATGGAGAATTCATATGCATTTTTGACTTTTACATTTGCTACTTCGGGGCGTTGTGAATTTCAAATCAGAAAACAAAAAACAAAAATAACATGTTCATAAAAATTCATTGAATAGAACTAATGCACTAAATAAAACAATTTAAAGGTGCAACATAATATGTTGCTCAAATTTGAGGAAAATTTTTTCTAATTATTAATGCTTTTTTTCAATAAATCGATTTAAAATTTCAAAGAATTTCTTTGTTCTTTTTTAAAAAATAATTAAAAAAATTATCATTTATTGATTAAATTTTTATTAACTATGCAAAACTTTTTTTTTCTTTAAGAAAATTAAGTTTTTTTAGAAAAAACAAAAAATTTTATCTTCATTTTGCATTAAGATCAATTACGTAAATGATTTGACAACTTAACCATTGTACAAAGAGTTAAGCTTGTGATTCGAAAGCCGCATAATTGCCAAAAAGAGTTCTAAAATAATTTTAATGACATGATTTGTTTTAAAAGATGACGTTTTTCACTAAAATTTGAAACAACGGAGTAAATAAAGTTTAAAAAAGTTAAAAAAGTTTTGAAATAACAAGAAGTCGTATTCCTTCGAAAGGCTTTACGGCAATGAAAATTATTAACTTTGAAAATTATTAACCAAAAGCTCTATTTTTTTTAAATTTTAAAACTATAAATCAAACGGGTTATGAAATTTCGAGATAAACAAGAACGACAAGTTTGATGGAACCATACTATAAGAGATTTTGAAAAAGCGGTAAAACATAAAACAAAACCATTTACTCCAAGAATGTGGCTGATCTAACCAAATCTTTTCTATAACTTTATTGGATTAACAAAACCCAATCAGGTAAAGAGAACTTACTGCCATTTTGGCCATGCAGGTCATTTTTTAACCTTCCTCAATACATGTTATAAGTGATGCTAAACTTAAAAAGCTTTGAAAAGTTTGGCTAAAAAGGCCATTTTCTGGGTAAGTAGTTTTGCTATGTTTTAGCCGAATTTCCTCGATCTCTTACATATGTTTCCACCAAATAACCTTGTCATTCTTGGGAAAAATCAATCATTCCCGTCAAATTTAAATAAAAAAAATCGAAGTTTTGATTAATAACAGAAAAAAGAAAAAAAAGGGGAACCATCTTTAGAAAAAAAAAAAAATTCTATTTTGAAAATAATTCAACACAAAAATTGGCACGTTTTGTAACATAACATGGTGTTCCAATCTCTGTAATATAATACAGGCCATCATATGGACCTTTATATACAAATCTTCCGTTCGCTTTCCCTCTACTCTTGTAAATTCCCACAATTTCGTCAGTGGTTTTGTATAATAAATCGATCGGATGAGTTGCCTAGAAAAATTAAAATTCATAAAATAAATTTTTATTTAACTTAAAGATAAATTACCTTTTTTAAAACAACATTTGAGCTTTGTCTTTTTAAAATCGGCTTGATTGGTTTTATGAAGTCTGAAAACTTAACTTTCTTTGATTTTTTAATTTCCCTTTCATTTTCAGAATCGTAATCACTATCAGAATATGAATCGCTGCTTTCTTCTGAGATCAGATCAAAGGAAAAATAATTATTGTTTTCAGTTGAATTAATTGCACTACGCGCCTCTTCATCTGACGCTTTTCTTTTTAAGGTAAGATCTTAAGAACTGTTTTTTTCTTATAAATTTTAATGAGTTACTTATTATTTGGATCTTTTTTTTATCAGCTGTTCTTTTTTCTGCATCTTTTGAATTTGGAGGAAAAATTTCGGCATCCGATGGCTTGAACGGACATAATAAAGCCCTGAAAAAATTATTTAATAATTTTTAGATTCTTTTTTAATAAAATTTTAGGTCTACTTTTTGTGAGAACTTTTTGATGGATTCAAATTTCCTTTGCCGCCACAAACTTCATAATGGCAAGAACATTTTTTTGAATTCAAAATTAAGAAATCTGGATCGTTAGGCAATTTGAAACTTTTTTTTAATTCATCGAGTTGTTTCCCCAATAATTCATTTTGATTTTTCCTACAAAATTTTTGAATAAAAATTGACAAATTTTACTTAACTTTATAAAATACTTTTCTATTAATTCTTTTTTTAATTTTTCAATATATTCTTGTTTCAATTTTATATTTGCTGACTTTAGACTCTTTTCAATCTCAAGTTGATTCGTTAGGTTCCTTATTTCTACTTGTCTAAACAAAAAAGTGAAATAGATAATTAGAAACGAAAATTAAAAAAGAAAACATTTTTTCTAGAAGTTCATTATATTGCTCTTGAATAAAGATTATGCTTTGGCCATCATCCTCTTCAGTTTTTTGATTTAAAACATGTCTAGAAAAAAAAATATCATCTCTAAAGAAAATCAAAACAAAGCTGAATACAAAACATACATTTGGCGTTTTAAATCTAATATTTCAAGGTTTAGTTCCTGGATCACTTGTCGTAAATCTTTTTTTTCTTTAATTGTATTAAATTTTAACTCATTGATTGCAATCATTTTCTCGTATAAAAACGATTCCCTAGATATGCCGAATAATTAAAAGTTTAGGTCAAATATAAAAAGGTAATATAAATATCCTTTACTTTTCGGAAATAAGGCGAGAAACTTGCTCTTCTTTTTCTTTTAATTTTCTTTTTAGCTCTTGAACTTGGTTATTTTGTTCATTATTCGAGCTTTGCTGAAAATTTTCCAATCTGGTGATTTCACTTTGAAGATTAGTGCTAGAAAAAAGAACATTAACGTAAATTAGAAGATTTTAAAGATTTTATCTAAAATTTACATTTCACTCTGAAGCTTTTTGTTATGAGCAACTAAATTTGTATGTTCGACTACTTTTTGATTTAGTTGTTCGTCGTGTATTTTATTAAATTCAGCTAATTGTTTCGTTAGCTTTGAAATTTCATCCTTGGCCGACTCTCCGGACGCTTCAGAGGCCTCACTTTAGTTAAATAAAGACAATTTAAAACAAGAATTAATATTTAAAAACAATATTTACTTACTTTTCGGAAATAAGGCGAGAAACTTGCTCTTCTTTTTCTTTGATGTCGGACCTTATTCTTTCTAGCTGACCAATTAAAAGTTGATTTTCTCTTTGGAAATTTTCCAATTGTTCCTGTTCCTTTGGTAAAATTTTGTAAACTCTTTATGATTTAATTAAATTTTTTTATTTTTACTTGTTTTCTTATTGGACAATTATGCAAAACTTGATGATTTTGTCGACCAAGAATATTTCCTTCACTCTTACATATTTTATCGAGTGGACATTTTTTTTTTGAATTCAAAACAGATTTTTCGTCTTCAAGCTGTTTATTTCTCTCAGCGTAATCTTCATTTATTTTTTTTGATTGGTTTAATCGATTTTCAATATCAAGAACTTTTTTTTCGTGGACCATGTTTCTTTTTAAATAAAATACTTATTATAAAAATTCAATAATTTTTTTTTAAATTTTCTTACTTTTGTTCTACTTGTCATTTTAATTCATTCACCTGTCGATATAAATCCTCTTCAATGGCCTCATCTCTTTCCATGATATTTGTCAATTCTTCGCACTTATTTTTGTAGCAGTTCTAAAATAATAAATTTTTAAGTGTTATCCTAAATATTTAAATAATCATTAATATTTACTTTTAATTTATTGTAGTCATTTTCCAAATATTTATATTCGGTTAATTTATCCATTAAGATGTCTTCATATTTTTTCTTAGTTTCTTCAAATTCGTTATTTTGCAGCTTAACAATCTTCAAAGTGTTTTCCAATTCAGCTCGAATCAAATTAGATTCAGAATCTTTATCTGACCTGATTACATCTTCATTGAATTCAAAGGCTTCATCTTGTGTTCTATCGTGAACCGCAGTTGATGAAGTTAGACTCGAATTTTCCTTAATAATTCAATAATATTTAGAAAAAAATTTATGAAAAAAATTAAACAATGCTAAATTTACATGATTTTTTGAAGCTTTTTTCGGCTGTTTATCCTTGACAACATCAACGATATTGTTAAAAGATGATTTTACAGCCTTTATTAAAGTTTTTGACACATAACTAAATTTTTCAAAGGATGAATTCTATACAAAAATTAAAATTACGAAAAGGAGATTTTAAATAATTTAAAGATCTGTCATATCTACTAAAATGTTTTCACTCGTTTTTTGTTCATCTCCAAATGAATCGTCAGTATCCACCTCAATTTCTGTTTCGAGATCCTCAATTAGGAAAGCAGTTTTTTGAAATTTTGGGCTTTCTGCGATCTTGATCATGACCTTTTTGTTTTCATTTAAGGAAACCAAATTGTTTGCTTTAAAATCTTGAGGATGATTAGAACTAGAAACAATATAAGTTTTAACAACATCGTTATCAACCAAACTTTCGTTTTCATGATTGATTTCCGATTGACGTTTTAAGTTATTTTTATTGGATTCTGAAGTCATTTTCAGGTTTTTCGAAATAAAATATTGATTTTTTTGAAAGATCTAAGATTTTTAACAACATTAAATTAAATAAAAAGAAGATCTAGGGTTTATGGTTTAATATCAATAAGATTCCAAAATCTCAATTTTAGTTCTACATTAAAAAAAAATTTTCAACACCAAAAAATTTATTTATTTAAATTAAAATATTTAAAATTTAAAAGCAAAGTGGGCAAACAAATTTATAATCGGTTAATTTTAAGGTAACGCCGCTCCGGTGTTCAGTACATATCTCGTGGAATCGATGTTCACAATCATTCTTAACTATTTTTTCATCAGATTCGAAATCAGCTCCACATAAAGAGCAAAATGTCGTCTTTGAATGTTGCTTAAACAAATGATTTATCGAAGTCCTTTGCTTTTCGAGGTATGATTTTGAGTTGCCAAAACTTAGTTTTTTCTCCTCAAGAAATTGTTTGAGGAAAAAACAAACAAACAAACCACAGTTGATCGAGTCTTTCTGTCTTATGTGTTCTTTTTTTCTTGAAATGAGTTTTCGATTGAATTCTTAATGAAGTATTTACTTTAAAAAAAAACTAAAATGAGATTCCTTATAAACAAAAGAAAAAAATTTTGTTTACTTCCAATTGTTGAAAATAAATTGTGATTTGGTTTCATCTTCTCCCAGTGGATCAATATAATAAAAAAAATTTTTTTTCAGATCTAGATAAATCAAACACCAATGATTGTTATTTTGAAAGTAAAACCCGCTGACAAATGTCAAATTTTCAAGCTAAAGTTGAATTGAAATAAAATCAAAATTACGAGAAGATTTAAAATGTGTCATTACTTTAAAAAATCGGTCATTGGTTATTTTTCCTTTTTCACTTAATTGATTACAATTGCAGCTTGTCAAAAATAAACCAATCTTTTTTGAAATTTTAACAAAAATTCATGCACATGCTTCGAGTATCTTTTAAAAAACGTTTTAAAAAATAAAGATCAGAAATAAATAAATCTATACAGTATCTGAAAGCCAATTACTATTCAGAAGATTTTCAAGCTCTCTCTTACTAATCAAAACTTTTTCAACCTTGTAGTAATAGAGTTCATTTTTTACAATCCCATTATCACCAAAAACATCTTTTGTCGACTTAAACAAATCAGCTCCCACTTCCATTTTTTCTTTCTAAAAAGAAAATTTTAGTTTTTCGAATTCATAGTAAAATGATTTTCTCTTTTTACCTAGACTACACTCAGAAGGTTCTACATCGATAATGATTTCTGAGGAATCACGCTCTTCAAAATATTCAGTCAGTTCATAACTTGAATCACTTTGTTCTTCTGAAAAATCATAATTATTTTCTTTGGAAAGAAATTTAAAGTGAAATTTGAATTTGATAATAAATAAATATATTACCTTGTAAATTATAATCCTCAAAGTGTTTTGAAATATCGAAAGATTTGGTTTTTTTGTCAACTAAATCCTTAATATCATCTTCTTCATTGTTAAGAAAACTAAAATTCGAATTATAATAATTTGCAATCGATTTAATTGGGTTTTTATAACTATATTTTTCGGTCGAAATTTTATCACCAATGTTAAAATCTTTTTTCTTGTTTAATCTTTCATAATTGATATTAAAACGGTCTTCGTAAAGGGTCGAATATTTTCGATGTAATTCAAAAAATAGCGGAGTGGCTAACTCGTTCGTATAAAGTTTACGGCAATTTCGAACACTTTTATTTATTTTTAATACTTTTGTTTTGAAATAACTAAACCAGCCCTCAACAAAATTGTTAGATAGCCGAGTCCTTTCCATTTCGATTATCTTAAACATAAGTGCTGACCAAAGTGGAACAAGATAAATTTTTTTTTAATAATGTTGAACAAGTTAGGAAAAAATAAATTATTTTTATTAAAATTCTTTATATGATTGCTCTCAACACTTTGATCGAAGAGTAATTTGTCGAAATATTTTGAAAAAGGTGAATCTTGGACAAAATTAATGTTCCTATTCTCGACGAAATAAATTTTAGATTCTTGTTCGAAAATTTGCCTTTTTTTCGAAACGAATTTTATATTTCTTATCCAATCTGAATTAAAGGTTGAATTGATTTTTTCAAGTTTAGCCAAACTGTCAATAAAAATTTCGTCCTTGAGTGTTCTGGTGAAAATAATTTTGATGCTTTTTAGTGCAATGCAAAATTCATCAAAACAGACGCAGTTTTGTAATAAAATGAATGATTTGATAAACTTCCGTTTAATAATCCCTCTTTGATCAGGATCAAAGTTTTTTAACAATCATTTGTTTCATCGATTATATTTTTTAGAAAATGTGTAGAACAAAGGTAAACTAACGTTTTAATAGGTGCCACAGCATATCTTTTCTTTTCAACCAATATTTGGTAGGTCAAATTTAAATAATCGATTATTTCGAGATTATTGAAAGATTTAGACAATGCATGTAAGTTTGCCCATGAAAAATCTGTAACAACAACTTTTGGCTTTTCAAAGTAAAAATAAAGTCCAAACCTTTGAATTATTTTCGTTAGATAGCAATTAATTGTAACTGTGTCGTTTGCACTTGAAAGAAAATCAGCGATACTGATGCTTGTTTTGTTTTTCGAATCATTTACAATGATTGAATAGAGAAGGGTCTCATTTTCATTTGGACATTTGGCCATTAAACTACCAGTTGCGTCGAAGTACCAAACTGGATCTGATTCTTTGATCAAAGTCCAAATTTTAACTTGAATTTCGGAAATTAAAAGAACCCTGAAAGGATTTGATTGGATTTCTTGTATATAACCTTTAATTGATTTGTAATCTTTTCTAGGTAGCATTTGATCAAACACATTTTTCGCCGAATCCGCATCTAATCTAAGATCATGTGATAGCTGGTGTCTATGACGATGCTGGCTACTCATTTTTCTGATGTTTTCATAGCTAATATCTTGTTTTTCTGTATTACCTTAATAAAGATCAAAAAAATAAAAAGAAAATTTTAATTTCTGAAACTTATCCTACCAAAGGCAATAGCTTCGTTCCGAAAACTAGCTACACCCTTAGAAAATATTTCGTTCATTAGATTTTTTCTCTCATCTCCACTTATTCTTTTACGAATTTTGATTGGTCTGCCTAAATGAACACATTTTTTGCTGTCAGCCAACAATTTTAACTTAAAATCTAAATTTCCCGATGGTTTATTTTTAATGAATGCCCGAACGTCTTTCTTACAACATTCGCATATAAAAACACCGCTCCAAAAGTTTTTGTTAGCCAAATTCTTCTTCGCAGTTCTAAAGAAATTAAATTTTATTTTGAAGAAGCATTCGAAACCATTCGACCGTATCTTATTCTAAAAATCTTGGTTTGCTGCCGCGACAAATTTTTTCCTCTGCCCTAAAGAGATACACTGCGATAATTTCTTCCATTCTGCTCCAGAAAAATCGATTTGAAACTCATTTGAATCATGTTTGGTTGATGTTAAAAGTTCTTCTTTTTCCGCTAAAAAGTCGAGCACGTTTGTTCTAAAATTCTTGTCGTTTCTATTCCACCAAGACGAATGAACAAAAATTTGATAGCTTCAAAAGTTACGACAAGGCCAGAGTCTGCCTCATCGCTTCTTTTGATTAATCAAACGCCCTGGAAAACACCAAGACGAATGAATAAGAGGTTGATGCTTTCAAAAGTTACGACAAGGCCAGAGTCTGCCTCATCGCTTCTTTTGATTAATCAAACGCCCTGGAATACTCCAAGACGAATGAATGAGATGCTTAAATAAAATGTTTTTGATGAACCTAAAATCATTTAGAATTTGATTTACCTTATATTCAACATTACGAATATCATAATTCGTCATGTTTTTGAAAAGTTCTTCGAGTCTCTTTCTCTTCTCTTGATTTTTTTCATTTTCAAACATTGCTTGATTAGACGTTTTCATACGTTTTCTGGATCTCAACTCAATTGACATGATTTGTTGTTTATCCAACACTGCATTGCTAGGCTCATTGCTTAGCTCATTGCTAGGCTCATTGCTAGGCTCATTGATAGGTTTGTTATCTATCTTTTTTTTCCTCTCAATATCACCATCCGAATTATTTACGGTTGTCTTGCCTGCGGGTTCGATTGTTTTCTTTTGAGCTTATTTTGCCTTTTTTTCAGCATCACCACCATCATTTTCTTCTGTTCTCTTGTCTTTAGAGTTGATCGTTCTCTTTTGAACTTCTTTTGGCTTGTTTTCTATCATATTGCATTTTACAGCATCACGACCTACCACACTTTTTTGAACATTTGTCTTCTTTTGAAACTCTTTTGCCTTGTTTTTTGCATCACCACCTGAATTTTTATCGATTCTCTTGCTTTCGAGTTCGATTGTTTTCTTTTGAAAATCTTTTGGTTAGTTTTCTGTCATTTTGCCTCTTACAGCATCACGACCTGAGACATTTATTTGAACATTTGTCTTTTTTGGAGCTTCTTTTGCCTTGTTTTCTGCATCACCACCTGAATTTTTATCGATACTCTTGTCTTCAGAGTTGATCTTTCTCTTTTGAGCTTCTTTTGGTTTGTTTTCTGTCATTTTACCTTTTTCAGAATCAGCACCTGAATTTTTTCCGGCTACCGTGTCTTCAACATCAACATCTTCTTCGACTTCAACATCTTCATGTATTATGTCGTTACATATCTCTTCCACTGCAGTAGTTTGATTGGCTCTTTTAAGAGAATTTTCGATCTGGAGGTTGTCGACATTCGCTTCCCCTTCGATCATGTATTCAAGAGCTTCTTTTTTGATTTTTTTTTGTTCAATAGCTTCTTTTTGCTCAACCATTATTTTCACGTATTTCGGAATAAAATTCGAGTAAAATTCTTCAACAACTATTTCATCCATCTGTATTTCGAATTTTTCGGTCTCAAAATTAAAGATTATATGGTCAGCGGACACATCATTGTGATTCTTAAAATCGGGTACAATATCATTATCTAATTAAAAAAAAAAGGTTAAATAAATTAAAGTGGGTTTCTTATAAAAATTTACCTTTGATTTTTAATTTGAATTCGTCATTTGAAATCAAGTTATTTGTGATTATTGCGTAAAGAATTTTACAGCGAAAAAAACAACTTCTAACTCGATCTCTCTTTTTGCTGCTGCTTGATTTCTTAATTTAATTATGTATTTAAAAAGGTTAGCTTTTATTTTCATTTTATAAATACTTTAGAAGACAATGAAACCGAACTATTAGTCGAGCCTGTGTCAGACGAAAAAATTTGTTTAAACATATTTAGACTGTTATAATTTCTAAACGTTTATTTAAACGTTTAGAAAACTCGTTTTGACTTTGCTAAAACAAAATTAAATTGATTTCCCAATTGAAAAAAGCAATAATTACTCTATCTGGTTGTAAGTTTTTAAATGTTTCCTCCAAAGTATTTAAATAGGCTTCTTGAGCATCGTACAGTTCAAAATAGTTTTTTGTGCTGTTAAAACTTACGGACATTTGTAGCTCACCATCCGTTAGTTTATCAGCCTCGAAGAAGGTGATGTTTTTTTCTTATTTAGAATTTTGTTTTTTAATCATAGACAATTATTTTTTTAAAAAAAAAAATTATACCTCTTAAATGTTTTTTTTTAATGCCAAGTAACACTCGTAATAAAAAAAACCTTCCATAACTTTTCGTTTCTTATTTTTTTGTTGTTGAATTTTTTTCTATAGAAAATAGCAAATTAGCAAAATATTTTTAAAAAAATTATGATAAAAAGCAGAGTTTTATTTCTGCTTTATTGAAGTAGTTTTAGTTTTCTATTTTCCTTCAAATCATTTTGACTCTATTAAAAGTCGGTTTGAACTCTACAAATAAACAACTCTATACCGGTTGGGTTCATACAACTTGCTGAGTCCATCGACTAAGTCTTTTGGTCCAAAAGATTAAGCAGATTTTTGAAAGCATCAAGTTCGGGTGATTACAAATAAAGAAATGGGGGGCACTCCTCCGACGGTTCCAAGTAAACAAAAATTGTGTTCGGACTCACAAATTTACGTGTACTCGAACTCTAAACCATGTCTACAAACTAGAGTACCCGTTCTTTTGTTTAACTAGTAACTCTGATATTTAAATATTTGAGGGTGGTCTAAATCACAAACGTTCGATCTGGACAATTCTTCAAGATGATGTTGTTTGACAAAACTTGTTCATTTATTTTAAAATGATCTCGCTTTGATTTAAATTGTTCGAATAGGATTTGAAAAAATTCGGTTAAATATTCATTAAATATTTTGTTCTGGACTTGAACATTATATGCACCTTTCAAACATGAGGTCTCAATTGATCCTTTCTTAAAAATTGAAGAATCACACAAAAGGAAAATGATTTGTCTAATTTGTGTTTACGTATGAAACCGGCAGAGTTAAAATTTTATTGTGAAATGTTTTGGGTATTTTGTAAAAAAGTATCGACGGCTTGAAAGTTTGATGATTGAATGTACTTTTCACGAAAACTTTCCAATAAACCTTGATTGTTTAGATTTGTTGTTTGACAAAGTTCTTTTTCTTTGTTCAAAATGTATCTAAAAAGTTGAAAATTTTTAAATCTTAGTTACTAAAGTTAAGTATTCTCTTGTAGAGAATAACGCTTGGTTTGTGGTTCCAAGCGAAGTCTAAATAGTTGTCGAGTTCGCAGCTTCAGCTCGGATAAGTGACACTGTTTATGATGAACGTCCCACAGTAGACTAGAGTCTTAACCATACCTTTACGGCCAGTCCCAAGTCCGGATGTAAAAATGGGAGGGAGACTCGAGTAAGACTTAGGGTCGTCATGAAGGATAAACTATCACAATTTATGTGAGCTTCGATCCCCGATGCGACAAAAACCTTTGGTGGGACTTCGATGGGCTAGATTCAAGGAGTCACCTGAGTTTAAGACTTTGACGGATTTTGTTCAAAGTTTATTTTAACTTTCAACCAAAATTCTTAAATACCCTACTTAGGTATACTCTTTAAACCCTAAGGGGAGTAATGACAAACTAGGGGTTAAGTATCTGAATCCGTTGGCCCTATCGTTGGAGGGTTCAATTAACACTTACGAAATTGAAGCTTGAGGAGTTTCAATTTCTGAAAGACCAAGGAAGGTCCAAAAATAAATAATCATAAACCTTCCACCTTCTTTTTAAAAAGTTGACCCAAGGCCGCTATTACCTATCTGCCAGTCTAGTCTCATCTTCAATGCAAGTTTGAGTCCCTCTTTTAGCCAGAGAGTCCAGATTTGATGTGAGACAAAAGGTAGACTTAGGTCTTTATTTAAGTCCAACGCTAAGACTGAATGTCGGCATGGCTGATAAACCCCTGATGCGATAGTCTTGAATCTTAGGTTGGAAGTAGCTACATCGAAGGGTCACATACTTCCCTTGAGTTAAAGATTTTGATGGCTCTGATGGCGTTACTTGACTAAAAACAAGCGAAATCACCCTTAAATCCCAGAGTATGAACACGTTCTTCTTACTGACAGTGCCCATACTCCCCATCATAAAAGAATGGAATTTTTCCCCAGATCGATTAGGATGTCAGCGTCAAAGGGGACCCATTAGCTACATTTTCATATCTTAAAGTCACTGATAGCTTATTCCATTGAGGAGTTCTTGAATGTTAAAGTAAAGCACCCAGTGTTCAAGAGAAAAATGATCGCTTTTTCGTTAGGAAATGAACCATTAAAGCACACTTTTAGTCATCTTCTACCCGGAAGTGTTCAATTTATGAGAGACCGAGACTTTTTTTTACCCTCTTCATCACGAAAGCACCCTTAAATCTGACTGTAAAAAGTAGAGGTTAAAGTTAAACACTTACCGCAATTGGGATTTCGGAGGGTGACCCCGGCACGAGATGACTAAAAATTACCTCCATTCACGAACTCTACTTCCTTAGGTTACCCTTTAAGCTTTTTCTAAAAGGAAGACCGTCTCGATGAAAATTGGTTGAAAATTGGAATTTTAACTCTAAGGATGAGATCTTTGAAGAGTTCATTTAGCACTCTTCTTGGTTAAGGAGTTTCAATTTCGTCAAGACCAAGGAGAACATGAACTCCCAGTCATCGTCACCAGCTTCCTCAAATGAACACTTTGGTCTCTTTGATTGAAGGCTTCAAGGCACAAATTGACGAGTTTATGATTCGAAGGTGAATGAGCGTTAATAGTTTAGGGGTGTATTTTGTTAGTTCATGTTCAATGGGGTTCGAAATTGAGTTGCATTGTAAGGTTGGTTGTTGACTTCGAGTAAAGGTCTGATAAAGTTGGTTTATGTATGGTTCACTTGAAGAGTGTTTGAAGATCTTCCAGTTGGTTGGTCTGAGTGACGATGAACATAACGGTGAACGACCCAAAGCTGCCATCGGACTAAAATTTCTTTGACAAAACTCGCTCAATGCACTTGAAAAATGTCAAATTTTAATTTTAAAAAAAAAAACCTTTAAAAGATCAAAACTTACGGGTTAACTTAATCACTAAGAGTTTAGGTCACTGTGAGAGTATCATCATACAAGTTTTTTATTGACGATATTGTTTTTTTTAATTTTAAAAATAATATTTTCTTTTTTTATATGTATGGACGTGTTTAAATTTTGTAATAAAAGTTGCTAAAAAAAATTAATTTTTTATTTGCCACAAAGACTCGAGATTAGACAACATAATTTGATTGATTTTAATTTATTGATAATTCTAATCAATAATATTCAAAAAAAAAAAATGGCCTCTATTTGGTGCAACATATCATGTTGCACTATGTTGCATATTTTTCAGTTTAAAAATCAGAATATTTGTTTATTTTTTTCGGTTTTGAATGAATAATTTTTGTTCAATTTGTCAAAATTGAACTGAAATTCACAACGCCCTACTTCGGTCAAATCCTATCCAAGTCAACTGTTCCTTCGCTAATTGAAGAAAAAATTCTGTTTAGTTTTAATTTGACATTTGAAGATATTTTGCTAAATGCATCATTTATAAATGATCGGACAAACTTGTAATTTAAATTTACGCTTTGGTCATGAGAAGAATTTAGCATCTTGATCGTTAAATTCAATTCATTGGTTCATTGGAAATTGGTTCTTATCTATTATTAACTTGTTAAATCTAAACTTAGTTTGCATTTTAATGAGATTAAAGAGTCTAAAATTACATCAAACTCAAATGTAATTTTAGACGTAGTCATTTAAAAGCAAATGGCGTCAACTTGGCTTAAGTTCTCTGACCAGACATCAACAGAAGACGAGTCTCATAAATTGACAACAAATATACGACAAGTACTTTTGAAACAAGTTTTTTCAACCTTATTAAAGTCGACAGGAAATTATGTGAAGAACAAATGAAAAATGTCACGATTATGTTTGAGTCTCAACCAAGAGATACTTTAAATATGATCCATGTCTCTCATGGATAGATGGTCAAATAGACGCAAAAGTTATTCATGTAAATCGAATTTTAAAGGAACGATTGAATAAAATCCATGTTGGAATGGTACGATTTTCAAATAAGGCCGATACAAAAGCAGAATAAACTAACGGAAAGGCGCGATTTTTACGACATGTCGTTATAATCGAATTTCTAATATAACTACATGTCGCTCAATGTTAAAAGATGTGCTTTGTTTTCAATTCGATATTAACGACATATCGTAGAAATCGCGCCTTTACTTTATTTTGCTAATTTTTGTTAACGGTTTCAAATCATTAATAAAAACGACCACAAGATCTCTCTTGAAATGGTTTGTTTAAAGAAACAAACTTAATGTTTTATCAATGTTCGGATGGGTTGTTAAGAATGTTTTTCATTTTATTTTGCATTATTTTTGTTATTAAAGTTTTTATTGCGGTTTGCGATTTCGATCACTGAACCCAATATGGCTGAGGTTATTTTGTGAAAAAAAAAGAAGAAGCTTGCTGAGCAAATTTTTTCGCTCGATTGAACCGTCGTTCACAATTCGTTAAACCCAAGTCAAACTACGAGTCGAGTATTGACTGAGCTCTTGTCTTTCGATCAAATAATTACAGAGTCGTGCAGTAACGGTAAGTTTAATTCGCTTACTAGATGTGTCCATTTAGCAAAGTTTTATGTATTCATATCTACAAAAGAAAGTCTCTCAACATCATTCTAAAACACCAATATGTTATGATTTGTCTCGCCTTTAACATTTTTTCGAATTCTTCTTCCTCGAGCCGACCTTCTTGGGTCCTTGGTTTTTGAGATTCTTAAATAGTTTTTTAGAGTTCAATTACAGTGTGAATGTGACTCAACAACGGCAAAGATTCATTGTAAAATCCATTTTGGAAACAAGAGGAAAATACTCAATTTTAAATGTAGCCGTTGAATTAAGAAATTGAAAAGTTGGTATCTATTAGAGATGTATTACGAACAAGGAGAGATTTTAAAAACAAGAGCCGACGAAAGTTCAAGACAAAAACGTTCAGATTGTCCATCACATTCCAGGTGGTAGGCGGTAGTACGAAGTTGTATAATGTCGAATTTTTCGTAGAGTATTTCTTGCAACATTGACTGGAAATTTTTTCCTCTGTCGGTGAGAAAAAATTCCGCTACTCCAAAAATACAGATCCAGTGGCTGATGAGTGCCATTGCTACATACTCAAAGGTTGTTTTTCGGATGGGAATCGCCTGAGAGTATTTTGTAAAAGCGCAAACGATAATTATAATATAAATATTTTAGAGGTCGGAAAAGGACCAGCGATGTCCATGGTTACAGTATTGTTTGGGCCATTCGGTTCCAAATTTTTTAAGTCTCCCTTCCGTTTTGGCTGGGTACCCTTTGACATATGTCACAAGTTTTGAAAAAATTTTGAATATACGATTTAAGACCAGGTCTGTAAAAACGAGTTAGAAGGCGTTCGATTGTTTTGTTTACTCCTAAATGACCACTAAACTTGGAATAATGACCAACTGATAGAATACCTTCTAGAGCTTGTTCCGGAAGGACAAATAAATATACTTACTTGTTGTTCTTGTGTCTTTTGGAATATTAGACGTCATCGACCACTTGGAAATTATCGAAGTTAGCGAACAAGACTCTTCTAAAATTGTTTTCAAATTGAGACGTTTTTTGATTAGACCCTGACTTAATGAGTCGTTTTATCCATGTCAAAGTCATGTCAAAGACTTCCGAAAATTCAATTGTGCAAAAGGGTATTCGGCTATATGGGGAAATCGAATTTTCTACCAAAAGGGTATCCTAGGATTCGGCTCGAATATTCGAATGAAAGAATTTCATGATTTTTAATTTTTCAAATTTTTGTCTCCAATGGGAGCCCTGTGAGTTTCGGAGTTAAAGGGGGCAAGCTGTGTCAAGTTTAGAAAAAAGCCAACAACAAGCTGATTTAAGTGGGAAAATAAGATTTTAGAAGGTTGAGAGTCAAAAAAGTCTTTTGACCCGAGAGTTTTAACTTAAAATTAACTTAATTATTGTAACCAATCTGAAAAATTTAGGTCGACGGCCTTATTTGGATGGTCCGTCGACCAGATAATGGTGTTGTATGATTCAAGTTCTCTTTGAATTGCTTAAATTTCTAGCTCAGAATCAGCATTTGGACCAAAATAGGTCTCATAATATGAGTTTATGGTTGACCTTTATCTAAGGTTTAGTGAAGCCAAGATTTGTATTTGACGTGTCTCCATACCATTTTTTCATGCGGATTTGGAAACGGCCAAATGAGAAATGAAAAACTTTTAAAGCAATCTTGATTGATTTCTCTGAGCCTTTCTATCAAAACGTACGTCTTTTCTCTTAGCTTATCTATAGTGAACCAACAATTTGTTTCCTCTTATTTACAAAAGTGTTAACTGTTAACAAAAGTAAAAGACCGGCCAAATGTGTGCGTTACTGTTCTAGTTTACTGTTGGACGTCCATCATAAACAGTGTCACTCATTGGAACTACCAAAAGCTGCGAACTCGAAAACTATTTAAACTTTGATTAAAACCACAAACATAGTCATTGGAGAATACTTAACTTGAGTAATTAGAGTTTGATCATCTCTAAATTTATCAAAACGTGATTAAAATTTAACAAAAAAAACTGTTTCAAATCAACTTGACGACTTTGTGATTAAGTGATGTTTCAAAACGTAAATGTCAACTTTGATTTGAAAATATTTTTTCAACTTTAATGGAGTTTTTCAAATTTTTAAATAAGAGTCAACGATGTCGTGAAAAAAAATTTAATATTCTCAATAAAAAGTTTCGTAATTCTTTCAAAATGAACGCCATGTTTTGATGAACTAAACAAAATTTTATTTTACAATTTTGACAATTAATAATAATTTAATCCTAACTTTATTTGTTTCTTTATTTGCATTAGGGATAGGATCTTTAGGGGGTCTTTAAGCTTCTTTCAATGCTTGATTTTGGGGAATATGTCTTTTGACTGTTTAGAGGTTGACCATTAAAAAAAAAATTCATTCTTTTATTTTTTTATTTTTAACATTAAATTTATTTCATATTAGATTAAATTAAATTTGAAAAGAATGATCTATTATTATCCAATCATGTGGAATGGCCAACTCATATGGTGTTGGCAAAACATTGTGGACTCACCTCAACACGCCAAAAATAAACGTGTAAAACAATTTTAGGAATTATCAGCTGCGATTTCACCTTTCAAGATCAAATATGGAGTCAAATGGTAGAGAGTTGTTGAATCAACTGTTTAAATTAAAAAAATTTAGACTTTAGACTATTATTAAAAATTAGAATAATAAACATAATTTAGAGACAATATTGTTGAAGATGATGACGGGCAAATCTGATTTCTCCAATTATAATGTCTCTAAATTAACCTTGGTCCCCTTAATAATAAAACTGGTGATTCACTAACCAGCAGACAAAAGTACCCGTTAATTTTAAGTCACTGGGTGAATGTGGGTTACGCAAAAATTTATGATTTTGATTTCATGAATGAGTTTGGGTTGGGTAGCCCATATCCACCCCAGGAACTTAAAATTAATGAGTACTTATGCCTGCTCACCAGTGCCAATAAAATATTTAAAAAAATCTAGTTTTTTATTTTCTCTAGAGCTCCACTGACAGCACCGTTTGAGCTCGACGGTGGCATGCGTTATCGTGTTTTACACATGGTCAGACACCAATTATTTAGCAGCTCTTAGACGTCAAATTTTTAAATTATTTTGATTGCTTTGAATTGAACGTTCTACTCTGAATATTCTCGTGTCCATAAGAATTGAGCAGCCAATTTTGCTGATGAAACGTTTTATTTAAGGACCCATACTCTCTCTTGTTCTATTTGCACTTTGTAAGAAACGCTTCGATCGATTTTTCGAGGTGATCTTTGAATGTTCAGCTTTGCCATTAGACCAATGTAACACAACATTTCAAAATAATAAGAATGTTTGATTTTAACATAGCAAAATTTTTTTTATTTATATGCACAAGAAATTATTCAAGCGTAAAGACATTGAACTTATACAATGTCGATGACCGACTGTCTTTTAATATGTTAATTAGTTATCTCTAACAATTTTTTTTGTTTCAATGTCTTAAAAGTATTTGTCTTGAACTTTCGTCGGCTCTTGTTTTTAAAATCTCTCCTTGTTCGTAATACATCTCTAATAGATACCAACTTTTCAATTTCTTAATTCAACGGCTACATTTAAAATTGAGTATTTTCCTCTTGTTTCCAAAATGGATTTTACAATGAATCTTTGCCGTTGTTGAGTCACATTCACACTGTAATTGAACTCTAAAAAACTATTTAAGAATCTCAAAAACCAAGGACCCAAGAAGGTCGGCTCGAGGAAGAAGAATTCGAAAAAATGTTAAAGGCGAGACAAATCATAACATATTGGTGTTTTAGAATGATGTTGAGAGACTTTCTTTTGTAGATATGAATACATAAAACTTTGCTAAATGGACACATCTAGTAAGCGAATTAAACTTACCGTTACTGCACGACTCTGTAATTATTTGATCGAAAGACAAGAGCTCAGTCAATACTCGACTCGTAGTTTGACTTGGGTTTAACGAATTGTGAACGACGGTTCAATCGAGCGAAAAAATTTGCTCAGCAAGCTTCTTCTTTTTTTTTCACAAAATAACCTCAGCCATATTGGGTTCAGTGATCGAAATCGCAAACCGCAATAAAAACTTTAATAACAAAAATAATGCAAAATAAAATGAAAAACATTCTTAACAACCCATCCGAACATTGATAAAACATTAAGTTTGTTTCTTTAAACAAACCATTTCAAGAGAGATCTTGTGGTCGTTTTTATTAATGATTTGAAACCGTTAACAAAAATTAGCAAAATAAAGTAAAGGCGCGATTTCTACGATATGTCGTTAATATCGAATTGAAAACAAAGCACATCTTTTAACATTGAGCGACATGTAGTTATATTAGAAATTCGATTATAACGACATGTCGTAAAAATCGCGCCTTTCCGTTAGTTTATTCTGCTTTTGTATCGGCCTTATTTGAAAATCGTACCATTCCAACATGGATTTTATTCAATCGTTCCTTTAAAATTCGATTTACATGAATAACTTTTGCGTCTATTTGACCATCTATCCATGAGAGACATGGATCATATTTAAAGTATCTCTTGGTTGAGACTCAAACATAATCGTGACATTTTTCATTTGTTCTTCACATAATTTCCTGTCGACTTTAATAAGGTTGAAAAAACTTGTTTCAAAAGTACTTGTCGTATATTTGTTGTCAATTTATGAGACTCGTCTTCTGTTGATGTCTGGTCAGAGAACTTAAGCCAAGTTGACGCCATTTGCTTTTAAATGACTACGTCTAAAATTACATTTGAGTTTGATGTAATTTTAGACTCTTTAATCTCATTAAAATGCAAACTAAGTTTAGATTTAACAAGTTAATAATAGATAAGAACCAATTTCCAATGAACCAATGAATTGAATTTAACGATCAAGATGCTAAATTCTTCTCATGACCAAAGCGTAAATTTAAATTACAAGTTTGTCCGATCATTTATAAATGATGCATTTAGCAAAATATCTTCAAATGTCAAATTAAAACTAAACAGAATTTTTTCTTCAATTAGCGAAGGAACAGTTGACTTTGATAGGATTTGACCGAAGTAGCAAATGTAAAAGTCAAAAATGCATATGAATTCTCCATTGAAAAGTCAAACGACTTTGTGACCAACAACGATTTATTTTGACTCATTGAGTCTGTCTATGTTACAAAAATTACATTTACTTTTGCAAAAGAATATATACATATATACAAGTTTTTAATATGGTTTGAAGAGGCTACACCAAAGGTGTTTTTATTGTGAGTGTCCATTTGGATCAAATGGTCTTAGATGTGAAATTCAACATTTGCGCCGGTTTTTAGGATTGAAAAACTTGATTTGATTTGATTTTACTTCCTTCATTTTCTTTTTTTGACTTGAAAAAAAATTATCTTTTAGTTTCATTTTCAAGACAATTTGTCTAATAATTAATGAAATGGTTGTGTCAAAGGTTGATGATAAAAATATTTAGTACTTTTTTTAATTTTTATACTTACTTTGAACAATGAACCGCCAAATCCAGCTGCTAAACCTTCCTTATCAATTGACATTTTGCCTTTCAAACCAAGAACTTCACCTTTTACATCGTTACCGAACTTAAGCAAAGATTCATCTAGAATTGTTGAAAGCCCATCTGAGTCGCATTGGAAATTTTCAACTAATCAAAAGACCTCAGAAAGCTGCGCCTCCATACTCGCCACTCATGAAGACTATTGTTGAGAGAGTTTTTTTTCACTGGATTGTGCTTATTTTCTTGTGTTTGACACAAAAGCTGTTTGGAATATTCCAACGCCGCTTTCGTCTCTTCTCGTCTTGACTCACTAAGCGATTTATCGATCAAATCTTCTTCAAGAGCACTAATTATATGTTTTAGCGCTTCGATCTCCTCATCGATTTTAACCTCGTCATATATTACTTGGCCACACGAACACTACCTTCTCTGTTTCCTGCATACCTGCTACTGTGACTTTATTCAAAGCACTCTGTGGAATGAGAGCGAATCGGCTTTACATAGCCTCACACTGTCAAAAAAATGTCTCAAAATTAACACACATTCTCTCATTTTTTAAAACATTTATCTCTCAAAAAATGACGACTGCAAATATATCTCAAAAAGTGAGACAATATCTCTCATTTTTTTTCGAGAGATATTAAAAATACACATCTAGTAATTCTAACCATAAACTATGCTTAAATAAGTTTCAGGTAAATGCTTAAAAGGGTATAGTTCTATCGTGAAAATTTCAAATCACAAGATGATATCTATAGAAAGCAGATCATCAGAATTAAGTTATCTTTTACAAAATCAAGCGACAAAATAATTTAAAAAGTTCAACAGAATTGTCTCTAGGTAATAAAGCTCAGTATGTATCGAAGTCGTAATTTGCGCAGAAATCAAAGCCTTGGAATTTGTATGAATCGCTTCTTAAAAACGTCATTTGTGTCGCAGAATGATGAATTCTCATTTCATCTCAAGTCATCGTTGAAAAAGAGTAAAAGGTGACCAAGGGTTAAAACTACAACTTCTTGGCAGATATCACTGAAAGCTAATTTAACACAAGAAAAATCTTTAAAAAAATTCAGAATTCTAGAGTTTGCGATCAAGTAATTAGTTTAGATAAGTGATGTATAATGGCATCTTTAGAGTAACATTTTATGTATTTAATAAATTTACGTTTTACAAAATGAAATAAAAAAAAATTTAACTGATTTATTTATTTATTTGTGAATTTGTTTGAGCAGAGCTCCTTCAGAAAAAAAAACAAAACGGAAAAAATAAAATAAAATTTTGTTTCTAAAAGAAAAAATTTCTGAGAATTAAAATAAGATATCATAAAATTGAAAGAGAAGATAAAAAATAATCATGAACAAAATAAAGATTTAGTTAGAAGTTTATCGGTGGTGACTAAAAAAGAGGCTTTTTCAATCATAAACCAAAATTTTCTAGAACCAGATTACAATTACACAGTGGAGTAGGGTAGTCAATGTTTCTCGCAGTGAAACCTCTTCGGTATTCAGATGCTAGGCTTACCACTAATGGAACAGATCCTTCAAGGCCACTCCTGACATAGTTCTCCGTTAAATCGGTTAACCTATTTGATATTGATAGAAGTTTTAGTTTTTCGAATGCCTCATGAGTAAGTACTTCAGTTGGAGTATCGTATTTTAGTCTAAGAATGGACCGGACTGCTACATTCTGTATAACTTGAAGTTTGTTTAGATTGGTGTTGTAGATGAGATTTATGCAGGGGAAGGAGTAGTCAATGACTGAACCAACTAGGGACTTAAAGAGAGTAGTTAAAGTTTTATTGCTTAAGCCCCACTTTTTGTTTGATAGTATTTTTATGATATTTAGTCTTGAACTACATTTTTCTCTGATGTGTTCGACTTGTTGGGAGAATGCGAGCCTTTCATCAAAGGTGATGCCTAAGAATTTAGAACTGTTAACGTATTTGAGTTTGGAACAAAATATTTTTAAATCTAATTGAGGGGTTGTATTATTGCCTTTAGAATATAATGTGTAAGTGGACTTTTCAACCGATACTTTCATTTTCCATTTTACAAGCCAGGGTTCTAACTCTTTGATATACCTATTAACTTGACCTTGAATAGAACCAGTTTTTTTAAAGATGAAGAAGGTGACGAGATCGTCTGCGTACAGAAGGGAATAGCTCATGTTAGTTTGATCTCTTTTGGGTATATCATTTATAAAAATGTTGAAGAGAAGGGGACTAATTACAGAACCTTGAGGTATTCCGGCTCTAATTTGGAAAAATTTGCTTAACAACCCATTCACGTGGACTTGAAATTGCCTGTTAGTTAAGAAGGACCTGATCCAGACAATAAGTTGATGGGGAGTTTTCGTTTTGATTAATTTGTATAACAGCCCTTCATGCCAAACCCTGTCAAAAGCCTTAGAAATGTCAAAAAAAAGGCAGCATATTTTTTTAGTCCTGTTAAACGATTCAGCAATTTTTTGAGTGAGAAAGATGAGGTTATCAGCCGTTCTTCTGTTTTTTCTAAATCCGGATTGAACTTGTGTTATTAGGTTATTGCTCTCTAAAAAAGAAGCCAGTCTTTTGGTGACAATTCTCTCGAGTGCTTTCCCAAGGCAACTAGTCAAGCTTATTGGACGGTAATTAAGTGGGTCATCGTCTTGGCCAGTTTTTTTTGATAGCATACTGATTTTTACCAATTTCCAGCTATCTGTCTGGAATTTGTCCCGTTGAGAAACTTCGATTAAATAAGTGAAGAATGTCTAATAGGGTGTTCCTATGGAGGTTTTTAAGCATTTTGTTATGGATACCGTCTAAGCCGGCTCCCGAATGTTCCTTTGCTTTATCAAAACTTTCTTTTACCTCAAGAAGAGTAATCGGTGATAACGGTGAGTCCGGGGTTTGGTTATCAAAGAAATCTTGTACTATCTCACTAATTTTGGTATCTTCAGTTCTACTGTCAAAGCTATGAAGAGTGAAGGTTGATTCTAAGATTTCACCGAACAACTGGCTTTTTTTCTCGTCTGAGTCATACATGGTGCCTTGGTGTTTTAAGGTGGGAACTCTTTTAGATTTTGAATTCGATCTAAACCTATTGATTCTACGCCAAAATGGAGAACTAGATGTAGGGTTTTTTTCTAACTTCGTTATAAATTCAAACCAGTTCTTGTTTCTAAAAGCCTTTAATTTTAATCTCAGTTCCGCGGTAAGTTTATTGAAGGTAGTTTTTTGTTCTGGGTTGTTTGAAATTTTGTGCCACCTACGAAATTTACGCCTCAATTTAATTAGGTTTACGATTTCTTTTGGTAGACGCGTTTTGTAGACCCTCTCCCCAAACAATGGTATACTTCGTTGTGCGGCACCTATTATGTTGTTTGTTAGTTTTTGACTCAAAGAATTTACGTCCATGATGTGAGATAATGGACTACAACGGCTTAGTTCTTCTCTGAAAAGATCCCAATTGGCTTTACTAAAGTCTAGGTTCCTGCTTTTTTCTTTGTTAGCTAAGAAGTAGTCTAATGACATATTTGCTAGGATAGGAAAGTGGTCACTGGTCATATCGTAAGCGTATAAGTATAATCTTTTGGACATGCACAACCATAAGGTGGATTTGCAAATTGACCATTCGAAATACATGAACCACCATTTCTACATGGATTCAATGAACATGGGTCTTGATTTTGATTTTGATTATTACCGCCGCCACATAAATTATTATTTTGACAAGGGTTAGTCGATTGTGATTGTTTTTCACATCGAAGACCAGTAAAGTCTTTTTAATACAATTTAATTTTAGCTTAAGAGTTTAATGAATGATTTTAAATGAAATCATACTTGGTGAACAAGTGCATTTAAAAGTAACACCATCATTAGAATTACAAATACCAAAATTGTAACAAGGATTAGGCGAACATGGATTTACTTGATTTATTTGTTGATTATTTTGACAAAGACCATTTGAAGCACAAGGTAGTCCATTGTTGTTATTATTATATTGTAAATAAGCATACTTTGGAAGAAGTAATGCAATTAAAAACCAAATTAAATTTAAAGATTTTTTCATTTTTAGTTTTCTTTTTTCTTGTCAATAGAGTTTTTTTGTTGCTCAATTTATATTATTTAAGTTAAAATGGTTTTTTTACAAAACGATAAAAACGAGTTTCTCTAAAGAATTTCGTAATGATAACAAGAAGAAGAAAAAAATAAATAAATAAATGAAAAACCTTGAATAAGAAATCATCTCTCACTAATTGGTATTTAAGAGATAAATCATGTAATTAGGATTAGTGGTTTATGAGTGGGAGAAATGAGAAGACAAATATAAAAAAATAAAGATATGAGTAATTTGTTAAGGCTATTTGTATGAATAAGATTTTTTTGTTTGTTTTTTTATTCTAAAAAAACCTTCACTTTAATCCAAGAAAACGTCACGTTAATGATCAAAGAAAAAAAAAGAAAAAAATAATTCAAAAATAAACACGGATTTATTACGTAAATTTCATTTCATAATTATTTTGCATGGTTTTGGTAAAGATAAATATCATCATGCACCTGTAGTGAGTGAATAGGTGAAGGAAGAAGAGGAGATATGTTTTTAATCTTTTATGAAATATCAAGGAAAATTCTAATTGTGAATAAACAAAAATCATTTTTTTTATTCTTTTTTAAAATAAAGTAAATAGTCAAATTTTAACACTTTTTTTATTATTATTAACAAATGAATAAAATAGAAAAAGATTATTTTTTATTTTTGTAAGTTTAAAGTTGAGTAGAAAATAAAATTATTTAAATTTTTGATTAGCCCAATTTTAATTTTGATTCGAATTCGAATTTCACACTTTAAAGTCAAAATAATTATTCAATAAGTAGATTTAGTCTAAGCCGATTTATTTTATTTTTTTTTGGCTTATGTTTAAGTATACCCATTTAAAGTTAATCGCTGATGATAGTTAGATGAGTAATAACTCTTAAATAGCCATTAGATAATGATAAAACTCTACAAATATTTTCTATAATTTTAATTAGCTTGTCTAGAAAAGGTTGAAATAGTCGATTGCGGCCACTGAAGCCAATATGTTATTTGGTCTCGCCTTTATCATTTTTTCGAAACCTTCTTCGAGCCAACTGGGTCGGTCCTTGGTTTTTGAGATTCTTTAATAGTTTATTAATTGGCCTGGCCAATTGGCCGTATTTGCGACAAGACCCAGTTTTTTTTAGAGTTTAATTACAACGTGAATGTTACTCAAATTATCATCCACATACAACGACAAAGATCAAATCGCAAAATCGCATTTTGGAAACAAGAGGAAAATACTCAATTTTAAATGTTTAGAAAATGAAAAGTTGGAGATGTATTACGAGTAGACCTTTTTAAACTGAAGACGATGGACAAGGAGAAGTTTTAAAAAACAAGAGCCGACGAAAGTTTAAGACAAATACTGTAAAGACATTGAAACAAAAAAAAATTGTTAGAGATAACTAATAAACATATTAAAAGACAGTCGATCATCGACACAATTCTCTGTATATAAAAGTGTATAAGTTCACTGGTTAATAGTTCACTGGTTTTACGCTTGAATAGATTCTTGTGCATATAAATAAAAAAAATTTTGCTAAATGTTAAAATCAAGCATTCTTATGATTTTGAAATGTTGTGTTACATTGGTCTAATGACAAAGCTGAACATTCAAAGATCACCTCGAAAAATCGATCATAGCGTTTCTTACAAAGTGAAAATATAACAATAGAGAAATGGGTCCTTAAACAAAACGTTTCATAAACAAAATTTGGATGCTCAATTCTTATAGACACGAGCATATTCAAAGTAGAATGTTCAATTAAAAGAAATCAAAATGTTTAAAAAATTAGCTCAGAGCTCAAAAATAATTAATATTGATATGTTCGAAAAAAATATCAACCAAAATTAGTGTCTGACCATGTGTTAAACAAGAAAACGCATGCCACCTCGAGCTCAAACGGTGCTGTCAGTCGAGCTCTAGAGAAAATAAAAAACTAGATTTTTTTAAATATTTTATTGGCGGTTGTGAACAGGCAATAGTACCCATTAATTTTATGTCAACTCATGGTCAACTCATTTGATGTTGGCAAGACATTGTGGTTCCACCTAAACGTACCAAAAAGAAACGAATAAAACAGTTTTTGGAAATATCAGCTGCGATTGCACCTTTCAAGATCAAATATGGAGTCAAATGGTAGAGAGTTGTTGAAGCAACTCATAAAATTAAAAAATTTAGACTTTAAACTTTTAATTTAAACATAATTTAGAGACATTATTGCTGAAGATAAAGACCGGCAAATCTGATTTCTCCAATTATAATGTCTATAAATTAACCTTGGTACCCTTAATAATAACACTGGTACCCATTAATTTTAAGTTACTGGGTTGATATGGGTTACCTAACACAAACCCATACATGAAATTAAAAATTTCTGCGAGACCCATATCAACCCAGTAACTTAAAATTAATGGGTACCAGTGTTATTATTAAGGGTACCAAGGTTAATTTATAGACATTATAATTGGAGAAATCAGATTTGCCGGTCTTTATCTTCAGCAATAATGTCTCTAAATTATGTTTAAATTAAAAGTTTAAAGTCTAAATTTTTTAATTTTATGAGTTGCTTCAACAACTCTCTACCATTTGACTCCATATTTGATCTTGAAAGGTGCAATCGCAGCTGATATTTCCAAAAACTGTTTTATTCGTTTCTTTTTGGTACGTTTAGCTGGAACCACAATGTCTTGCCAACACCAAATGAGTTGACCATCCCAAATACATGGATTGTAATATATAATTGTTTTTTTTTGTTGACTAATCAAATTCAATTTTATCTAATATGGAATAAATTAAATTTAATTTAAATAAAATTTTTCTAAATTTATTTTTTATTTTTTTCTAAATAATAAAAATAACAAGAACTTGAAAAAAATTACAATAAAAGTTTCCATACAATACAATAAATGTTCACTTTAATAAAAAATACAAGAAATAAGCCTTTAATTCTTGAACTTGATATCAAAAAAAGGCAGCTTAATACCAACGCCGTCTCGACCAAAAGAAAAGCCAAATCCTAAAGCCTCAGCCTTAACACCATCTTTGCCAAACCTTACTCCAGTGTCCAAATTTAAGCCAACTCCAAGTTTAACCTTTTCATCTTCAAATTCTTTTCGGATTAGTTTTCCCTCTATGCCGACCTCCGCTCCATTGTCATTTAATTCAACATTTGCACCGGTTTTTAGGATTGAAAAACTTGATTTGATTTTACTTCCTTCATTTTCTTCTTTTGACTTGAAAAAAAATTATCTTTTAGTTTCATTTTCAAGACAATTTGTTTATCTTTAAAGCTACTAATAATTGATGAAATGGTTGTGTCAAAGGTTGATGATAAAAATATTTAGTCCTTTTTTTAATTTATATACTTACTTCGAACAATGAACCGCCAAATCCAGCTGCTAAACCTTCCTTTCCAATTGACATTTACCTTTCAAACAAAATTTGTTGATTTTATTTTTAGATATTTGGTTATAAAATTATTTATGAGAAGTAAAAAAGAAAGCTAACTGTTGAAATTTATATTAATAGTTATCATATCATGAACAATGAGATAAATAAAATAAACACCCTAATATATCGCTGTTTTAAGTATTTTTAGCTATTCATGTGACATGTATTCTATTGAGATAATAAATAAAGGCGGGATTGAATCCATTTCTACAAGATCACATTTATAAGACGACTACTTTATGACAACTAGTTCGAGGACGTTCGGAACTAGGGCTTTAATAGCCTTTCAATATATTTTCAAAATGCCGAATGTCCTCAAATTGAATATTAAGAAAAACATTGTAATTTTTTTCTTGTTTGTGATGCTACTTTTTTTGTAATAATCAGATTTTTAAAGTGCCTATTTAAATTTATTTGTATAAAGAAATATTTTTTTTTTTTTCAAAAGTTTATTTAAATTTAATCGAACGGCTTTGAGTAATAAAACTCCTTTCGCCGTTTTTTTTTTTTTTTTTTTTTTTTTTTAAAAATAAAATATTATTGTAAATTTTTTTTTTTTTTTTTAAAAAAATTATATGGCAAAAAAAAAAAAAAAAAAAAAAAAAAAAATAGAACAATGGTTTGAAAATTAAAAAAATTGTATTATCCACTGGGGTAGGTCATTTGAAAATAGACTTAGCGGGGTTTTAGATTCGGATTCCCGAGAACTCTCAATGAAGACATCGACATAGTCCTTCATGAGGTTAAAAATTAACTGATTCTTGTTATGTAAACAATTTTTTAAATATTTCGTAAGGAGTCTTTTTTGGCGAGTTTCAACTGTGTTAATTCCTAATTCGTCTAAAAAATTGAAGAAGAGGTCTGATGGTGTGTCGTATGGAAGATGGTAAATGGACTTAATACAAGTGTTTTGAATAACTTGAAGCTTATAAATGTTTGTTTTTGAAGCAAGACTAACAGTAAAGAAACTGTAGTCTATAATTGAACCTATTAGTGCATTATATACTCCCAAAAGGGTTTTTTGCGAAAGCTTCCAAGATTTGTGAGATAAGATTTTGATCACATTCACCCTGTCTTGACACCTGGACCTGATAAACTCAATTTGGGAATTGAAGCAGAGATGTTCATCAAACTTTATACCTAAGAAAACAGGTGATGTACATTTTGGGATAGGTTTACCAAAAAGAATTAGGGAGAGGTCCTGATTTTTCGATGGATTACCGGAGAAAATTAAGTAGCTACATTTCTCAGGGGCCATCTTGAGTCTCCACTTCAATAACCAAGTTTCTAGACTCTTTAAGTAGTTGTTTACAATTTTTGATATGTTTCCATATTTTTTAAAAATGAAAAATGAAACTAGGTCATCAGCAAATAATAAGGAATACGAATTGTTTTTTTTTTCTTGCTTGGGTATATCATTAATGAAGACTGAAAAAAGAAGAGGACTAATTACGGCACCTTGTGGGACACCTGTTAGAATATTTCCACTTTCTGAGACGTAGTTATTTACTTTGACAAGGAACTTTCGATTTCTTAAGAAATTTTTAACCCACTCGAGAATGTAAAGTGGTGCGCCTGTCCTACTTAGCTTATAGACAACCCCACAGTGCCAAACCTTATCAAAGGCTTGTGAGATGTCAAAGAAAAGCGGACAAACCTTTTTCCCTCTGGTTAGTGTTTCAGAAACTTTTTGAGTAAGAAAAAACAAGTTATCTGATGTCCGACGATGCTGTCTAAACCCTGATTGTTGTTTACAAATAAGCCCGTTTTTTTCGAGAAATGAGTAAAGTCTGGTTGTGACAATTCTTTCAAGGATCTTTCCAAGGCAGCTGGTTACGCTTATCGGGCGGTATTTTGACGGGTCAGAGCTAACCGTTTTCTTGGGTATCATGGTAATTCTAGACAATTTCCAGGCATCTGGAATTTCACTTTTTAGGAGACAAAGATTAAAAAATTTACTTAATTTTACTAGAAACGAGTCAGGTAAATTCTTAATCATCCGATTACTTATGTTATCAGGTCCTGGGGCTGAGTTATCTTTCAACTTCTTGAGGATTTTTTTGAGTTCCAGTAGAGTGATTTCCGGAAATGACATGTCTTTACTCTTATATTGTTCTGTGAGTAAGTATTCTTTGTTTAAGACGTATTCTTCAATTTTCTTGTGGAAGGAGTTGTCAAAGTTATTTTCATGATCATCAGAAAAGGTTTTAGCGAGAAGGTTTTTAAAGAGTTCACACTTTTCTTTGTCCGAGTCTAACTCGAGACCGTTAAACGTTAGCTTCGGGATACTATTAGAAGTTTGGCTTTTTTTAAACGAGTTTATCTTTTTCCAAAAAGGACGAGATGAGGTCGGGTTCGGCCCCAGGGACTTAATAAAGTTCTCCCAGTTTTCATTTTTGAATTTCGAGATCTCGTACCTAATTTTGTTGGTGAGTTTGTTACACTCGTTCCTAGATTCACTACTTTTGTGTTTCATTTTTTTAAGTTTTTTCCTTTCTTTGATGAGAGTAACTATATGATAGGGGAGTGATTTTCTAAATCGCTTTGAAGAAAGTTTGGGAATAGAGGAGTTGGCTGCGTTCAAGATGGATGAAGTTATTAAAGTATTAATGTGGTTTAAGTTGTCCGAATCTAGGACTACATCACAGGAATCAACCAACTTTTTAAACTTATCCCAGTCCGCTTTATTGAAGTTAAACTTGTTGGCATTCTCTTTATCAACTTTAAAAGGTTCAAATCCCATCGTCAGGTGCACAGGGAAGTGATCGCTTGTAAGGTCATCATCTAATACTGACAAAGAATTGAAAAAGGATCCAAGGTTACTAGACACAATGAACAGGTCAAGTACAGACGAATAGTCACGATTGTTTAGGGAAAAAGTTGGCGTTTCGTCATTTACTAATAGGTACCTTGGGCAGTCAAGAATGGATTCCAATATTTTCCCATTTTCGTTTTCTTTCTCAGAACCTAGACTAGTGAGTTTAGCATTTAAGTCGCCACCAATGATGAAAAATTCATAGTTACTTTCAATGAACTCAAAGATTTTTTTATCCAGGGTATTTTCGCTTTTGCTGCTGCCCGAAGGCGGTTGATAGATGCTTATAACATGGAGGTCCTTCTTAGTAGAACCAATAGTTATGGGAATCTTGACACCAATGATCTCACCTTTGAGTGAGTTGAGTTCTGTAAGTTGGTGAAAGATTAGAGACGATTTAATGAGGATAGCAACTCCACCTCCTCTAGATGTTCTACATCTATGAATACAAGAGTAACCCTTGAAGTCAAGAACATAATTTGCTTTTTTGTGATCTAGTTTAATTTCGTTTAGGAGGACTATGTCGGGATTGGCTTCATTAAGAAAGTGTTCGAGAAGTTCCTTTTTTCTGTTAATTGAGTTGCAGTTCCAGTGGATAATATTTAAAGAAGAATTTATAACTTTGTTTTCCATTTTAGATTAATAGGTTTAAAAGATAATAAAGGAATTGAGTGAAAGAAGGAATATGTAAAGAGTAAGAAAAAATTAAGGGAATTAAGTTAGTAAAAAGTTGTTAAAAAAAAAAAAAAGTTTGAACTTGAGATTTATTTGGTTGTATCAGTTTGCACATTAAGCAGCTTGGACGCCTCTTTTTCAATTTCATTGTCTGTGAAGTTTACGTTCTTATCACTAGTCGGACTCTTTTTCTTGTTTTTTCTTTGAGAAGGCTTTTTCGATGCTGGTGGTTTGGTGCCCTCTGGAGTGAGTCTAGTCTCAGTTCCTCTGGCATCATTCCCTCTTTTGTTACTTCGTTTTGAGGTGCTAGAATTTTGCGCGAAGAAGAAAGGTTGTGGCGGATTTGGTGTGGACTCAACTCGGTTGGCTGTTTGAGCAGAAGAAGCACAATACGGTACCCCAGTTGGGGGAGGCATTGACTGTGTTGAGATGAGGGGATTGTTGGACATCTGGTTAAAAGTGGGTCTGCCGAATTGTGGGTTTTGGCCGAGTGAGTTTCGCAATTGTATTGGTTGATTGTAGTAGTTGTAATTGTTGCTATAGTTGTTGTTGTAGCTGTTGTTATAGTTGTTACTAAAATTTATTGAGCTTTCGTCCGCATCAAGGTTATCAGTTGTGTCATCATCATCGAGGAGATGATCATCGTTCATCTTGGTTATACGTTTGGCGAGGTTGCATTCGGATTCGGTATGACCTCGACCATTACATTTGTCGCAGGTGAGATCCTTGATCTTGCAGTTAGCGATTTTGTGTTCGGTACTAAAACAATAACGGCAACGAGGTTCTCCAATCCTTTCAATGGAGACTGGATTTCCTTGAATGTAAGTTCTTTTGGGTAAATTTTTAACCGTTTCAAAGTATTTTGGATTCTTTACACTGTTGAATTTTAACTTAGCACGAATAATGCCCGTTTTGACGTGTTTGAAACCATCTTCGTTTAAGTATTCATCGTAAATTTTTTCAATTTCACTCTTTTGAACACCTTCTGACAAAAGGTGTTTCTCAATGAGAAGTTTTTCAAAGTTTGGTCGAAGACCAAAAAACTTGAATGTAAAAACTTTATCGGTTTTTTGTGCTTCTTCGGCATCTTCGATCGAAACTTCTTGTTCGTTTATTTTGATTGTTTTACCAACTAGGTTTCTGTAGTCATATAGAGGATTGAACGAGACGATCCAAACGTTTTTTCCAATAGTTGTAACGGTATCAAAATTATCGATTAGATTAGGTGCGTCCAGAGTCAGGAGCGACCTGAGGATTGTGGAACGGTTAACGGCTTCACCGTTGGTTTTATTTTTGTTGATCTTAACTCTGATTGCATTCTTGCAAACAGAGCGATCCGACAGTGGTTTTGGTGGCACTTTTGACGCGAGAAAAAGATAACTTAGTTTTGCAAAAAATTTCAAATTTTTTTCAAATTTTTTTGTATAAAGAAATAAACCTAATCGTCTTATAAATGTGGTCTTGTAGAAATGGATTCAATCCCGCCTTTATTTATTATCTCAATAGAATACATGCCACATGAATAGCTAAAAATACTTAAAACAGCGATATATTAGGGTGTTTATTTTATTTATCTTATTGTTCATGATATGATAACTATTAATATAAATTTCAACAGTTAGCTTTCTTTTTTACTTCTCATAAATAATTTTATAACCAAATATCTAAAAATAAAATCAACAATATGTGTTCGAATAAAAAGGACGAAGGCAAAACCATTATAAAGCTAGAAAATAACGCTAAGATTCTGCAAATGTCTCAGGCGATGCAAAGTCGATTCTCTCTCATTCCACCGAGTGCTTTGAATACAATCACAGTAGCCGGTATGCAAAAAACAGGGAAGGGGTTGTTCGTGGTATCTTTGCTCGCTAGTGGTGTTCGTGTGGGTAAATCAATCAATATATGACGCGGTTAAAAACGATGAGGAGATCGAAGCACTAAAATATATAATTAGTGCTCTTGAAGAAGATTTGATCGATAAATCGCTTTGTGAATCAAGAAGAAAAGAGACAAAAGCTGCGTTGGAATATTCCAAACAGCTTTTTTATCAAGCGCAAGATAATGAGAACAATCCAGGGAAAAAAACTCTCGAAAATTTAGTTTGCATTGGTGGCGAGTATGGAGGCGCAGCTGTCGGTGGTCTTGCAGGATGTGAGGTGGGTGCAGCTATTGGGGCATTTGGAGGCCCAGTGGGAGCTGTTGCAGGTGCTCTGATTTGCAGTTTCGTAGGTGCCATTGTTGGCTCGGAAGGAGGTGGATCATTAGTTGAAAATTTCCGATGCGACTCAGATGGGCTTTCAACAAAGCTAGATGGATCTTTGATTAAGTTTGGCAATGATGTAAAAGGAGAGGTTCTTGGTTTGAAAGGTAAAATGTCAATTGGCAAGGAAGGTTTATCAACTGGATTAGGCGGTTCATTGTTCGAAGTAAGTATATAAATTAAAAAAAGGACTAAATATTTTTATCATCAACCTTTGACACAACCATTTCATTAATTGGGACTTATAAAGCTCAATATCATTGATACTGAAAATTGAATATCAATCAATCTCAATATCAATTAACCAATTAACCTTTTTGATACTAAAATTTCAATATCATTCTTCAAAAACGAATATCATTTCAAGACAAATTAATTTAATCACCTTTCAGAAGCAAATTAAAGTTAGATTAAAAAAGCACGCGCTTTGAAGTTTAGTAAAATTGAAAGCGTGTGTTTCATTTAATTTCTTTTTTTTATTCAGTTAAATCATTTTTAACAAAATGAACACTTCAGAAATTTCTGAGCTTATTAATTCTAACGATATGGATCGTATAGTAGCGTTTCTAAAATCGAATTGTCTTCTGTCATCCACAGGACCATTATGTAAAAAATGTACTAAAGCTATGAAAGCAGCAATTAAATCTTCACTCAGTGATAAACATGTCTGGCGATGTTCTACTTGTGGTGAATTCAAATCAGTCAGATTTGATAGCTTTTTTTCTCAATTCGATATTCGTCTTGACAAAATTTTAAAACGAAAGTTAATTGATACGCAAGTTAAACAAAAATTATGTACACATGACTGTAAATCATGACCTCCACTTTGTAGACCCAACTACTGGAGTCCACACAAATGGTATCGAATCGATATGGTGTGCAGCAAAAGCCTACTTCAAGAAAATGAAAGGCACCAACAGACTTTATCTACAGTCATACTTAGACGAGTTTTGCTGGCGTCACAATCATAATCTCAGCAGATCAGGTGCTTTTGGTGCTGTCTTAAATCTAATCAAACATTCGAACAATTTTAACAAAACTGACGTAATTGAAGATTTGGTGTCCGAGTTTGACCAGGTCAAAATTACAAGTAAGCCTGTAGAGTATGCTCAAGAGGTAATTGATGTCATAAATCAAAAAGATGGAAACGTAAATGATCTAATAAAAAAAAAAAGAGGAAGACCGAAAAAAAATTAATTATTTGTTCTGTTTTGTTTTTTAATAAATTGATTTAATTGATATTAATTCTAGTATCAGCCTGAAAATTCTAATATCAGTTAATTGGTTAATTGATATTGAGATTGATTGATATTCAATTTTCAGTATCAATGATATTGAGCTTTATGAGTCCCCATTAATTATTAGTAGCTTTAAAGATAAAGTTGGTTTAAATTTGGACACTGGGCTCAAGGTTGGCAAAGATGGTGTTAAGGCTGAGGCTTTAGGATTTGGCTTTTCTGTTGGTCGAGACGGCGTTGGTATTAAGCTGCCTTTTTTTGATATCAAGTTCAAGAATTAAAGGCTTATTTCTTGTAATTTTTATTTAGTCAATAACTAAGATTTAATAAATTTAAAGTAAACTTGATGCTTTTATTGTAATTTTTTTCTTGTTATTTTAATTATTTAGAAAAAAATAAAAAATAAAATTAGAAAAATTTTTCACACTTGGTCCCAGTATATCTGGGTGGACAATTACAAAAAAATGCATTCACTCCGCCGACATTGAAAATTTTACAAGTACCACCATTATAACAAAGATCGTTAATGCATGGTTTTGATTGAGCGATTAATTCACATCTAGAACCAGTGTAAAATAAAGGACAATCACATTTAAAATCTTGAATTCCATTTTTAATCACAGTTCGACAAGTGGCTCCATTTATACATGGATTTTTAGAGCAATCTTTTGGTTGTGCATTAGAATTTTCACATCTAAGACCATTTGATCCAAATGGACACTCACAATAAAAAGCAGACATTCCATTGTTATTAAAAATTCTACATGTTCCACCATTTTGACATGGATTGCTTTGACATGGACTTTGATTTGGTGTTTGTACTAAAATTTCACATCTTTTTCCAGTGTACTTTGAAGGACATTGACAATTATAACCGCTACCACCATCTGATTTACAATAACCATTATTGAGACATGGATTAATATTACATGGATGATTTTGTGGATCAAATCTATTTTCACATGTTAAACCATTTACTCCAACAGGACATTCACAATAAAAATTTTGAACACCATTATTAAAAATTCGACAAGTTCCGCCATTTCTACATGGGTTGCTTTGACACGGATCCGAACGACCTGGTATTTGAAACATTGTTTCACATCTTTCGCCAGTATGTGTGACCGGACATTGACAATAATATCCGTTAGCACCATTTAATCGGCAAGTGCCACCGTTAATGCAAGGATTATTCGGACTACAAGGTGTCTTTGGAATTTGTGGTCTTATTTGAATCTCACAACGTGTTCCTGTATAAATAACAGGACACACACAACCAAAAGGTGGAATAGCATTTGGACCATTTGGTACACATGAACCTCCATTTTGACATGGATTTTGTATACACTGATTAAATTGACGAGTTTTGCCTTAGAAAAAAGAAATAAAATTTTTACAAAAAAATCTTAATTTAAGTTTAATTACGAATTAGTTTATGACATGATTCGCATGTACTGTTTGTGTACTCAAACGAAAATAATGGAACCAAAATAAAGATAATTGTTGAGATAAATAAAAATTTTATCATCTTTTATTTCTTTTTGTTGTTCTTGATGTTAAAATTAAGCTCATTTATAGGCTTTAACCAATTACCACTAAAGTGGGTTTTATTTTTTGGTAAATAAACAACTAAAACGATGATTAACAAGATTTCGTTGTTGGTAAAAAAGAGAGTTTTAGAATTTTTTTTAAGTTCATGATTTTTAACAACAACGATTAAGACTTTTCATGAAATGTCGAATTTCGTTTTTGTGATTTTGTGGAAAACATGAGTCAAAATTAAAATGTTAAAAATGTGTAATATCATTTAACAGACAAATGAAAAGATCATGAGACAAATTTAATAGATTTCGTTTGCAGGCTCATCCAGATCAAAGAGCAGAAAATTTAAAATCAAATTTTTTTATTAAATTTAAATTAAATAAAAATTATTTACATTTTTTAAATTTTAAACAGCAAAAAAAAGAAAAAAATTTTTTTAAATATTTAAGCTGATGATTTGACTCCAATGTGTTTCAATTTATGTCCTTTTGACTCTGGTTTCGCTTGTTCAACTTCCATTTCTTCTTCATTATTTTTAAAATCATGATGAAATCTTAACAAACCAATTTTGTAATCGTAAAATGGAACTCCTTTTTGTATTTCTTCTTTGACACTGCTCGAAATTGAATCATTTTTTTTTCGTTGTTTACCATCTAAACGATAGCCTTCGTTGATTACTTTCTCTGGTGGTTTAGTCAATGTACTCGAAGTTGTTTTTTTAGTTCCACTCGTAGACGGTTTGACTGGTTCTTGATAACCAATAGGTGGTGCAAAGTCAACGTCCATATCGCATTCAATTATACTCACTGCATTTCCTGGTTTTGTCTCAAGTATGCATACTTCATAGTCTTTGTCGTTGTAATTAATTGAAATGACATCGCCTTTGGTCAAACATGCAAAATTTCTTAGCGTGTTTTCTAAAACAGCTTTGGGATTTGAAATTTCAAGAAAATCGACACTTTGAGGTTGAAATTTAGCAAATTTTGCAACTGGCAAATTAATGTATTCAACTGTGATTATGTCACCTTCGGATAAGAGTAAATTTTTCATCATCCAATAAGGCAAATAGCATCGACCTTCTTCTGCTATAAACTCTAAAACACCGCAATGAGTTGTGCGATTCTTTTTTGTGTTGTTCAATTTGAATAACATTGGAAATTCAATGTGTAAACGAGTCAAGTGGTCTAGAGCTGATGCTGGTAGAATGACTATGATGACGGAATATGTTACAATATTTAAAATTTAAAAGAGCCTGATTTTAAAATATTACTTTTTCCTCCTTTGTCAACATCATTTCTTTGTTTACCACCCATCATAATTACGGGATAGCATTTTAATTGTTTGCTATAAGGTCCAAGATTATGAAATTGCTCTTCGAAACGAAAGTTAAACTTGAGAGTAATTAAAATTAAAGATTGGTCAAGTCAAAAATCGAAATAATTTAAAATTACCATTTTTTTATTTTCTGTTTAAAAAAATTACTTAGCAAAAATTCAAATTTTATTTTTGTTGGATTCTATATTTGAATTTGAAATTTCATCCAGTTGTTTTGAAATTATGATTAAAAACGAGAGAGAAAGAGAGAGAAAGAGAGATGCAAATTATTATTTTTGTTTAAATGGGTGCAGATTTGCAATTTAGTCTAAAGCGAAAATTTCTTGTCTTCATCTAGACCATCTCCAGTCTAAAATTATAATTTAGCTTTCTCATAGTCCTCAAATGAACCATCGAAATATTTAACTTTATTTACAAATTTATTCCATTTTGAGATGAACAAGTTAAAGTTAAGTTTCTTTTATTTAAAAATGAAGAAAAATTATGAAAATATTTCAAATAATTTACAATTGATTTCAACATTTTTTTTTTGTTAAAAAAATTTATTTTTCAATTTTTGGTCTTTGTTAAAAATTAGATCGAAAACATGCTTTCTACAAGTAATTATGAAATTGAGGTCAAAAAATTTGTTAATGACCTAAAAAACAAGTAATCTTAAATCTTATTCGATTTTTTGCAAAAATTTTATTGATTTCTTAAAGGAAACTCTCATCATCGACTCAAGTCGCTTTGGAGTCGATAAGATTAATAAAAAAATTAATTGGTGAATCAAAATGGAAAACAGCTGGTGATTTGCTTAATATTTTAAAACGTGAAGAACGTCATTTATTCGAGCGTATTCCCTCAGAGACAAATGTTCAAAATATTTGGCGACGGGTTAAAAAAATAATAAAAGACGAATCGATAAGCATCGAGCAACGAAATCAAGCTCAAATAGACAGTTTACAAGGAAATTTGTTCGCTTCGAATATCACACAAAATTTATCCTTGTCCGACATTGAATTGAAACCAATTATGATCGAAGCTATTTCGGAGATTATCATAGAAATTGAATCGTCCGTGTCAAATATTGCTAGTCAATCATTAGAGCATATACACGAAAACGAGGTTATTTTAACAATGGGAAAATCTCAAACAGTACAAGCTTTTTTAAAATACGCAGCACGTAAGCGTAAATTTCACGTAATAGTTGTTGAAAATGCACCTTATTTAGATGGACATGAAATAGCTGCTAATTTACAAAAAGCCGGATTAGATGTTACTTTAATAACTGATTCAGCTATTTTTACAATTATTTCTAGGGTAAATACGATAATTGTAGGAACTAAAAGTATTTTTGCAAATGGAGGTCTTAAGGCTCACGTTGGAGCACATTCACTTGCTTTGGCAGCTAAACATCACAATATACCACTCATTGTTTGTTCATCTTTACTCAAATTGTCTCCTGAATATTTTGCCAATTCGAACAATTTGCCTGATTTGTTATCGTCCGATGACGTTTTATCATGTGATTTTAATCCTAATTTAACAGTGTTGAATCCAAGTTTTGATTATGTGCCACCTGAATTGGTCACTTTGTTCATTTTTAATTCGTAAGTTTGACTCAATTCAAAATGAACTTGAAATGTAAACTAAAATTTATTTTTTTTGAAAGAACCAAAAACGCACCATCGTACGTTTACAGGCTAATACGTGAGATGTATTCGGTTGAAGGTGAAGACAATGACGACGATGATGACGATGATGAAGAATAATTAAATTATTTCTAATCTACTTGGCTTTAATTTTAATAAAATCTTTGAAATTTTTTTCAATCAAATTTATTTTCATTTAACCTAACGAGTCGACGTCTCGAATGCTTTTAAAGAAAACTTATTAAAAAATAAAAGTGTCAACAAGCAAGAATTATTAAAAATGGATGTTGAATGGTGGTCGTTAATTTGGTATTTGGTTTTCTCATATGATGTCTTGCTTCATACGGACTATTATTGAGTTATCTGTTTGCCGACGAAGCATGGGCTCCACCCAAGTCGATTGCAAGCTTCAATCATTCGGGATTGTCTGACCTTTTTTTAAAGATTATTCAGATAGCCAAACGCTCATGGCTCATTTGTTATTATACACTAGACAAAAAAAAGGTCTTTTTTTAAAAATATGCTCTATTCCGTTCTCTAAAAAAGTGAACAGAATTGAATAAAAAATTATGAATGTTTAAAATTTAATAATAGACATAAAGCTTTCAACACAAAGTCTATCATTTCTTGAATTAATGCAACTGCTTACATTTATCAAAAATGATCTTAAATTAAATTTAAAAATCAAATAAGATATTCTTTCAACACTCTCAAAAACAACAACAACAACAACAAAATTGCGTTTTAACATTAATTTTGTAACAGATAAAAAAAATCTTTTATTTAAGAGCCTTAAGGTTAAAGCATTATTTTTTTATTTAAGAATTCAAAATGAAGAATTTTATAATTTTAATTTCTCTTTTTATCGTTTCGCTTTCGAATGCAGATACGGAATTTAGACATCGTCGTCAATTAAAAAATCCATTAAAACTTTTTAACAAGTGCATTTCGGATCATGAATGTAAGCCAGATCAATTTTGTGATCATACTGGAATAAATCCAATTGGCTCGTGTGCAGATGGCAAGAAACTAAACGATTCTTGTTTTTTCGATAGACACTGTAAATCAAAAAATTGTCATATTATGAAATGTGTTAATCGAAAGCCAGTTAGAGACGGTCCATGTTCTAAAGACGCACACATAGAATGCTTACCAGAACAATATTGTTCAAATCGTGAAAAAACACACAAGTGTCGTGATCGTAAATGTTCAGGTGTATGTTCCAAAGATGCCCATTGTTTGTCAAATAAATGCACTTTATTATTTTGCAAAAAACCACTTAATGGATGCAATTCAAATGTAACTTCAACTGAAAAACCAAAACAAAAACCAAAGTTTTAATTGAATTTTTAAATAAATTTTTTTTGTTGTGCTCTTTTTTTCTAAATTTATTTTTCCATCATCTCATCTAAACCATCTCTCTAACTCTAAAAAAAAAAGAGAGAAGAATTTTAAAAATTTGAGTTTAAATGACCCATAAACCCCGACAATTTAAAATTGGGCCGAATTCCATTCATTTAGTCACAATAAAAATTAAAACAATTTACCTATTTTTTTTTAAATTTTCTTTTATTTTTTGTGTTGTATCAAATAATGCATCCACCTGCACCGGTTGAAAATCGTCAAGTCATTAATCCTTATGAATACGATTCGTTTTATAATACACGTTTAAATCGTGCTTGGTCTTATAAACGTGCGCCTATTTTTCTAGGAGTTTTGTTAATTCTATTGGGAATATTATCGTTGATTTGGTCTAGTATTGACATTTCAAGAGGTGCTCTAATAAGACCATTATTTCAAAATCCAAATAATGTGGTGTGTATCTTTTTTAATTTATGAGGATGAACATTTTCATTAGTTTTTTGTTAATTTAAAAGGGAGCAGGTATTTCGTTGATACAAAGTCCAGAATTGGCAGCCACATGGCAAGAGAACACAATTTGGCCAACAACAGGCAAAGGTATTTGGGTTGGATTATTAATGATTGGAACTGGAATTTTAGCTATTCTTTCTGTTCTCGATGGCACAAACATAAGTGTGTTTGCTCTCAATGTTGCATCATGGATAACTCTAATATTTTCATTGTATTTAATTTTGTCATCAATTCTATCTGTTCAAGTGTATCCTTATAATCGAGTCACTGATAGGGTAAGATTCAAATTTTTCAAGTTTTTCAAGTTTGAATTATAATTTTCTTTATTTAGACGTATAATCAAAATATAGAGCTGGCTATGAATATTTTACTCATTTTTATGGGATTTTTTTCGTTTTTTGTATGTCTCTATTTGGCTATAAAAAGCTCTCAATATTTGGATTATTTTCTAAATGGAAGATATTACGTAAGATTTCTTAAAATTTTCTCTATTAAATTTTGAAAAACTTAAATTTTGTTTTTCTTTAGCCAAAGTATAGACGATTACAGCCTTGAAACAAATCTTAAAAGAATCCTTTTTTGTTTTTTCAATTTTTGTTCAAATAAAGTTTAAAAAATTTTTATATATACTTTGAGATTTTAGTCGTAACTAAATTAACTTTTTGAGCAACTAAAAATGTGCATGAATATAAAAATGAATGAAATTGAACCTACAAAAAAAATAAAAAATTTTTAATTTTCTTCACATGTTAACTTTCCAAGTCGAGGAAAATAAATTTCAATTTTCATTAAAAAACAATAAAAAAATTTTGAAAAATAATTTCAACTCTTAATGGAGATAAATCCGGATGGTACTTATCAACAACAACAAAACGATTTTATCGAGATTCAAACCATTTATGACTCGAATTTTGAATCATCTTTAACGACATCATGTTTTGATGATACTCAAGAGCTTTTCTGGACCGGAAACAATCAAGTAACTGTTTAAACCTTTATAAATTCATCTCCTTTTTTTATTAACACGTCTTATTAAAGGGTCGAGTGACTTCATATTATAGTACATCTTTGTCTAAATACACATCATTTCAAGTCAAATCAGGTCCTAACTGTGAGATTAAACAAATATTACCGTTCGTAAATAACGATGTTTACGTGTTAACATCGGACACTCTTTACAATTACTCAAAGTTTGGAGTTAACAATTATAGACACACTGAAGTTTCATTTCAAAATCTTCAATGTTTATTTTTTAATCAACAGCAAAGATTTTTTTTGGGCGGATTTTGTGATTTTATTTACGATTTTGACATTGAACGACTTCGAATTTTAAGACAATTGAGCATTAGCGATGACCAATCAGATTGTATTTTAATTAAATCATCAACACCTGACATGAGCTCTCGAAATGGAATTCTATTCACTGGTTCATCAAATGGTAAAATAATTCTACGTGACACATTTACACTTAAATCAATTCACAAATTTCATCCACATAGTGGTAGTTTGTCTGATTTTGACATACAAGGAAATAATTTAATATCGTGTGGATTTTCATTGACAAGAACTGGTAATTTGTGTGTTGATAGATTTTTGATGATTTATGATTTGAGAATGATGCGGTCGATGAGTCCTATACAAATGATGATTGAACCTGTATTTCTTCATTATATTCCAACGTGTCCAGGCCTGGTATCAGTCGCATCTCAATCGGGTTGTTTTCAATTGATCGATACAAATATGCTGGCATCACCGTCGCCGTTTTATCAAGCTCAGTGTCTTCCTGGTTTGGCCACAACATTCTCACAGTCATCAAATTCTCAATTTTTTTCGTTCGGTCACTCGACTGGTTCGATTCACTTGTTTAGTAATTCAGGCGACTCAGTTTATTTTAATGATTTTTCCGAACCCACATTTTTTGCCGATCCAGTAAGTTTATCAAATTAAAAAAAAAACTCAAAATTTTTCATATGTTTTATTTTAGCCAGAAATAAACACAGAAGGATTCATTGATATAAATCATGAAATGGCACCAATTTCAAGTGTACCTGTACCAATAACAGATCAAAATCCGATTTCGGTTTGGCCTTCTAAAGACACAAAATACGAGTTTAGACCTACACCGAAAGTAAATCCCGAGTTAACAGACAATGCTCGTGTTATACACAACATAATGTCACTACCGAATAAGTTCGATCTCAAGCGTAATCAAATTTACAATGATAAATATCAAGAGAGTTTGAGGGAGTTGGAAGAAATATCTAAAAAGACATCGATTAGCTTGGACGATTTGTGTAAAGAATTAAATGAAAAAAATGAGGATAAACAAACAAAAAATGAAACGATTGACGAATGAGTGAATAGGTTGATTTTAGCATATAAAAAAGCGATCTTTTTTTTTATTTTTAAATTTTTTTTTTTAAAAAATTATAAATAAAGGCGTTTTAATTTTTTTGTTGTTTTGGTGTTACACTTCATTGAGTTCAAACGAAACTATTAATACAGTTTCGTTTAAAAGAACTTTTTTGTTGTTGCTGATAAACAGACATTAAACGTTTTTTTAATTTAGAAAAATGAGTGAAGTTGAAAAAGTGGAGACAACTCAAAAATTCGATGATGAATTTATCAAGAAAAAGGTTGAACAAGATAAAGAAATATTTCGATCAATACCAAAAGGTAAATTTAAAGGTGGTTCAGTTTGGAAGGATAACAATCACAAGTAAGTCGAACCTATGAGTTGATATCTGGTCTATTTTTGTAATGTTTGATTAAATTTTTAGATTCTCGAATTTGTTGATACAAAAGCCACATCGTTCGACGTGGCAAAAAAAGATGGATTTGAAAAACCAAAAAGATGAGATAAAAAAATTCGAAAATCGCATCAAAGAAGAAAAAAAAGAGAAAAAACTTGATTTGGTACGAAGACAAAAAATAAACGAAGAGCGTCGTAAAGAAAACGAACGAAAAGCTGAAGTTGTTCAAACAGTTAAAAACAAAGCAAAATTGAAAAGAATTAAGAAAAAAATGCTTCGTAAAGTTGCCGCTTCAAAAAAGAGCAAAAATAAAAAACCAATTTAAGAATTTTCAAAAAATAAATCGAATTAATAAACTAATTTGCAAGAAAGTTTTTATGTTCAAATTTTTATTTGGTCGAATTTCGACCCATTAAATCTCCTGTCTCTTGGTCTCAAGAAAATTGCCGGCCTACTCTAATTATCTAGTTTATTTATGACTGTCATAATAAAGAATGATCACTCACATATCCATCCAGACGATGAGTGATCTACATCTGGTACGAATCACAGACTTGAATATTAATGTTCCAATATTTTTATTATTTTAATGTTTAATAGCTTTTTAAGTAATTTTGGTCACGTAATAGGTGGGCCAAAATATAATATATATACAGCTTCATTTTTAGTATTATTTTAACTATTTTTATATTGACTGATCATCAATAAACATTTACACAAACAAACAATCTTTAAATAGATAACCCTTAAGTACCGTATTACCTCAAATACAAGTAACCACAAATAGAAGAAAGTTGCTATTATTTGAGTTAAAATTTTCCTTTTATTTGAGTTATTTTTTTCTAAAAAAGTGTCGCGTTTAAAAGAAACGGAACACTTTTTTGAATGAATAAATAATGATAAAAAGCTTCAAAAACATGATTTTTTTTGTTTCAAATAAAAGAAAAAATTAGAAAAAAATTTCCTTTATTTGAGTCACTTTTTTGGACTTTCAAATTTTCGAATAGAAGAAATTCTTTGATGACCGAACTGTCTTTTATTTGAGGTAATACGGTAATATTGTGTTACATGACGCTCAATTGCAGTAACCTCAATATCTTCCTCTTCGGTTGTTTTAGATTCATTACATTGTTTCAGAACAAACTCGAAAATTTTCGGTCTCGAGTCTGAGTCTTATGAACAGATTCAAAAAATATTTAAGCTTTAGTAACGGACCTCTTTTGGAGTCGAACCCTTAAAAAAAATTAGCTTTATACCCTGCTTACCAGGCTTTATCTTTAGTATGCTGTCAGTTGTTGGTGTCCGTACCTTGTAAAAGATATCAACGAGTTGGAAAAAATTTAGAGAAGAGTTACGAGACTACTACCGTCTATCAAGAATACTATATTCAAATACTTGAAAAAGAGGCGATCGATTGTTTACGTGTTCAATATATTAAATGGGTAATACAAATTAAAACTTGATTTACCTTTTATAGTCATTTTTGTGGCTACTGGACGATTAGTACGATTTTACAGTACGATTCAAGTACTATTCGGTTCTGTGAATCAATATGAGACAAGTCATATACCATTTTGTTCGTCTTAAATTTGTACACTTAAAAATTCATATAGATAAAAGTCAAGGATTCCTATTTGAGCTATTGATAATAACTGTTAAACAGAAATATAGCTTTATTAGAAATAAACTTAAAAAAATATCGATTTTTTTTAGAACGATTGTTTTTTTTGGCTTATCTCAGCTTTTTACAGCTTGTACACAAATAATTTTGATAAAAAAAATATAATTCAGTGGTTCAAAAATGAATAGTAAAATTTGTACGATTCGAAAATTTTAAATTTAAGTAATTATGAACATAAATATGTTGTATGGTATGGATTATGACAACATATTATGAACACTAAAAAATATTATGACAAGAAAGCCGGTAGTTTTATTGAGTCATCATCATCATCAAGTGAAGATGAATCTGAAAATAAAAAGGATACATCTGGTGAATCAAAGCGGTTCAAAAGTCATTTTTTCAACATTGACAAGAACCTGGACACACAGTTTAGGAAAAATGACGAGGAAGAAAACGACGACAAGTTAATGTTCTCTTTAGACACCACTTCTGTGCCAAATTTTTTCCTCAAACTCAAATCGGCCATACTTGACTATCAAAACAACATTGACGATTTCATAAACGACACCACCAAACAAAACAATTTGGTTGAAAAACTCACAAAAATGATTGACACAATGATGAAAAATATGACCGCGTATTACCGAAAAGCTATAAACAAGTTCCTTGACCTTGAAGATCTAAAGAGTCAAAATTTTCTAGCAGACATGTTCAAAGAAGACGGCAGTTCATGTGACTCCGAACACAAGCGTACATGTGAACAATATATACAAAATAGAGCGTGAAATAAACATGATAAAACAAGCACAATACTCTTTTTCACTTTTGTCACTAAATTAAATTAAAGCAAATAAATTTTTTATGACCAATTTATTGCCATACAATTTGTTTGGTGCTTTCCCATATGTTGTTGGCAATTTTTACAATTCTTTCAAGAGTCTCTTTGAAAAAACCATTCAAGAAATACAAAAAAACACACAAGGAGAATTATTTTACGCCAACACTTGGGCCCATGGAATTTATCTTGATTCATTTGAAAAGCAACTTGAACAATAACAACCAATTTATTAATGAAAAATACAAAAAAGACTATATATCTATTGTAAACAAGATTGTGTTTTTTATTCAAAAGTCGCTAACTTCTCTCAACGCAAGAATACCAGCCTCTAAAACTTTCTACTCTGTGGAAAATCCATGGATTAACGATATGATGGGACAAATCATTTTGTTCATATTGTTAATTTTGTAAAGACTAACTAGAGACTTGACTTCAGACTTCATTTTGTTCATTTTGTAAAGAACTACTGAACACTTTACTTCATTTTGTTCATATTGTTCATTTTGTATATTATAACTAAATACTTGACTTCTTTTTTTACAAATGGTCGCATTTTGAGATAAAGAGTATTAGAGATTCATGAATTTTTTAAAATTTTGAAGCGTTGACCAATAGAGGCCTTGTAACCTTGGGGTTTCCAAAATTATCGGGATAAAGTGAGTCAAGTTTAGAAATAAGGCCACCTGAGACTGTTTTATCAGGGTAGTTAAAACCGGGGTCGACGGCCAATCCAAATAACGGCCGTCGACGTCGGTTAACTACCCACGATTCTGAGAATGTTTGTATCATCTGATTTCGCACCACTTTCAAAAGAAAATCAGTGATTTGTAAATAAGCGTTTACCATTCAAAATGATACCGATATGATGATATGATGCATATATATAATTTTGTTCATTTAGATAATTTTTAGAAGAATTACTGGTGGCATAATTTCATAATGTTCGATTAGTTATTTTTAAAAGAAAAACTGAAAACTTTATTTCGTATTATTTATTTGACCTCAAAAATTTTGAAAATAAGCCAGCTTACAAGCGTGTCACGATAAAGCAACTTTTGTAAAAAAAATCAAAAACCGTATCAAAGAAGCATAACCCTAAAATTAGCCATAATTATTTTTTTGACGAGGCGACAGACTCGTCAAATAAACAATTATCGGGTTAGAAAAAAAATTTTTGAAAAATTTGAAAAATTAACATAAATTTGAAATTTTAAACTTTATGAGTGACTCTCACTACTCGGATAGGGGGAAACTTCCTCCTAAACGTGGATTCGCAAGAGGAAAAGTAACCTCATTCCCCTCGAACAGAGGGTACATAAACGATCTCAAACAAACGATCTCGAAAAACCATTTCAATAACCCGATTAAAATAATTATTAAAAAACCACAAGAACAAAAGAAAACCGCTTTCATTACTCGAAAACAAATCTTTGATAGTCTTCAACAACTGATCGGAGACGACGTTAACAACATAAACTATATTAGCCAGTTCAACAGCAATACAACATGGTATATTTCTTTCGACGAAAAATTTGATACTTCTGAACTTTTTGGGAGAAGTATCTCTTTGTTCGTTTATGGTTCAAGTCAAACCATAGAAATTGAAGATCCTTTCAAAGTATATGATCCAACTGTTACAATTGGTTTCAGAGTACTATGGCTACCCCATAACTTTGAGATCAGAAAAGTTAGACGTAAATTTCAAATCAAAGAAGAACTAGATGTTCTTGTTGAAGAAGAATACTGCCGTGAAGCGAGTTTGATTCACATTAAGAATGGAAACATTCGAGTAAAAGTCGTGATGAAGAAAAGTCAAGTTCAATTATTCGACCAATTTCAAGGAATCGGTGAAATTGATGGACACAAGTGCCTATTCTCAAGACTTTGTAAACCCCCAAAATGTCTATTTTGTAATGAAAATGGACACCTCAAAAGAGATTGCCCTAAATTAGAACTAGAGTGTACCAACTGTAAAAAGTTTGGGCACACAAGTGATCATTGTACGTTGAGTACGCTTTTATCCAATGTTGAGAATATTCAAAATCTACCAGACTAAGAAGACGATAGTCTAGACAACGATGCTGAATCACAAACTGTATTGACCCAAAATCAAGCCACCTATTTAAACGAAAACAAAACAACCGAAAATGAGATGAGTACGCGTCGCGAACTGCCTCCACTTAGAGATTCCAATCTAAATAACCGAAAGACAAATAGTAAACGTAAAATAAAGGACTGTTCTTCGAATAGTACAACTTCTGAATTAAACAAAAAACCAGACGTTGAGCTCGACGTTACGGATGATAAACAAGAATACTCAAATAATAATACTTCGAATGAAGACATGGATGAGGAAACAGAACCTCCCCTGGTAAATACTAATGATGAAGAGACACGAGAACTAGTCAGTAAAGTCCTAAACAGACTTAAAGAAAAACAAGTATCTCATTAATTTTAATTCATAAAAATATATTTAAAAAAAAACAAAAAAAAAAAATAAACCAATATGTTGAGCACAATTAGACTTGGGACGCTAAACGTCAGAGGCCTTACTGACTCTAAAATAGATACTTTAGTAAATTTAGTATTCAAAGAGAAGATAGACATTCTATGTCTTCAAGAGACTCATCTTCACTCAAAAAAATTTGTTTTACAAGAAAATTTTAAGAAAAAATTCCAAAATTTTGAAGTTGTACTATCGAATTATAACGACGCCTCTAAAGGGACAGCAATCTTAATAGATAAAAAATTATCATGTATTGTCGAAGAAGTAAATTTTGATCAAAATAGTCGTATCATCTCTGTTGATTTAAACGTTCACAATCGTAAATTCAACTTAACAAATATCTATGCTCCAAACGATGCGTCGTCACAAATCGATTTCATTGATGAACTAAACGATCTTATTATGACAAAAAAAGAAGTTGTTGTTTTAGGCGATTTCAACTCCATTGAAAACGCAAGTACGGACTCATCAAATAAACAAGAAAAGAAAAACAAACAAGCGAACACGAGAAAATGGAAAAGATTTTACTTTAACAATGACCTCAAAGAAGCCTTTTTTAGAGATAAAAAAGACATATGTATGACATGGTCTAGTGGAAACAAAGCGTCAAGAATTGACCGAATCTATAATAGTTCTCCAAATCTCAAACTCACTTACTCAAATATTACCTATTTCTATGGGTCAGATCATAGGCTAGTAACTGCTTCAATAAGTATTGATGAAGTGAATAAAACAAGCCGTAATAAAATTTGGAAGTTAAATGAGACATTCCCTGAGGATATAGTTGTTCAAAATAACATTAGAAAAATATGTGACGACATCCCGTTGATCAAAGTACAACACAAAGAATCATGGTATGACGAATTTATCAAGCGTATAGCAACAACTTTAAAGACACATTCAAGGATCTTAAACAAAGAAAAAAAGGCGGAATACGCCTACCTGACGAACCGAATACATGAGCTTGACCATGTGTTAACCAAATCTGAACAAGATTCTGAAACGATTCTCAGCGAAATTAAACAAATTGAAACTAAGATTCACGAATACCACCAATCTTCAAGAAAAAGTCTTGAGATTAAAGACAAACGTAGACGTATAGAATTTATAAAACAACCAAGTCTTAAGTTTTTTGGCAACTTAAAAGCAAATAATAATACAAACACGATAAATGAGATTCAAGTTGATGGAACTACCATCCGTGATGAGCCCACCATAAAATCAACTCTTTTTGAGTACTATAAAGACCTTTATAAAGAAGATCGAGATGTTACAATGACAAATTTACTCTTGAGTGAAGACATAGAATCGGAAAACATTCTTCCAACTCAAAGTCAATCGTTCACTTTTGATGAAGTCTTCAAGGTTATTAAACAAATGAAGGACTCAAGTCCGGGTCCAAATGGATTAACTATCAAATTTTACAAACAATTTTTTCCCTTATTTGGAGCACACTTTATATCAATGTTAAACGACAACTCTTTCAAAATGAGTACCCAATTTACTGTAAGTATGATAAAATTAATACCTAAAGATAAGAAAAAAAAGTCTGTAGAGTCCTTTAGACCGATCACTATTACAAATATTGACTACAGAATACTCAGCAAAGCACTAGCGAACAAAGCACAGGCTTACATCGAAACCGTTATAAACGAATTTCAAACATGTGGTCTACTGAAACGTAAGATAACCTCTAACATAAAAATTATTCGAGATGTAATCCACATTAATAATTTGAGAAAGCTACAATTGTTTATCTTGTCTCTAGATCAAAAAAAAGCATTTGACTGCATAAGTCATGTGTATCTAGATAGACTCATTAATAAGACACCAATGCCGTGTGAACTTAGACAAAAAATAAAATTGCTTTACACAAACACAAAGGCGTTTTTGGAGGTGAATAAATCTCCAACTGACACTTTTGAAATAAAAAGAGGAATAAAACAAGGCTGTCCAATGTCAATGCTTCTATACGTTCTGGCTATCAACGAACTGATAGTTAACATTAATGAAAATGAGTCAATACGAGGCTATGAATTCACTGTGACCAAGTTTAACAAATTAAAAATCTTAGCGTATGCTGATGATACTTGTCTACTATTAAAAGACCTAGACTCAATTTATCAAGCGATTTTTGAGTTTGAGAAATGGGGTCTAGTCTCGGGTGCCCAATTGAACAAGAACAAGTCCTCAATCGTTGCAATCAATCCAATAAGTGTACACCAAGAAATTTGTGGTATCCCACTAACCAAATCTACAAAAATACTTGGAGTCATCTTTGACTCGAAAGGTGTTTGTGACGAAAACGCTACTAAAGCAATGAACATTACAAGTCAATTATGTAACGAATGGGAAATACACAAACTTGAAATGATCGAAAGGATCATTATACTCAAAACGTTTATATTAAGTAAATTTTGGTACATGGCTAACTTTTGTACATTTAAAAAAAAGCAATTAAAAAGATTAAATCAGATAATCTACAAGTTCATATGGAGTAATCGAACTGAACTGATCAAACGTAACTCCCTGATAAGGGAGTATAGTAATGGTGGCTTAAAAATGGTACATGTCGAGTCAAAAATCAAATCTATAAGAATAAACGAACTAATCAATGTGTTCAATCGGAACCGCTCGACTGATTTTGAATTTTTAATCTTTTGGTTGAAATTTCAAATTAGAAAATTGGAGCCAAATTTTCTAGCAAATTTCAACATTATTCCCTTCGGACTTGACTCGAACAGACCTCCTTGGTTTCATGAAATACTTCAATCGATCCCGTTCTTTGATAAAACTTGGCCGAAAGGCTCGAGAGCGTACTCGAAATTAACCAGTAAAGCGATTTACCTCAAACTTAAGGAAAGCTTTGAGACCCAATCAAGCTTTGAAGCAAATAACCCTTTATTTGATTGGCCCAATCTATTCAACAAAACCCTAGACTCTAAACTACATCCGAGAGCGCTAACGCTAAATTACAAGATATCGTTAAACGGCTTACCTACTCTAGACAAATTTAAAAATTATCGTAATCGATGCTTCATTTGTAAAAAACATTATGAGTCAATCCAACACATATTCGCAGAATGTCCTATGTAATTTAATCAAGATTGGTAATGTATTCGATTCCCAGACTTTTAAAATTCTAAATGATATAAGGTTAGTGTTTAATTTTTTTATTAATCTAATAGCTAATAACTTTTTTAACCAAATATTAATGTTTTAATTACTTAAGTTTCAATGAAGGAGTATCTTTGGAATTTAGTGTTCCTGTACTTATATCGACTGCTGCCCATTTTATGAACCTTGTGAGGAAACAAATTTTTGGCTAAGTAGATATAAGCATATACTAAAACACATGAATTATCAACGATTTCATTTTTATTTATACAATATCCTAAACATGTATAATAACCAGAAGATATGAAATTTTTAAAAATTAAATTAAAATAAAATAATTAAATAAAAATTTTATTGATTTTATATTTTTATATCTTTTTCGAAATTTCCACTTAAACTAACAACTGACTGGGGATTACACTTTTAGTAGTATGAACAAAATGAACAATATGAATAGGATGCTTAGATTATAGCAGTATGAACAAAATGAACAATATGAATAGGATGCTTAGATTAAAGCAGTATGAACAAAATGAACAATATGAATAGGATGCTTAGATTAAAGCAGTATGAACAAAATGAACAATATGAATAGGAGGCTTAGATTAAAGCAGTATGAACAAAATGAACAATATGAATAGGATGCTTAGATTAAAGCAGTATGAACAAAATGAACAATATGAATAGCAGGCTTAGATTAAAGCAGTATGAACAAAATGAACAATATGAATAGGATGCTTAGATTAAAGCAGTATGAACAAAATGAACAATATGAATAGCAGGCTAAAATATCAAAGAAAGAAGTTTCTGTCTATTATAAAATGAATTATAAATTCATAGACTGTCATATATAGTGACCGTCGTTAATACCTGTAAATCCTAATGTAAAACAAATTATTACTTTTAGACATGTTTTTTCAAAAGTGGACACTTTGTCAATATACAAACCAAAAATTAATTTGGACACAATAAATATACACGTTAACGGTTCAGGTTTTATTATAGACCATCCATCGATTGATAAAATACGAGAATCACTCGAGAGAACAACTCCGTGGGTTTTGTTAGTTGAAGCTTTGCAATATTTTTTTTGTGGTGGACAGTTTTTGGTGTTTTATGTATTTTTTACTCTAATTTTGTATTTGATTTTGGTTTATAAAAAAGTTACCAATGGTCAAAAAATATCAGGACCATGGGTAATAGAAGAATACGAACCCAATAAGATGAATTTTTTCCTTCGTTTTAACAAGAACAATTCAATTTCGTACACCACCGAAATACGATCAACGAGCATTCCCTTCTCCCAAATGGGTGAACTCTTTTTTGACCTGAACTGTTTTGTTGGCGATTCACGACTCAGCAAACCACAATTTTTTATTTCGAGAGTTTTACTCTACACATCACAGTTTTTGACGACAAACGAACAAAATTCAAAGAACGTGAAGATCCGTCTGTGACAAGTCTCAATGGTACTAAACTAAACTGTGGATACTATACATACTGTCCAATTGCATCTGAACCAACCAAAAAATTGGCTTTTTGGCCGGTCAAAGACATTGTTCAATCGTCTTGGATTTCGGACTTGTTTTACAACTATTCAATGTCTTTGCCAGTTACAAATTCAAGCAACACTGCTTCTATATTTGCTGTTAATGAACAAGTGTTTTTGAACCATTCAATGTGGTCATGGTATGACTTGGACAGAAAATACAGGCAACAAATAGATAGTATAAATTGGGAAAAGAATAGTGGCAATACAGAAAAGTTTGAGGAGGAAAATCTCTGTTTTTAAGCGTAACATAAACACATATGGTTACATAGACATGCTTGAAAACGAATATGTAAATATTATACCAACTTTAAAGACCGAGGATTTAATTTTCAACGGTCAAATAATAACTGAACACACAAAAAGACAAGTCTTCTACCAACATGTCACAAGTACAGTTGTTTTCAATACAAAATATGCACAGAAGTCTAATGTACACCGACTATGGTCGAATTGTTTCTCTTTCGAATGAGGATCGTGCTTGCATTGTGGGTGAAATATTGAGCGTTTTGAAAAAGGAAGAAATACATGTTGAACCAAAAATTAATGATGATCAACTACTACAATCTAGAGCTATCAATCTCAAAAGAAAATATCAAAATGACGAGAATTCGGCACGAAACACTGTTCTTTTGCCACAAAAATTTCAAAAAACCAACGCAGGTAACTTTGAACAAGGATTTGGGTTTTAAAAAACATGACAAAGATAAAATTTGTTTTTTTTGTTCACAATTGTTTTATCTAATAAAATTATCAACATGTCTCTCTTTGAAAACATTGACTACTCAAAAATCTACACCGTACTAAAGGATGTTAATAGTTTGTTCAAGACTTTTTTGGAGATTACAACCAAACTTCATGAGACTGTTTCAAAGGAATATCTAAAAATCTCTAGCTATTTTTGTAGATTCAATTTTACGAGTCAAAACAAACTTGATCCGAATACAATAAATTTTCTTATTCAAGGTAACGGAGTTTATGTTTTTTACTTGTTAAATTTTTACTAAACAACAAGAGTCAGAAATTTTGACAAATCAAAAGAAGAGTTTGCAAAATCGTTGCAGACAATTTTGGTCGACTCGACGGCCAATGCCCCTACCGAGGAATACAAAAATCTAGTAAAGACACTCAAACAAACTGAAGCAACTAACGGCGTTAAAAGTTATTTTAAATTTCCCATAGCAAACAATATTTACAAAGAAATGAACAGTTTACTGGACACATACAAGTTTTTGGTTGTGTTTAGCAAAATATTGAGCAGTTTTTCGTTTGACGCAAAAATCGATGAAAACATTGAAGATGTCTTGACGTTTTTTGCCACAAAAATCGGACTTGTAGACAAAGATTTTATAAATTATTTTCCGATTGAAGTTGAAAATTCCAACCAAGTTTTTCCTCTTTTGGACGATCCATGTGTTGGGCTTGGCGAGTACACACAAAAAAGAAAAAGAAATGATACGGGAGGCAGAAACAGGAAAAAATTGCAAGTAAAAAGCAAGTAATAATAATGACATTAGTAGTGATAACAGTGAAGACGAAGAAACTTCAACAAACTGTGGAGTCGACTTTTTTTTCAAACGACTTGATACAATAGAAAAAAAAGACTTGCAGAAATTTTCAAACCCTTTTTGAGTTTGGATTTTTTGTCAAAAAATGTAAACACCAATTTTAGTATGGTCGATTCATTGGCCTATTTTTTTAGAAAACAAGATCTTGACTCTAGTGACTTGCAAAGACCCGAAGATTTTCTAAACTACATAGAAGACTTTGCGTCCCTGTGGAATTTGATTGACAACTTTTTCAACAAAACTTCTGACGTATCTGTACAGTGTCAAAAAACTCAAAGAGGATCCCGAACACTTTAAAATGTATCAATTTTCGGACACAATATTTTATTATCCTTTGGATCAGGCGCTGCTACAACCCCATTTTGTAATGGAAACTCTTTGGATTTTCGGGCTGTTGGAACAAAACGACAAGTTGACCAATTTGTGTGCTGTTCTCCATTTGTTTTTGACAAAAATAGGTCAACACGTGAAACAGCAAATAAAGTTTTGGATATTGACAGCTTTTTAAAGTCGAAAAAAGAAAACATTTCATTAACATCGTCTGACGAGACATATTCGCCACAAGAAAATGTGTCAAAAAATCACTATTACAATTTTATAGCTGAATGTGTTACCTTTTCAGATCTTTTAATTTTGATGAATAGTCAAGTTGGAAAGTTGTCTGACACTTTGAATAGTGTTTTGAGCTTTTTTTTGGGTCATGTTGAGTTGCAAATGTTGTCCAACGTTTCACTTCAACATTTTTACTGTTTTAGAAACAACTTTTTGTTCAACAATGATGGAGATTTCGACGAACTATGTTTAGACCAACACAATTCTGAACAAAAAGCAGCATCAAGCGAGTTGAAAAAAATTCTAGTAGACAAGTTTTTTTTTTTGTAGACCTAGCAGTACTACATGGAGTACTTACAAACCAAAACAGCAGTTTATTTAAATATTTGAAAAAAATTGGCATGGAGTTTTTTGGTTCTTTTTTGCAAAATTTTGTAAATGCAGATTTAAGTGATGGTGAGTTGATTCATTTTATTTTTTCGCCATTCAAGATAACCGGTAAGATTCAAAATTTTTATTATTACATTGTTGTGATGTTTTTATATAATCTTATGTGAAATGGTGGGGAAAAAAAGCGGGTTTAAAAAATTGTGGTTTGTGTTTGTGTTTATCTATTTTTTAAAAAAAATAAAATTTTTTCCATCAACTAAAAACAATTTTTGTATTTTTTTGTATAGACATTTTCCAACGAATACAAGATGATTTTAAAACCAAAGTATTAGTCAAACAAATAACAGTTTAAAGCTTCTTAAACCAACAAAAAACAACTCAACTCCACGAGCAATAACGGCATCCGGTTTCAAGATTTTTCAAGAGATTAACGATGCACTGATGATTCCAAATAGTAATAATATCTACGATACTTCTATGCGTGAAGAATGGTTAAACATTAGAATTACAATCACAAATTTGTTTACAGAATCAATTTTAAATCTACCAGGTAACGGTATCGTTACCTTATTTTTTGAAATTTCTGCAAGCCAATCTTTTCCCAGACTCAAAGAGCAAATCGGTAGTTTTGAGGATAGAAATTATGTAAATGATATTAACAATTTGTATGATTTGGAGCAGGAAGTGAAAAAGACAATACAATTTTTTCTTTCAATTTCCTCAAAATACATAAAAATACTAGACGACAAAAAAATTTGACATCAACAACAAACTCTTTGACAACACCTCAAACAGTTTCTACTCCGACACAACTTGGCGTTTTTGAAAAATATACTTATCCTCTTGTGGACATTGACCTCAGTAATTTGCTTAACTTAGCCCTGTCTTAATCTTACGCGTGACTCTCGTGAAATTCTCTGTAACGTATCTCACTTAGACTCTATCAGAAGATTTTTTTATTTACCACTTTATATCCAAGTGAGATATACGTTACAGGGGGTTTTATGAGTTCCCACGTGAGATTTAGACAGGGAAACCTAAGAATGAGTTATTCAAATAAATATTTTTTCCCTAGACAAAATGCTTCGATTAGAAGATAAATTAAAATCATTTTCTAAAAATTCAAAATCGATTTCGAAAAATAAAAAAATTATCTCAAATGAATGACTCTTTAATCTTCCGATGATGACTCTTTTAACAAAAAAAAATTAGATATGATAATGTTGCCATTTTGAAAAACAAGAAAAGAATTCAACGTTTTAGACAGCCAAACAAGAAGCTTTTTCTTAAAAAATCTTCATCTCTAGATTCGATTAATCAATCATGTTTACCAAAAAACAGTAATGAAGGCATCGCTAAATCTAATAAATTAAATTTTACAAACGAAAATTTTGGTCTCCAATTCTTCAACAATATCCCTAATTATGCAAAAGAGTTCAACAACGAAAGCAAAGAATCAAGTCCGAAAACCTCACCCGTATCATCCTTTGTAGATGATTCATTTGCTAGCTTGAATTCAACTTTTGATTCGGACAGCGATTTAAACTCAGACGATCAAGATTTTTTTAATCAAGATGAATTTCGAATTGAAGATTTACTTTATGAGAGCAGTGAAATAACAACATTCGAATTTTTAACAAGCATTTATTCGTTAAAGGTCAAGCATAATCTAGCCGATAATCAAGCACCCCCATTAATGGACGAAGGGTTACTGGAAAAGAAAATACGAGAAATAATAAATCAAGAAACAAGAAACGAGATAAAACAACTGGTATCACGAGTAGACAAAATGGAAGCTTTTCAAGGTGACCTTGCAAAAACCGTTGAATCACAAAATAAAAAACTAAGTGAAGATATCGAAAAGGTACGCCAAGAGGTGCAATCTCAAGTAAAAAAACTCAGTGAAGATATAGGCGTAGTACGGCAAGAGGTTGAAAATGTAAAGAATGACTTAATGAATTGTGTATTGGATCTAAAGACTAGCAATGAAATAGGTCACAATGAAACAAAAGAAACACTCAAATCGCTACTTGAAATGATGAAGGCTAGTCAGGGTATCTCCAATGGCAGAATAAACCTGACCAATAATCAATCAAATCAATAGCAAATACCAAAAAGATCCCACCAAACTAGCATGAAAAATCTCAAACTTGTCACTCTAAACACCTGTGGGATCTCAAACAATTGTACATACATTAACGCACTTATAATTGAAAATGATATAGTTTTATTGCAAGAAACATGGGCTAAAAGTCTGAACGAAATTCATCTGTCAATATACACCGAAGGATACAACATAATAGCTAAACCAGCCGTAAAAATGAACGACAAAGGTAGAGCATCTGGTGGCATTGCTTTTCTCGTCAAGGACAATGTTAAAATCCAAAGTCATGAGTTTTTTAATGATAGGATAGGCATAATCAGACTGCATGGTCTGAGCATAATTAATGTTTATCTAAAGTACTTTGATGGAACACAATCTCAGAAATTTGACTTTGAAACAGATATAGAGTTACTAAAACAAGTAACTAACTTTGAAAGGGCGAATAATCAAGAAGTCTTAATCGCTGGTGATTTCAATACAGATATTAGCCGTTTCAATTCGAATACAATCTCTCTGCGAGAATTTTTAAGAACTTACAATCTTACACTTTTCGACATGCTGAAAGAACAGGAACTAGACTACACATACTCGCGTAGATACAAAGACACCGTGAACCGTAGTTGGATCGACCATGTCGCTAGCTCATTAAATAATAATTTGTCAACCAACGTAAAAATCTTGGGAAGCACTCATAACACAAGCGACCACAATGCGATTTCGGCTTGTCTTGGATACTGTATGCAAGATGGTAAGGATCCGTTTAAGGATGTGCTCAAAGAATACGCCCCTAAGATAAGAATCGATTGGCTCCGGTATGACCATCGTCTCGAATACCAGAGATTAGTAAATGAAAATATTGGCACAATAAAACCAAAATTAAATGAACTGGTAATTGAAGAAGACCGGCAAATAATAAAACACAAGCTCAACGAGGTGTTGAACGAGCTTTCAAGTATACTGATTAATGCAGCGGTCAAAGCCTCTGGTTCAAAAAACAATAAAAAGAGAAAGCACCTTAAGAAAAAGTCCTGGTGGAACGATGTTATACAAGAGATTCACATCGGAATGGTCAACCAGTATATCAAATACAGAGACTCTGGGTTCAAACAACAGGATAGGTTAGAATACATCGAGCTTAGAAAACAGTTCAGGAAACAAAAAAGAATAAACATCAAATTAAAAAAGGAAGGGCTCCTGAAAAAATACAATAAGCTGTTTAAAACAGATAAAAATACATTTTGGAAAGAGGTCAACAGAGAATACAAACAATGCCCGCAGGTTGATATTGACATTAAAAATCTAGAAAACGAATTCAAAACAACGTTCACGAAAACAAACAACGTAGCTGGTGAAAGCAGGATCGAAATGGATAGAGCGGAAACATTAGTAAACGAATTCATGCGGAGGTACGAGAATAAAAGTTTTAATTGTAATATAACCCTCGATAAACTTAATAAAAAAATCAAAAATCTTCCGAACAATAAAAGCACTGGCCTTACTTCGTTAAGTAATGAGATGTTAAAATACTCCGAAAACAGACTTGTCACAGAATCAATCAAGATTGTATACGAAAAAATGATCAATACCCAAACCATCCCGTACCTTTTTAATCTCAGTATCATCCGTCCACTAGTCAAATCCCACAAAAAATCTAACTCAGACATAAAAAACATAAGACCAATAGCAATCTCTGAAGTCCTCTCGAACTTATTTGAGTCAGTTCTACTTGACCAAATCGAGGAAGTGCACAAAGATGACCCGAGACAATTTGGCTTCAAAAAAAAGTCCTCTTGTGGACATGCGGTATTTTGTTTGAAACAAGCCATTAAGGTAGCTAAAACAAAAAACAAGGCACTGTATGTTTGTGCGATTGACGCCTCCAAAGCGTTTGACAGAGTGGTAAGGTCAAGGTTATGGCTTGAATTAATAGAGAATGAAATACCCGCACACACTGTATTGGCACTGATTAAATACTATGAGTCTTCACTCATGGTATCTAACAAAGGTGTCTATTCAAGCATTTTCAAAACAACAGTAGGGGTAAGACAAGGTGGTGCTGCATCCCCAAAATTGTTCTCAATCTACATAAAACCAATATTAAAAGCGTTTGAAGAACATGATGAAGGGTTCTTACTCAATAATCTTAAATTGGACATACTGGCATACGCAGACGATATATTAATCATCAATACGTCAAAAAAGGGTCTACAAAACCAACTAAGACTAATTGAAGATACCGGTACTAAACTCGACATTAAATTTAATCCAGACAAAACAGTATACATGAAATTTGGGGAACCGAAAATTGTAAACTCTGAAGAGGATAACTGGCAAGGTGCAGAAAGAACCGAATCTCTCAAGAGAGCTTTTTAAATATCTAAGATTTGACAGAGAATAATCTCTTTTTTTTTCTAGCAAATATTAAAATAATTTAGCTCTTTTTTGTTAAAACTTTTTTTTTATGTTTTATTTTTATTTTTATTTTATACGAAATTTGTCATGTATAGATTAGATTACTCTCAAATCCTACTTTTTTCAATGCTCAATAATTGTGTATACATAGACTACTATATGTCTTTTCATAATTTTCCACCAGATACGTTTATATTTAACAGCGTATCTGGTATCAAATGACCGGAAAGCGGTCCTTTTTCAAATAAAATAAATAAATAAATAAATCTAGCCGATAATGTAATAAAAGACCTTTTGTCTTTGATAAAATTGTGTTTACCAAAGGGTAATATGTAACACAATTTATACTGATTTTGCATGTTTGGATATTAAATCACAAGTGTTGAATGTGTTAGAGGACATCGTAAAATTTAAACAAATTGTTCAAACAAATGAAAATTCAAAGAGTAGTTTAAAAGTTAAGTCAGCTGTCGACGGATCAATTTATAAAGCCTTAAAAAAAGATCCAAAAAATATAGATATATTCGTCTCATTTAATTTGAATACAGATGGTTGTCCTTTAACAAATTCAAAAGATTATTGTATTTGGCCATTATTAGGAACAATAATTGAACTAGCCGATCAGAAAATGAGAGAAAATGAGAAAATGAAAATGAGAAAATGAGAAGAAAATGAGAAAATGAGAGAGAAATTTGAAAATATGATACTCTTCGGTAATTATTTATTACATATGATTATTTTGATTTTATTAAGGATATTAAATCTAATTAAGGACTTTGACTAAACGTAGAAAAACCATCGTATACGCTTTTCTTTGAAAAATCAATAAAAAATTAACTAGACTTGATTCGGAATCCTTTAGAATACAAATTTTAGTATTAAAATATTACTATTTACATATTTAAATGTTAAGTTAATGTTAAACTTAAGGATACACAATACATTTTAGATGTCAATCGTTGATTGTTGATTTACCGGCTAGGGCAGAAGCTTTTAATATAATACAATTCAATCGGTATTTTGGATGCTCAAACTGTTTTCACCCTGAGGAGTACATTCGAACTATAACGACTATGACATATCCACCTATAGAAGTGAGCTCTAAATTTTTATTTTATAAATGAATGGATTTAAATTAATTTTAAATAGTTTAAACTGAAAACGACAAAGGATTATGAACATTTAAGCAAACTTGCTTCTGAAAAAACCGAAACAATGTTCGGAATAATTGGAATGTCGCCTTTTAATCAAGTCTTAAAGATTCCGGATCAAGTACCATTTGATTATTTACATCTTGTTCTTCAAGGTCATTCTAAATGCCTTATCAGGCATAAAGACACAATAAAGTCCAAAATTTCCCTCCTCTTTCAATCCAGCTAAGTGAACTGTGGGCAATATTTGCTAGTCAACTATTCACATCTTCTTTCTCTCTTCTTCTAAAAGTCTAATTTAGGGTATTTACCAACGGACTTGAACCCCGCTGATGCGTGGACACGGGAGGAAAACTTTATTTCTTTCTAAGTCACGTTATGGGCACGTCCATCGATACATAATCTGTATTTACCATCAAATAGATGGGGCTTGTAAGACTAGGTAAATAAGAAAGTTGAATAGTAAAGATATAAATAAAAACATCGCACGGTAGATCTAGTGGTCACAAGTATTCATTTGTTGTGTTCTGTGGCCATACGTTGGTGCCATTTTTTACAAGTGACTTCCAGTGTCACAAGTGGTTGTTTGGAGAATCCATTTCAAGTGTATGTCCAGTGGTCAAAAGTAACAAGAAGCTAACGAAACAACCAAGTGAAGACAAGAAGAGTGATGAAGCCTAACAAATCTCAAGTCCAATACTCCACGCGAGATCGTTCTTCTGCCCCCTCGTCGGGAGCCTCAAGCCTATCTGGCAAGGTCTGAAGTCAATGTAGATCCATTGAACCAAATGATTGCGAATACTGTCGCAAATACCATGCAAACGGCTCAAACTATATTCATATAAATGTTTGCCACTTGGTAAATTTGAATTAGGTCACCTCTTAATCTTCTTGTTTTTAGATTGGTTAAATCTAGCGTTGACCAACGTTGTTATTCCAAATCCCGTAGTTCTGGAATCAACTTAGTTGCTCTTCGTTGAAATTTCTCTAGCTCATTTATATCTTTTTCCAAATATGGACACCATAAACTAATAGTATACTCCAGGCACGGTCTAACTTGATGGTCTCAGTGCAAGGATATTTAAAAGCTTTCCTAATCATAACCAAAATTCGGTTCGCTGAAAAATAAAAAAAAAAAATAATAAAATAAAATATTTATAAAACGGAATCGTCGGATTAACTTGTTGTTGTTCAATTATTTGTTTATTGATTGTAAATGCATTGACAAAAACAACTGGATCGCTTATATCAAACTCCCGCAAATATCCTTTGAGGAAAATAAAATAATTTCAAGAATTTTTTTTCTTTAAAAATTGAAAAATTCAAGTCTTGCCAATCTTCGCACACCAACAAATCCTCTTCAAACTCTTTAAGTAAATTTTTACAATACTCCATTAGGTTTATGTCATTATGTCGAATGTAATTGGCTAATTGTTCGGTCCATGGTTGATCATCCAAGCTTACTTTTGATAAAATGTGCTTGTACAATAGATCGATTAAGCCAATGTCCAATAAAGATTTTTTGTACTTTTTGAATTCTTGAATTGTTGTCGAAACGAGTCTTTGTTTGTCTCCAGTGGGAGTGTTAACAAGTCGCGAATGACATGTTAACAAGACTCGTTTTTAAAACTTTAGTCTGTTTAATTTCCAATCAGAAGGTTTTAGGATACACAAACAAAGCGAAGGATAATAAAACACATTGTCAAAACTATTTTGAATTGATTTTTTTGTTTGTTCAATGAAATTATTTAAATTTCGTTCTTGACGTTGAACATACTTTGCCGTGTTTATTGAATACAAAATAGCGTGTATTATATACGGTACAAGATTTATATTTGATTCACGACCACCTTCACCAGTGTCTTCACTAAACGATAAATTCTCAGCAAAACGATTTAACAATATTTTCAAGTCATGTACAGTCCTGGAAGTTAATTTGTCCCATGATATCATATGATATCAGATGATATCAGTTGGTATCAGAATTTATGACCATTTTTGTATCATCTACTATCAGCTCATATCATTTTAGATCATATGATATCAGATGATATCAGTTGGTATCAGAATTTATGACCATTTTTGTATCATCTACTATCAGCTCATATCATTTTAGATCATATGATATCAGATGATATCATTAAAAGAATCTCAAAAATTATGAATTCCCAACGAATTCTGATAGAAACTGATATCAGATGATACCAAATGACATCAGATGAGATCAGCTGATATCATATGACATCATGGGACAAATTAATTTCCACCACTGTACATAGAGTATGTAATTTACATCTCTTATGCCGGTTGCTTCGAGTAAATAATTATTGTGTCTTGCCAAAGCGTTTGAGAACAATGTTTCTGTTACTTCAGGACCCCAAATTGGAAAAACCATTACACTTTGTATTAGCATTTTGTAGTGCTGCATTTTCCCATTCGTCACAACAAGTTATTGATGATCGAATCGCATTTGTGTGACAATCAATATGAACCAGATTAAAATGTGTAACAGTCGAGAATCCGATTGTTTTTCTAGTTTTCGACTCGTTCGATTCTAAATCACATTTTTTACTAAAAGTGTAAATGGCTAGAACTTTTTGAGGATGATATTTGTAACCCTCTCGACAAATACAACAAATGTGACCCCTCTCTTCTTAGACTTGTAAATTTGTTAAATTATCTGGATTGAATATTAATTGACCTTTATCATTTGTTTTCATTCCAAGTTGATTCAATTGTTTCTTTCTCATAGCCATGGCTAACTTTTTCTTTTCATTCTTTGTTTGAGTTCTAACCTCTTCTAAAAGATCTTCTGCGAGGACACCAATCAAATTACCCGATGAAAATTGTTCTAATTTATGCAACACTGGTATACATGATTCGGCAATTAGATCGGATATTACTTCATGGGATTTACAAAGTCCAGTTAAAATTCTCAATACATAAGGCAATGATTTACGATCAATAAAATCTTTCCATAAATCATAATCTTCGGATTATGATTTAAATAATTTGTTATTTTAGGTGAATTTTCGAGTAAATATTGAGTTGATATTTGTACAATACCACTTGAGTTCATCATGTCTCTCAAACGAGTGCCATTTTCTCCAATCTCGATGCAATTCACAATAACACAAAAACATTCTAAATGAAAAGTTCATTTGATGTCGTTGTTTTATCAATTTCGTCAAAATTCGATATGTAAGTGCTAAAAGGCTAGGATTTAATGAATAACAGAAAGTATTAATACAAAAACAAAAAAAATTAAATTTTGGAACAAAAAAAATAAAAGTGTGACAAAAAAAAAATTTATTTTGAGATTTTTATTTGAATAGGAATCGAAGACAAAAAGGAAGAAAAAATAACAAAAAAAATGAAAAAAAAACAAAATACAAAAAAATTATTTTTGATGAACAAGAGCAGATTTGGCTATGGCTGGCCGGCCTTTTTTTAATTTAGCATTTAAAGGGATATTTTTAGCTTGAGGAGGTACTTTACATAAATTGAATCAAATCCCAAAAAATACCAAATGTTTACAAAAAAAGTGTTTAGCAAAAGTACTACATGAGCACTTACTTGTTGATTTCTTTCGGGATTTTGTTGATTTCTTTCGATTGAATATTTGACGACCATTTCTTTTTCAAATATTGACAAAAAACGACCAAGACTAAAACGTTCGTATTTGGGAGCATCTGATTTGAGTACTCGATTCGTTGCTTCTAGTGAATTGTTCGTGCAAGGTAGACCAGGAGCAAAGCCTTCGAACCAACCTTTTTGGGTTTGAATCCAATGTTTATCGAAATAGTTAAAATGATTGAATTTGTTGTTCATTATGTGATTCCCATTTTGTCTTGAATAAATTGTATGCTATATCAAATAGTTGTTCATTTTGTGCAAGTTGTAATAATGTGATCTATATCGGTGATAGTATCGTCATTGTTAGTAAGTTGTTTTTCGATCGTTTGAATAAGATTTATTTGTTCACGTTGAGTTTGGTGGTTGACTTTCAAGGACTTGAAATAGTTGTCTAATCTTTTTTTTAATTCGCATTTTTTCCCATGCTTTGATATCCGATACTGAGAACAAAGTTGTTGTAGCTGTTTTAGACTGTACCCGGCATACGAACTTGTGTCATACGGATATATATTTTGGGATTGGGTACATGCTTGGGTTGTTGTTTTTGCCGTTGTTGATACCTCGGTCTGCTGATACTGTTCACTCGACTGTGCTTTGGCGATTCTTTCGATTAATTGCGCTTTCGTACCATAAGCTGGTCGTTTTAAGGCTTTACAGCGTTCTTGTAATGTTTAAGTGATAAGTTTTCCATAATAAAATCAAATGATATGATTGAGTAAAAGAAAATTTCAGCGGTTCTTATAACGTTAAAGCTAAGGAAAACCATTCTCAAGATAAAAGAGTAAAAGAAGCTTAACAGAGATAAAAAAAATTCAAAATAAATTTTAGTTGTCAAAAAGTTAATTTGTCATTAATTAATTATTTTTGTCTTTGATTAAGACTTTTTGTTTTGATATTAATCAATTTTTATTTTGTCCTGAAAAAATATTTTTTTTGTTTTTTTTTAAGCTATTTTGTTATTGTATCATTTTTTCTGTTCTAACAGTAAATTTAAGTCGTGCTAAAATATTCGATAAAACTTTTCATTTTTGTTTCGTCACCAAAACTCAAAAATGGAATCAAACCCATCAACGCTTGCATTAAATTTCCGTATCCTCGTACATAAGTTGATTTAATATTGTTCAATAAAAATTCCAATTGTTCTCGGTCTCCACACAAAGCCGAAATTCATTGTAAATTTCTTCTGGTTGTTTGCTAGCTTCACTCAATATAACTTGTATTATGCTTATCAACTTCTCAGCAAGTGACACATAAAGTTCACTTGAACTTTTAATCGATAAACCTCGATTTAAATTAAAACTCAAATTAACTGATTGATTAAAGTCATGAACAAGCAAAAAAAAATGATGTTTATGTATCATAAAGCATTGGATAGCTATTTTGGAGAAAAAGCATATTCTTACACAATTCATGCCCATTTAAATTTATACGATCAAGTTTTTAGACATGGACCCCTACAATCTCACAGTGCGTTTTTTTTTTGAAGTAAGTGTAATAAATGTAATGATAATAAATTTTTTTTTAGTTAAATTACTCATGTCAATAACAATTTCCTTAAGGAACTATAGAGAAAATTATTTTTTTCGAGATATTCCCTTCGGATAATGTTTATCAATTTTGTAAGAATCAGATTATCGTGAATATTTTTATGTAAAAAATGTTAAAAATCAGATAAAACTTGCTTTAAAAATTGACGAAAATTTTTTTTAATTTTTTCTAAACAGGAGGGATAAAGAGTCAAATAAAAAATTAATTAATTAGCTTTCAAAAAATGACACCACACCAAATTTATTGTGATTTTTGTTTTCATAATTGGCAATTTGAAGTTGCATATCAATTCAAAAAAGATCAATTCGATCATTTCAAATTAAAGCTTTAATAGAAATGAAAGAAATATAGAAACTGCTTTGCAGAGGTTAATTTTTGGGTGTGACAAAGCATGTCACATTTAGAAGAAGCTTCTGCAAAAATCAAAATGCACATCGCAAATCACACACCATTAAAGAGATATATTTTTAACTGCGTCATTTTTTGCAGACTTATTGCAGAAGTTATACTTAGATGTGACATGCTCTGTCACACCAAAAAATATACCTCTGCAAAGCAGTTCACCTATTACTTTCATTTCTATTAAAAGATTAATTTGAAATGATCGAATTGATCTTTTGTGAATTGATATGCAACTTCAAATAGCTCATAATTAGGTTCCATTTTTGAACTTTTGGAAACAAAAATTTTTTTAACGTATTAAAAATTAGACTCGCATAAATTAATTGAAATTTTAATAATGAAAAAAAAAATTTCAGTCCTTCAAATCAAAATTTAATGAAAAATATTGTTTGAAAATTATGAATGAAATTTTGAAATCATTTCAAAATCTGAAGTGATTTTCAAACGTTTTAAAAAATTGTGTTGTAAAAATTTATGTTTTTTGTCATTTTAGATTAATTACCTTGATAATGACAACTGTGATTGTCGAAACGTCGGACAATTAATTAATAAATCTTTATCAAAAACAAGAACTTTTTATCGTTTCATTTATTTTAAAATTATGAAAAAGTTTTCATAAATCCGATTCAGAAAATAACTTTCACTTTCTTTATTTATTTTCTTAGGGTGCTTTGGGTAACATGAAAAGACTTGTATCTGGTCCATCTGGTTATATTGGTCAATTGTGTCGCAAAATGCTATTTTATAAAAGTTTATATTCAAATTAATATTGAAGCTGAAAAAAGTCTTTTTTTTAAAAATTATAATATAAACTTGGTTGATGAAAGTGTTATTGTTGCTGATCGTCTCTTTTTTCAAAATCGTATGTTTCATTCTTCAGATTATTCTCGAAAAGGAATGTCCAACAGCTACACAATATGTTTTAAAACGAATTCGAATTTGGAGTCATATGCAGAAATTTTGAAATTTTAAGATGTTAATAATGAATTTTATGCTCTATTAAAAATTTTTAAAATGAAAAATGACTCAAAGGAAATAGACGCTCAGCTTACAGATGATTATTTTTACAAAATGTCGTTTCGAATCACTTACTCTTAGTCACAATAACATGATTTCACTTAAACCAGTTCTTCGAGCATGGCTTGAACAAGCCGAAATCGACGCTAAATGTAATCGAAAAAAAAGCGAAGATTCAATTAACAATCAAAATACAAATCATAACATTGTTGTGGTCCTCAGTCACAACATTCGTCTCCACAAACTTTTTCTTTAGTCCTTTAACATGTTTTAGTTTTATACTAATACATGTTAAGGACTTAAACATAAATTAAAATTAAACTTTTTTCTAAAACTTGATTATTACATCTTTTTACATCTTTGTGTACATCATTAACATCTTTAAATAAACTTGTTTCGAATAAACTTGGCTATTACGCCACCAATTAACCCGAAACACCCTTTTAATTTAAACTTGAGGTAAGCCGGCCCCAACATTGGCGTCCCTAGGAAACGAAATTTAAATCAAAATCGAAACGTTAGGAAAAATCCTTCAACTCGTTGATAAATTATAACATAATTTAAACGTATTCGAGATTTATTTTTTTCAAAAATTATAAAAAACAAAAATAAACGAACAAAAACGCGTAGTTAACTGAAAAAACGAAATGGCAAACTTAGTAATTCTCGTATTGATTTTGAGTTCAATAATTCCTCGAGAGGTAAACGCAATATGTATCTTCGACATTTGCTATGGTAGAAAACCAACCCGATGGGAACAATTCAAATCGATAACCGTAGATATTCTAAACTATTGTTTGAACATTCTCGTGGCAATCACTGATTGGCTGATTTTCAAGAAAACAATCGAAACGTTCGTAACAATACTGCTTTTAATAATCGCTATTTTAGCGTATGCACTGTTTAAAAGGGGGAGGCACCGCACGCCAGAAGAACCCTATAACTTTTACAACAGTAATTAACAACAATCAAACCCCACAACCACAAATATTAATTTGTTCAATGCCGTGTCTAGTAAGAACGGGGGGGATAACAAGAGAATCAACGATGGAATTGAGAGTCCGAATTTAATTTCGACAAACAAAATTCCAATATTAAACGAAAAAACAAACCTAACCAACTGGCTAGCAATCGTTCAGTACTGTCTCAAAGATAGACACAAGAAAGATTGGGTCGGTATCGCTGTAAATTACATCGATGACAAAATTGTTTCAAAGATTAATAATCTTGAATCATTAATAACAAACCAAGATGGTTTTGAATTATTTAAACAAGAATTGTTGACGATTTGGAATCGTAATAGACAAACAAACGTTCAACAAACCAAAGAAATCCCAATTGATTATAAACAATTTGCGGAGAGAAATCAACACCCAAATGAATCAATTGAACACTATTCGGAAACATTAAAATCAATGTTAACGAAAATATTTCCAAAAGTCCCAATGGATAGTTTGGAAATCAACTTAAAAAAGAAATTCACTGAAGGTCTCTATAACCCTCGACTTCGAGAAAAGTGTAGAGAAAAACTTTCAAAATCGAATCGTTTGAATTTAACATTCACGTTCAAAGATATTGTTGACTATGCAATCGATAAATTTAATGGTTTTGACACTCAATCTGATTATTCAACGAGCGACTCGTCAAACAAGAACACGAAAACAGTAACCTTTGGTAATCAAAACAATAACCAAAACAATTATCAAAACAATAATCAAAACAACTGGAATAAAACCCAGTACGTTAATAAACCATATCGAACCGATAATACTCGATTTCAAACAAATTACAACGTGAAACCAAAGAATGAATCTTCTTCTGATGCACACGTTGAAGTTAATTGTGTTTTATCGAAAGATCCAAGCAACATGATTGGTACTGCTATTTTCAACAATACATCAATCTCGTATTTATTCGATACAGGTGCATCTAAAACGATTATAAACGAGAAACTTTTTGAACAACTCAAGCAAGATGACCCAAGTATTGAACTTAAACCGTATACTGGTAAAAAGTTAAACTCTTGCAACAAGAAAATAAAGATTCTAGGTGAAGTTGTACTGAACAAATGTCAGTTAACTGAAGATCCTAAACAAAACGTAAACAACGCTATTATTGTGGTCACAAATCACAAATCTAAATATGACTGTTTACTTGGAACAGACCTGATGGAAAAAGTGTCTTGTTTCAACATGAAGGTAAACAAAATCAAGACAAGAATTCGTGAAATTTCAAAAAATATGAAACAACAAGAATCGTTTAAGAAACTTCAATCACCTAAAAACTCAACTAATTCGATAAGCGAACCAACAAATGAACAAGGTCTAAACGATCAAGTTGTGTCAAATCAAAAAACGATGATAAGTGAAACAAAACTGAAAAGTGACGTAAATCCTATCGATTCACTAAACGTTAAAAATAATTCAAATAATCTTGAGATGGGTTCAAGTGACTCAAACAACACTTTATCTGAGAGTGAAACTGAAAAATTGTTTAAAAAAAATGGTACAATTTCGACAGATACTGAGAGTACAGTTGAAACAAACTTGTTAGATTCCGAGGATGATACATGTAAGAATCCAAACTCGTTAAATAAACAACAAGTAATTGATGACAAACAACAATCAATAAACGAGCTCGAACTAACTGAGATGAGAGGGAGAATCCTCGATTCTCTCAAAACTGTATCCGCTAATTCTGTAATCGATCTTGAGCCAGATAAAAACAATGATTTTGCGTTTAAAATTGAATTAGTCGATCCAAACATTAAACCAATTACGACGAAATGCCGTCCATTGCCTTATAATTTAAAAGATAAGGTGAAACAAGAGATAAACGATCAACTCAAAGCAGGTATTATCAGACCGAGTAAAAGCGAATGGAGTTCAGCTCTTCGTATCGTAATCAAACCGGATGGATCTATTCGAATAACAGTTGATTATAAACAACTAAACAAGGTCATTAGAGGTGATAGCTATCCACTTCCCTCTATCGAAGACTTGTACAACAAACTCGCGGAAGCAGATGTTTTTTCAAAGTTCGATTTGAAATCTGCCTACCACCAAATCCCGGTCCACGAGGACTCAATCAAATACACCGCTTTCATTTGTGAATTTGGTCTATTCGAGTATCTTTCGATTCCACAGGGTATAAAAACAGCCCCAGCATGGTTTCAAAGATTTATTGAAAAGGTATTCAAAAACTTAATCGATTTAAACGTAATGCAAGCATTTCTCGACGATACGTTTATTTTTACAAACAGTAAACAAGGTTTAGCTCATCATGAAGAGATAGCTAAAGAAGTCGTTAACATTATGAAACAACGATCATTAAAAATTTCATATGAAAAATGTGAACCGGCAGTAACCGAGATTAAACTTTTGGGTAACGTAATATCTAAAAACAAAATCAAACCAAATCCCGATCGTGCAAAATGTCTAATGGAACGACCAAAACCGAAGAACATTCAAGAATTGCAAAGCTGGTTAGGTGTTGCAAACCAATATCGAAAATATATCGAAAACTATGCAGCGATTGCGAAACCACTTTATGAACTTTTAGGTTTAAAAGATGTACCTAAACAATTTCGAAAGAAAAATGGAGCAGTAAACGGTAAAAAAGTACCAATCGTTTGGAACGATGCTGCTGAAGAAAATTTTGAAAAACTTAAACAAATACTTTGTAGTGATTTAGTGTTAATCCTACCAAACTTTGAAAAAACAATGTATCTCACGACAGACGCCAGTGAATACGGATATGGAGCCGTACTTGAACAATTAATCGATGACGAAAATTTCAAACCGATCGCATTTTTTTCAAAAAATTATACAAAATCTCAACGTAACTACGCGACGTCTGAGAAAGAATTATTATCGGGTGTTATGTCAATCGAGAATTTTCACGAATACTTTTATGGTAAACCATTTATTATGAACACAGACCATTTACCATTGACATGGTTACAAACAAAAACAAATATTCATCCAAGATTGGAGCCTTGGTTTATGAGATTATCTCTTTTTGAATTTGAAATCCGCTACAAACCATGTAAAGATAACATAGTTGCCGATGGATTATCAAGACTACCAGACGAAGATGGCATAAACGAAGATCCAAACGACGATTTTTTCGACATGCTAATCGCAAACGTTGAATAGATAACCACAGACGCTGAATCAAGTTATGAATTTTCAAACGAGAGTTCGGACAGTTTAAACGAAGATGAATCAATAAACAAAGGCATAAACGAATTTAAAAATCTAAAAACAGAACAACCGAAAGATTCCGATATTAAATGGATTATTGATTTGATTAAACTAAACGGCAAAAATAAACCGAACATTGAATCGTTTAACAATGTTAATCAAAGAGCTCTTTACAAAGAATACAATATCTTAAAACTTATTGATGATACTTTGTATAGAATGAGACTCAATAAAAATGGACATTATGATTCTCAATTCGTATTACCAAAACAATGCGAAGAGGAAATAATCAAACATGTTCATAGTTCTATTTTTAATGCTCATTTAGGCAGAGATAAAACAAAATAAAAAATTTTAACTCGATTTTATAGACCGCTTTTATCCAAATCTATTAAACAATTGGTCAAAGAATGTGATGTTTGCCAAAGAGTGAAAAACTCAAAACAAACAAACAACACTCAATTAATTCTAATCGTGACAACAAAAGCCAATGAATTGGTAACTACTGATTTTGCTGGTCCTTTTAAAAAAACAATCCGAGGAAACGTACATTTTCAAATTGTAATCGATCACGGTACAAAATACGCTGAATTTCAACCGACCAAAAATACAAAAGCTACAACAGCAGCTGAAGTTATTGTAAACGAGTGGTGCTGTAGGTATGGAATCCCAGAGGGAATTCTATCAGATCAAGGTCCTCAATACCAGTCTAAGCTTTTAGATCTTGTATATGATCACCTGGACATTAAACGTCTAAAAACAACCCCATTCCACCCCTAATGTGATGGTCAAAGCGAACGTACAGTTCAAACTTTAAAAAACATGATCAAATGCTATGTTGATGAAAATCAAGAATCATGGGATTTAGATTTTCAAAAGTACGCATTTGCATACAATTCATCAGTGCATTGCGTAACAAAACAAACCCCATTTGAGATGATGTTTGGGCGTAGACCGAGAATTCCAATCGATATATTGATACCAAATCTAAACGAGATCAATCGAGAACCAATAATCGAAAGCTCAACTATTACAAACGAACTTGGTGTAATTGAAATATTACAAGATCAAGAACCTATTGAAAACAACGTACCGGAAGAGGCCAAAAATTACTTAAAAAACTTAAAACAAACTTTAAAACATTCATTCGAGATAGCCAAACAAAACCGTGACATCCGAATGAAAAAAGTTAAAATAGATCACGATCGTAAACTACGAAAATTTGAGTATAAAATCGGAGATTTAGTTCTAACTGATCATCCAAAACTCAAACGTGGACTTTCTCAAGGCATAGCTCGTAAATACTATGGACCTTTCGAGATAGTTGGTAAAAACTTAAACGGAGTGGACTATTTTATTAAACGTATGGGATCAAAACGTGGAAAAATAAAACAAATTCACAAATCGAGGTTAAAAATGTATTATTATTCAAAGCCAGAGATTAAAATTAAATCGGAACCAAGTGACAATGAGATTAGTATCCCAAAACTAACAAAAAATAAAACAAAAAATAAAAAAAATAAACCTCATGTTGATAAACGTATATCTTCAGAGAGTGATAGTGACGAAAATAATTCAAGACCTTTAAGAGTAATAAATAAGCCACCACAAAATTCATCAAATTTTAGTCAAATAAACCAAAACAATACTTTGTTAGACCAAACGAGTATAAACGATTTCGATAAAGACGAAAATCAAACATCAGAAGGTGAATTTTTTGAAAAATTATTTTGGCTTTTAAACGATAAATCAGGGAAAAAACCTGCTGGACAAAACAATCTTGAAGTTAAAACTCAAACATCTAGTGTCACTGAAGAAGAATCTAATGATTCAGATTACGTACCAAACAAACGGAAAACAACTAAACGTAAGGTCAAAAAACAAGTTGTTAAGACTCGTAAAGCACAAAAAGTGAAAAATGTGGAGATCTTAAATGATAAAATAATCACTAGTGGTAGTGATAAACAACTTGTATAATTTAAGCGTATCAAAATCTAGTCAATTAAATCGAAACTTTATTTATTTTTATATAACAGTCAATAATTTCAAACATTTTTTTAAACATTAAACAGTTAAACATTTCGTAAAACAATTCAAACATATTTAACAGTTAAAACAATTGGAAAACAAAATAAAAATTTTTTCAAGACAATAATTTTGCAACTCAAATAATAAAATTGCAAATTTAAAGTTTTAAATTACAAAGCAAAATTTCAATTTAAACCAACATAAAATTTTTCAAACAAAAAAAGAAAAAATTTCATTTTAAACCTCAAGTGATTAAAAAAAGAATTCAACAAAACCTTAGTATGTCGATCAAACTTACCGGTGACATTTATTTAACAAATGTAAGCTCAGAAATTGGCAACCCAATCGAGACCTCACTTATTTTGTTCGACCAATTAAACCAGTTTATGAATGTAATGGGATTAAAAAATAGGTAAGGTGAGATCGATTATGTAATCGTGACTGGCAGGACAGCTAGTCATAAATCAAATTACATCGCTTTCGTCTCACTCAACAATACATCACATCATCATGAATTATGTGAAAATTTGTCATGTTTCCATTTTAATGGAATCAAAATCCAAGCTTCGGTTAACCCGGAATTAACCGATATTAACCGTAAAAAATTGAATCGCGCTAAATTCAATCAATCGTTAAGCAATCGGGCTTCTTACCAAACAAGAGTACCAGAGAAACGAAGACGTACTTACTCTTCATCAGATGATGATGGCAGCGTGGCTAAAACAAGTCGAGAAACGGTAATAAACCAAAAAGAAGAATCAAACGACTCATTCGTAAGTATCAAAACGATTAAAAATGAACCAAACGATAGTGAAAACGAGAGTCCATCGAGTGAGGACGAAATGTCTGCCAATGAGACTACAAACAAGCAAACAAATAGTTCAAACGACTGGCTAGTAAAAGGAAATTCCGGTCTAATGAAAAGAACCCAATTAATGAGTAAAAACATTATTGAACTCGAGTCAAAGGTCGATGAACTCAAGGAGTCAAACACAAACTTACGTAAAGCGATCGACGATCTAAACAAACAACTCTCAGACTCACGCAGAGTCGAACTAGAACAAGTGGTCGAAATAAACCTTTTAAAACACCGGGCTGAGATGCTTCTCAAAGATAGGGAGGAGATACGTGAGCTCGTAAAAACTCTCTACGACCGCTCAAACAAACAAAATCAAAAAGAAGATCAAACCAATCAAAAATCAAAATTGTAAACTTTATTAAATAAAAAATAAACTTAATTTTGTTTAACTTGTAACTTTGAACATTAAACTTTGTCAACCTCTTTTCTTTTAATTTTTGTTAAACTTTTCTTTTTGATGTAAAACTTTAAAATTGTTATTTTTTCACATAAACTTTAAACTTGTTAACTGTCCCGTAAACTTTAACTTATATTTGTTAACTTTTTCTTTAAATTTGTAAATTTCTAACTCAGGGGGGAGGTATGTTGTGGTCCTCAGTCACAACATTCGTCTCCACAAACTTTTTCTTTAGTCCTTTAACATGTTTTAGTTTTATACTAATACATGTTAAGGACTTAAACATAAATTAAAATTAAACTTTTTTCTAAAACTTGATTATTACATCTTTTTACATCTTTGTGTACATCATTAACATCTTTAAATAAACTTGTTTCGAATAAACTTGGCTATTACGCCACCAATTAACCCGAAACACCCTTTTAATTTAAACTTGAGGTAAGCCGGCCTCAACAACATGGCAACTTTTTTTTTCTATTTTATTTTTTGAAATTTTTGTAATTGCGTAATTTCATTTTCTTACAAGTCTCTGTAATGTTAAATTTTAAAATCTAATTACGTAATTCAAACTAAAAAATGTAAAATAGAAAAAAAAAGTTGCCACATTAACAATTTAAATCAAATAAATAATAATAATTTAAATACTAATGCTAGTTCGAATTTAATGAATAATCTAAATCATCAACATATGCATCATAATCATCATCGAGACATGTCAGATCAGTTGGAATCATGTGATCGAGCTGATAATTTCTTTTTTAATTTTTTTTTGTTGTTGAAATTAAGTTTACTTACATCCGTTTCATTAATCATTGATAATAAACCTTTTATCGTTATTAATTTTTCTATACTTCTAGGACAGCCTTAATCTCCATATTTTGATGATAAATTTATCTAATAATTAAAGTTTTTTGTTAAGATTCGTCTATAAAAGTATTGAAAAAAAAGATTTCTATAAACTTAAAATTTTATTAAAATAGAGTTTAAATTTTTTCGAATGAAGTTTTTTATTATAATTATTCTTATAATAAATGGATTTATTGATTGTTCAAAACTTATTAATTCTAATCAAGAGATAAAAGAAAAATGTATTTTTAATAACTCATCCAGTTTATAAGGGCAAAATTAGTAAAAATTCCACAAATTTAAAAAAAAATAACATTCGAAACAAGCCTTTAGCAGCCAAAAAAAAGGTGCTCTATTTAAAAACTTAAGAACTTATGATAGGAAAGGACTACTATAGGTTTGAGGATATCAACTCCCGTTAACGCACCTATTGTTTGGCTGCTGAAGACTTGTTTCGAATGGTCAAATTCAAGCGAAAATAGAATGCAGATATGAAAAAAAGGACATCAGATAATGAAAGAGGATAAAAAAAAATGCAAAAAAAATAGGGGGTGTCTGGATGGAAAAGGGGGGGCAGTACAAAGGGGTGTCTTTTTTTCCGACTTTTACATATTTTTGTGGAATTTATTACTTAATTTTTGGAAATATTTACTACTGTTATTATATTTTACAAATCGTTTTAAGATTCGCCGTGTCAATGTCCATTTGATAAATGTTGTTATAATTATAGGAATCACACAACTGAGAGGAATACATTTTTAACATTTTCAAACGAATATATTCCATCATATAGTTCACAACTTAGTTATTACCAACCAGGTTTTTTTTGTTTAAACTACTTCTACCGAGAAAACTTCGAAATAAAAAAATATAAATTTAAAAGTAGCTTATTCATCTCCTCTTGGAGGAGTTCTAATAGTTTATTGTTGTTGTCGCTTAGGGAACTTTAATAGCGTGGTCGTGCTACTAAATGAAATAAAAACAAAACAAGATTCGCTTTCAATATATTTTTATTATAAAAAACAAAATAGAAACTGTCTCTCTTTAAATAGAGAGACAGGGAAAGGAGAAAGAGGGAAGAAAGAGAGTGAATGAGTGGGGGTGTTACATGTCCCCCCCCTATATCAAAGACAGGGCCCCATGTCGGGAAAAAAAATAAAATCAAAAAAACAAAACAAACAGCAAAACAAAAACATTTCATGACGGGGGGAAAGGGAAAAAAAAAACTAAACAAACAAAACAAAAAAAAAACTAAAAATAACCAAACATAAAATTCAATTGGCATCATCGACTATGTCGTAGCCGCTTTCGTCACTCGAGCCTTGTTCTTGGGCGCTTACTGTTGGGCGGTTGGGTGTGTTAAGAGCAAGGGCCGATCTGAAGATCCTCGCTCTTCCAAAGCCTAATTTGGGGTGATCCCTTATGTCGGGCATGTTCACAAAAATCTTGGGATACACGTTGATTGTTGGCGGGGCGTGAGTGACCTGAGTTGGAACCTGTTGCATTTGCGGGACTGGCGTTTGTTGAATTGGCGGGGCTGGAGTTGGTTGAGTTGTTGATGGTTTGTAAACCTCAATGTCTGCTTCTGGCCAGGCTGTGAGGATCCGACGGTTAAATGGGGTCCTCTTCAGCATCTCGAGGAGCCATCCATTTTCGAGAGGTTTCCTCATCGACACGAATAAAGAGACTGTACGTGTTCTATTGTTCTGAACCGCACGGAATCTCCCTATTCCTCCCCGGGCTTGCCCTCCGTTGTCGAGGATGTGGTTCTTGACCTCATATTTTTCTGATTGGTCGTCTTTGATGCCGTCGATCCTAATTTCCATCGGTACGACCACAAACTCACAAAGTACCACTGGCTCCATTTTGATTTTGTTATTTTTCCTTTTAAAATTTTTTTTTTTTTTTTCTTTTTTTTTTATATAATAATATTTTAATATTTTTCTTTCAAAAAAAACCACACAGAAAACAGAAATTTTTTATATGTTAAGGGAATAAAAATAAAATTACGAACACGAGGCAGGAAAAAAATTAAAGCATATGTAAAATAAAAAATATATATCCACGAGGCAAAAGAAAATCTTTTTTTTCAACAAAAATTGTAGCCAAGAGGAAAAAACATGATTTATCACAGCGAATCTTATTTCAAAAAAATTTTTCCAAAATATTTTTAACATAGTTTATAAAAAGAAAACAAAACTTCGAGGAACTTTTTTCCTTTTTTTTTTTTTTTTTTTGGTTGGGACGGAAACCGGGGCTGTTAGTAATTTCTTCTTGCGAAGGAGCTGATTCTTCTTCCTCAAGCGTGAGGTAATCCTGGTCGATCCAGAAAGACTCTTCACCTTCACCACCTTCTTCTATGATTTCTAGGTTCTCTATGTTTTCTTCCATTTGTGGAGGAGATACATTTTCTGTTTCGACAGCTTCTGGTGCAACTTGAATCGAGTTAGCAACCCCCTCTTGAGTCTCCAAGAACGAGTCGTATCTTGTGTTAATAGGTGGTGAGTTACATTTTTTCAAACGATTGACATGTACCAATTTTTTCTTTCCTGGTTTGTCGGGGCGTAGCCGGTAATTGTTTTCATTGAGTTTCTCGATTACCGTGTAGGGACCTGTCCCCTTCCTACTTAGTATTTTAGAGAGTCCCTTTTTCTTACTCTCGTTTAGTAGCCAAACTCGGTCTGTTAAAACCCAAGTCGGTTTGGGGGTTTTCTGGAGCGCACGGGGCGTCGGCAGTTTTTCTACTGTCTTTTTTAAATTGGTGGCAGCGGCAAAACTTTTTTAACAAAAAGTCTTGTTACCATTTTTTTTTTTCGATAATTTGTTTATGTTTTTTTTTTGGAAAAGTATCCTTTTTAATCATGGACTCAGTTATTGATCCATTAGTTTTATATGTAGTCATGTTATTGACTTCCATATGTTTTGTTATTTCTTTTGTTATTTTTAACTTTTTTGGGGTTTACGGCATTATTTCGATGGCGATGACGATGATGGTAGGTGCCACGTGCGCATTTCTATTCCTCAGGCTCCAAAAACCAGGCGTCGAACGACGAAGAAGTTTCGATCGTTGCATTTAGAGGCGTGAGCTTCTCGTTACCTTGTCGGCACTGATACCAAACTCTCTTGGCAATTATATTCTTGACAGTACCCGTGTCAAATAAGAACTTAACCGGCTTGTTGTTAATTGTACAATCCCCAAAAATGCTATTAGTGCATAACACACTGTTAATTACAACATTTGAGACAGTCGGGGGTTGTTGACTTTGGCTATATTGCTGACCATCTCCTCTCATTGTTGCCATCTTGCTTAATCTAGCGCGACATTCCGCGATTACGTGTCCAGGTTTTTTACAATAATAACATGTCGCTCGCGAGACTGAACTATTCGGGGCGAACTGAGGCGGTTGCGAGACTGAACTATTCGGGGCGAACTGAGGCGATTGCATATGAAACGAACCATTGGCCGGTTGAGACATGAAACTTTTTTCTTTACTATAATGTTGAGAAGGTCTTGACATGTCGAAATTTCTTGCATCGTTCGAATGGTTTGTCGATGATGATTCAGCGAAATGTACCTCTTTCTTGTGTTAAAGTAACGGAACCATTGCTTCGGACGCAGTAGTCTTCCAATTCCTCAAATTATTCATTAACTTTACTGTAAGAGTTAACGCCTCGAAACTGTTTGCTGGGAGCTCGGAGGACAAGTGCATCATTAAATACGGGTCATTGAGGCCATTTATGAAACGGTCCCGAACACAATGGTCTATATTAAAACCAACCGCTTCGTTACGAAAATCTATTTTCGCCAACTTCCAGAGGTCTGCGAAATACGTTTTAGCATCCTCGTTAGCCTTTTGTCGTCTAATGTAAAAATTGGCCTTGGTGTCGACGTTGACCACTTCCAAATTACCAAACAACTTTTTCATCTGATCACCTAGCTCTTCTATTGAGAGAAAATAATCAGGAGTACAATTTTCGAAAATCATCATACATTCGTCATCTAGGCAAGACAATAGGACGCTTCTTAAATTTCCGATTGTGACTTTAGCACTTTTCACAAACAATTCGAAACGCCTCCACCAGATGTCAACTTCCATGTTGCTCGAATAGCGACCAGGTTTAAAGCACGCATCTTTGTAAAACCATGAATCATTTTTGTTGGTCGAGACCGTTATCGGGGCGGACGTAAATAGTGTTGCGTTAGAAGTTTCAGACGGGTATGAGGAAGATCTTCCGGTGTTTGTTCCAGTTGTACGGTCCCAGCTTTTAAACAAAGAGTCGTCCTCACGTTTATCGATCTTAAGTGGGGTCAGTTTTGGCAGGGACGCACTAAAATTGAAGTGATTCTTCATTGCTGACGGCGGTTCAGGTGTGACCAAACCCTTTTCCGAAACAATATCACCTGAGAATCTTATTTTAGGAACCTTTCGTGGTATTGTGGCTTCTTCCGTGTCGCCTTCGTCATCTCCACTTAACGTGTTAAAGTTTAACGTCGAATTTACGTTCGAGAGATCTTTTTTGAGCTCTCATCCTTGAACCACGCCTCGCCATTCGCCATCGCCGTTGATTCATTTATCTTAAGTGTCGAAACATTAGGTGAGAGAAGTTAATCCTTAACATGTTTCGTCTCGAATTTTTTTAGTCGAAGTCGTTATTGTGTCGTTTTTAGTCGAAAAAGCTTGTATATGATTGTTTATTGGGACTGGAAGTTGCTTTCAAGATGGCTGATGTGAAAACTCAACTAACCAGCATTCGTGATGCTCTGGGAAGTAAACAAATGCCGGTTTTAAAACAATTGAAAGAGTCGAAGTTGGAAGCCGAACTTCCGAGTCCTTATCGGGAACCCGTAAACACCATAAAAGAAGTCCATATGAACGAAGTGGTAGATGGGCCGAACGAGAAATCAGAAGAGGACACCATCTCTATGTACAAGACAATCTTACACGATGAATTTGAAGATGTGGTATCGAAAGGAATCGAATCGTTGACACAAACCGATGTTTGTGAGCACAACATCAACCTAATAAGCGATGAGCCTATCCGTCAGCCTGTGAGACGTATGCCATTTGCGTTAAGAGATGAAGTTAAGAAGCAACTGGACGGAATGCTTAAGGGAAATATAATTCGTGAGAGCGATTCTCCTTGGGCCTACCCAATTGTTCTGGTTCAAAAATCAAATGGTGCCATCCGCATATGTGTAGATTATCGTAAATTAAACGAAGCGACCGTTCGTGACTGTTACCCCATACCGAAAATAGAGGACCTATTGGTATTATTAAGAAATGCTAGGTTCTTTACCTCACTGGACTGTTCTAATGGTTTCCATCAAATAAGGATCAGAGTGACGGACCGCCATAAGACAGCTTTTGTTACGGAATTCGGTCTTTATGAATACAATGTGATGCCTTTTGGTTTAAAGAACGCCCCGGCCTCGTTTCAACGAATGATGGAAAAGGTGCTCAAAGGACTATTGTATGTAATATGTTTAGTATATTTCGACGACACTATAATTTTCTCAGCTACACTCGAGGAGCACTATGTTCATGTCAGAACCGTCCTAGAAAGAATTCGTGCCGCTTTTCTACAGATCGGCTGGGAAAAATGTCAATGGTTTTCGACTTCAATCACGTATCTAGGTCACATAATAAGTTTTCAATGCGTTCGCCCCGACCCGAAGAAAATAGAAGTGTTATTTAAGTTTGCAAAGCCCAGAAATGTACGTCAGTTACAAAGTTTCCTTGGCCTTGCGAACCACTATAGACGCTTCATCCAAAATTTCGCTAAGATGGCTGGACCTTTACACAAAGCGACTGAGAAAAAGAATTGTTTTGAATGGACTGAGGAGTGCCAAACAAGTTTTGACACGTTACGAACACATTTGACTACGACAGATGAAGAAAGAGGAGTGCTAATACTCCCAAATTTCGATGAACAATTTCGGTTAGAAACAGACGCGAGCAACGAAAGTGCAGGTGCCGTGTTATCACAGAAGTACAAGGGTAGTTGGAGGCCAATTGCTTATTGGAGTAAACGGTTTACTAAAGCCCAAAGAAGGTTAGGCACCCCAGAGAAAGAGTTGTTAGCCCTAGTCCTTGCAATCGAACACTTTAAACAATATCTTATTAATAAGAAATTCCTTGCTGTTACGGATCACAAACCACTAATATGGCTGAAAAACATGAAAAACCCATCGCCAAAATTAACACGATGGTTGTGCGAGTTAAGGACGTACGATTTCGATGTCGAGTACAGAGAAGGACATAAAAACGGAAATGCCGATGCTTTATCCAGATGGCTGCTAACAGACGAAAGTGAGGATGAGGCAAACGAAGACGACGACGCCGAAGAAGAAAGAGACCCAGGGATAGTTGTAAATAACATTTTTTTACAAGAGACAAATCACAATGAGAAACAACTATTGGACTCGAATGTAATCAGGTTGTATGAGTGGTTAAAGGATGGGAAAAGACCCGAGGTAGTGGAAAAGAACAACCTAGAAGAGATGGTGTATTGGAAAGGCTTTGACAGGTTTCGAATCTTTGGTAAGAATGTATTCAGGTGTTTCGATGACCCGGAATATGGGATGCAGTTCCAATATGTTGTACCGATCTCAGAGCGCCCCGACGTTCTTAGAAAGATCCACGACGACCCTTTCTCTGGTCATTTAGGAATCGACAAAACGTTCGGAAAATTAAAAATGCGTTTCTATTGGCCGAATTATCCGAGAGATACAGGCATATATGTGACAACCTGTGAGATATGCGCATCAGTGAAAGCCCCAAGGTCTTATACCCGTCAACCTATAGTGCCAATCCGAGCGTCTAAACCGTTTCAATTAATCACGTGGGACATCATTGGTCCCCTTCCCAAAACCGACAAGTTATTTATATATATTTTGGTGATAGTTTGTCACTTCTCGAAGTATGTCGAACTTTTCGCTCTGTTAGGATTGACCGCGGAGGAGTTAGCAGACTGTTTGTTGCTATATGTTTGCAGGCACGGTGTTCCTGAAGCAGCGCTTTCTGATCGAGGAACAAATTTCCAAGCTGAACTAATGGACCAACTATTCGAACTCCTAGATATCAAACGATTACGTACGTCTGCGTACCATCCTCAATGCGATGGGGAGACAGAACGTTTCAACCGTACCCTCGAACAAATGTTAGCCTGGTACGTCGCCGATAACCAAACCAAATGGGATAATTATCTACCAAAATTGGCCTTTGCTTATAATACATCCGTACACGCCACGACTGGACTCACTCCTTTCGAAGTTGTATATGGACGCCAACCCAAGCTTCCAATAGATTTGCTGTTCCCGACCCCGAATCTAGACTTAAATCTGACGCCTGACGCCTACGCCACGAAAGTTCAACAACACTTAATCAAGTGTTACGACTTAGTCGAAAAACATTCGGATTCAAAGGTAAATCGTTTTAAATTTTACGCGGACCGAAATGTAAGGCCAGCTAATTACGTAAAAGGAGACCGAGTTTGGCTACTAAACGAGAGTAAGAAAAAGGAACTCTCTAAAATACTAAGAAGGAAGGGGAGAGGTCCCTACACGGTAATCGAGAAACTCAATGAAAACAATTACCGGCTACGCCCCGACAAACCAGGAAAGAAAAAATTTGTACGTGTTAATCGTTTGAAAAAATGTAACTCACCACCTATTAAACACAAGATACGACTCGTTTCTTGGAGACTCAAGAGGGGGTTGCTAACTCGATTCAAGTTGCACCAGAAGCTTTCAGAACAGAAAAAGTATCTCTACCACAAATGGAAGAAAACATAGAGAACCATAGAAATCATAGAAGAAGATGGTGAAAGTGAAGTGTCTTTCTGGATCGACCAGGATTAGCTCACGCTGTAGGAAGAAGTAACCGCTCATTCGCAAGAAGAAATTACTAACAGCCCCGGTTTCCGTCCCAACTACTATTTAAAAAAGACAGTAGAAAAACTGCCGACGCCCCGTATACGCCCCGTGTGCTCCAGAAAACCGCCAAACCGACTTGGGTTTTAACAGACAACACTCTTCTTAATTTCAAAAAAAAAAAAAAAAAAGGAAAAAAGTTCCTCGAAGTTTTGTTTTCTTTTTATAAACTATGTTAAAAATATTTTACTTACATCCGTTTCATTAATCATTGATAATAAACCTTTTATCGTTATTAATTTTTCTATACTTCTAGGACAGCCTTAATCTCCATATTTTGATGATAAATTTATCTAATAATTAAAGTTTTTTGTTAAGATTCGTCTATAAAAGTATTGAAAAAAAAGATTTCTATAAACTTAAAATTTTATTAAAATAGAGTTTAAATTTTTTCGAATGAAGTTTTTTATTATAATTATTCTTATAATAAATGGATTTATTGATTGTTCAAAACTTATTAATTCTAATCAAGAGATAAAAGAAAAATGTATTTTTAATAACTCATCCAGTTTATAAGGGCAAAATTAGTAAAAATTCCACAAATTTAAAAAAAAATAACATTCGAAACAAGCCTTTAGCAGCCAAAAAAAAGGTGCTCTATTTAAAAACTTAAGAACTTATGATAGGAAAGGACTACTATAGGTTTGAGGATATCAACTCCCGTTAACGCACCTATTGTTTGGCTGCTGAAGACTTGTTTCGAATGGTCAAATTCAAGCGAAAATAGAATGAAGATATGAAAAAAAGGACATCAGATAATGAAAGAGGATAAAAAAAAATGCAAAAAAAATAGGGGGTGTCTGGATGGAAAAGGGGGGGCAGTACAAAGGGGTGTCTTTTTTTCCGACTTTTACATATTTTTGTGGAATTTATTACTTAATTTTTGGAAATATTTACTACTGTTATTATATTTTACAAATCGTTTTAAGATTCGCCGTGTCAATGTCCATTTGATAAATGTTGTTATAATTATAGGAATCACACAACTGAGAGGAATACATTTTTAACATTTTCAAACGAATATATTCCATCATATAGTTCACAACTTAGTTATTACCAACCAGGTTTTTTTTGTTTAAACTACTTCTACCGAGAAAACTTCGAAATAAAAAAATATAAATTTAAAAGTAGCTTATTCATCTCCTCTTGGAGGAGTTCTAATAGTTTATTGTTGTTGTCGCTTAGGGAACTTTAATAGCGTGGTCGTGCTACTAAATGAAATAAAAACAAAACAAGATTCGCTTCCAATATATTTTTATTATAAAAAACAAAATAGAAACTGTCTCTCTTTAAATAGAGAGACAGGGAAAGGAGAAAGAGGGAAGAAAGAGAGTGAATGAGTGGAGGGGTGTTACATGTCTCCCCCCTCTATCTAAGACATGGCCTCATGTCGGGAACCAAAAAAAAAACTAAAAAACAAAACAAACAGCAAAACAAAAACATTTCATGACGGGGGGAAAGGGAAAAAAAAAACTAAACAAACAAAACAAAAAAAAAACTAAAAATAACCAAACATAAAATTCAATTGGCATCATCGACTATGTCGTAGCCGCTTTCGTCACTCGAGCCTTGTTCTTGGGCGCTTACTGTTGGGCGGTTGGGTGTGTTAAGAGCAAGGGCCGATCTGAAGATCCTCGCTCTTCCAAAGCCTAATTTGGGGTGATCCCTTATGTCGGGCATGTTCACAAAAATCTTGGGATACACGTTGATTGTTGGCGGGGCGTGAGTGACCTGAGTTGGAACCTGTTGCATTTGCGGGACTGGCGTTTGTTGAATTGGCGGGGCTGGAGTTGGTTGAGTTGTTGATGGTTTGTAAACCTCAATGTCTGCTTCTGGCCAGGCTGTGAGGATCCGACGGTTAAATGGGGTCCTCTTCAGCATCTCGAGGAGCCATCCATTTTCGAGAGGTTTCCTCATCGACACGAATAAAGAGACTGTACGTGTTCTATTGTTCTGAACCGCACGGAATCTCCCTATTCCTCCCCGGGCTTGCCCTCCGTTGTCGAGGATGTGGTTCTTGACCTCATATTTTTCTGATTGGTCGTCTTTGATGCCGTCGATCCTAATTTCCATCGGTACGACCACAAACTCACAAAGTACCACTGGCTCCATTTTGATTTTGTTATTTTTCCTTTTAAAATTTTTTTTTTTTTTTTCCTTTTTTTTTTATATAATAATATTTTAATATTTTTCTTTCAAAAAAAACCACACAGAAAACAGAAATTTTTTATATGTTAAGGGAATAAAAATAAAATTACGAACACGAGGCAGGAAAAAAATTAAAGCATATGTAAAATAAAAAATATATATCCACGAGGCAAAAGAAAATCTTTTTTTTCAACAAAAATTGTAGCCAAGAGGAAAAAACATGATTTATCACAGCGAATCTTATTTCAAAAAAATTTTTCCAAAATATTTTTAACATAGTTTATAAAAAGAAAACAAAACTTCGAGGAACTTTTTTCCTTTTTTTTTTTTTTTTTTGAAATTAAGAAGAGTGTTGTCTGTTAAAACCCAAGTCGGTTTGGCGGTTTTCTGGAGCACACGGGGCGTATACGGGGCGTCGGCAGTTTTTCTACTGTCTTTTTTAAATAGTAGTTGGGACGGAAACCGGGGCTGTTAGTAATTTCTTCTTGCGAAGGAGCTGATTCTTCTTCCTCAAGCGTGAGGTAATCCTGGTCGATCCAGAAAGACTCTTCACCTTCACCACCTTCTTCTATGATTTCTAGGTTCTCTATGTTTTCTTCCATTTGTGGAGGAGATACATTTTCTGTTTCGACAGCTTCTGGTGCAACTTGAATCGAGTTAGCAACCCCCTCTTGAGTCTCCAAGAACGAGTCGTATCTTGTGTTAATAGGTGGTGAGTTACATTTTTTCAAACGATTGACATGTACCAATTTTTTCTTTCCTGGTTTGTCGGGGCGTAGCCGGTAATTGTTTTCATTGAGTTTCTCGATTACCGTGTAGGGACCTGTCCCCTTCCTACTTAGTATTTTAGAGAGTCCCTTTTTCTTACTCTCGTTTAGTAGCCAAACTCGGTCTGTTAAAACCCAAGTCGATTTGGGGGTTTTCTGGAGCGCACGGGGCGTCGGCAGTTTTTCTACTGTCTTTTTTAAATTGGTGGCAGCGGCAAAACTTTTTTAACAAAAAGTCTTGTTACCATTTTTTTTTTTTCGATAATTTGTTTATGTTTTTTTTTTTGGAAAAGTATCCTTTTTAATCATGGACTCAGTTATTGATCCATTAGTTTTATATGTAGTCATGTTATTGACTTCCATATGTTTTGTTATTTCTTTTGTTATTTTTAACTTTTTTGGGGTTTACGGCATTATTTCGATGGCGATGACGATGATGGTAGGTGCCACGTGCGCATTTCTATTCCTCAGGCTCCAAAAACCAGGCGTCGAACGACGAAGAAGTTTCGATCGTTGCATTTAGAGGCGTGAGCTTCTCGTTACCTTGTCGGCACTGATACCAAACTCTCTTGGCAATTATATTCTTGACAGTACCCGTGTCAAATAAGAACTTAACCGGCTTGTTGTTAATTGTACAATCCCCAAAAATGCTATTAGTGCATAACACACTGTTAATTACAACATTTGAGACAGTCGGGGGTTGTTGACTTTGGCTATATTGCTGACCATCTCCTCTCATTGTTGCCATCTTGCTTAATCTAGCGCGACATTCCGCGATTACGTGTCCAGGTTTTTTACAATAATAACATGTCGCTCGCGAGACTGAACTATTCGGGGCGAACTGAGGCGGTTGCGAGACTGAACTATTCGGGGCGAACTGAGGCGATTGCATATGAAACGAACCATTGGCCGGTTGAGACATGAAACTTTTTTCTTTACTATAATGTTGAGAAGGTCTTGACATGTCGAAATTTCTTGCATCGTTCGAATGGTTTGTCGATGATGATTCAGCGAAATGTACCTCTTTCTTGTGTTAAAGTAACGGAACCATTGCTTCGGACGCAGTAGTCTTCCAATTCCTCAAATTATTCATTAACTTTACTGTAAGAGTTAACGCCTCGAAACTGTTTGCTGGGAGCTCGGAGGACAAGTGCATCATTAAATACGGGTCATTGAGGCCATTTATGAAACGGTCCCGAACACAATGGTCTATATTAAAACCAACCGCTTCGTTACGAAAATCTATTTTCGCCAACTTCCAGAGGTCTGCGAAATACGTTTTAGCATCCTCGTTAGCCTTTTGTCGTCTAATGTAAAAATTGGCCTTGGTGTCGACGTTGACCACTTCCAAATTACCAAACAACTTTTTCATCTGATCACCTAGCTCTTCTATTGAGAGAAAATAATCAGGAGTACAATTTTCGAAAATCATCATACATTCGTCATCTAGGCAAGACAATAGGACGCTTCTTAAATTTCCGATTGTGACTTTAGCACTTTTCACAAACAATTCGAAACGCCTCCACCAGATGTCAACTTCCATGTTGCTCGAATAGCGACCAGGTTTAAAGCACGCATCTTTGTAAAACCATGAATCATTTTTGTTGGTCGAGACCGTTATCGGGGCGGACGTAAATAGTGTTGCGTTAGAAGTTTCAGACGGGTATGAGGAAGATCTTCCGGTGTTTGTTCCAGTTGTACGGTCCCAGCTTTTAAACAAAGAGTCGTCCTCACGTTTATCGATCTTAAGTGGGGTCAGTTTTGGCAGGGACGCACTAAAATTGAAGTGATTCTTCATTGCTGACGGCGGTTCAGGTGTGACCAAACCCTTTTCCGAAACAATATCACCTGAGAATCTTATTTTAGGAACCTTTCGTGGTATTGTGGCTTCTTCCGTGTCGCCTTCGTCATCTCCACTTAACGTGTTAAAGTTTAACGTCGAATTTACGTTCGAGAGATCTTTTTTGAGCTCTCATCCTTGAACCACGCCTCGCCATTCGCCATCGCCGTTGATTCATTTATCTTAAGTGTCGAAACATTAGGTGAGAGAAGTTAATCCTTAACATGTTTCGTCTCGAATTTTTTTAGTCGAAGTCGTTATTGTGTCGTTTTTAGTCGAAAAAGCTTGTATATGATTGTTTATTGGGACTGGAAGTTGCTTTCAAGATGGCTGATGTGAAAACTCAACTAACCAGCATTCGTGATGCTCTGGGAAGTAAACAAATGCCGGTTTTAAAACAATTGAAAGAGTCGAAGTTGGAAGCCGAACTTCCGAGTCCTTATCGGGAACCCGTAAACACCATAAAAGAAGTCCATATGAACGAAGTGGTAGATGGGCCGAACGAGAAATCAGAAGAGGACACCATCTCTATGTACAAGACAATCTTACACGATGAATTTGAAGATGTGGTATCGAAAGGAATCGAATCGTTGACACAAACCGATGTTTGTGAGCACAACATCAACCTAATAAGCGATGAGCCTATCCGTCAGCCTGTGAGACGTATGCCATTTGCGTTAAGAGATGAAGTTAAGAAGCAACTGGACGGAATGCTTAAGGGAAATATAATTCGTGAGAGCGATTCTCCTTGGGCCTACCCAATTGTTCTGGTTCAAAAATCAAATGGTGCCATCCGCATATGTGTAGATTATCGTAAATTAAACGAAGCGACCGTTCGTGACTGTTACCCCATACCGAAAATAGAGGACCTATTGGTATTATTAAGAAATGCTAGGTTCTTTACCTCACTGGACTGTTCTAATGGTTTCCATCAAATAAGGATCAGAGTGACGGACCGCCATAAGACAGCTTTTGTTACGGAATTCGGTCTTTATGAATACAATGTGATGCCTTTTGGTTTAAAGAACGCCCCGGCCTCGTTTCAACGAATGATGGAAAAGGTGCTCAAAGGACTATTGTATGTAATATGTTTAGTATATTTCGACGACACTATAATTTTCTCAGCTCCACTCGAGGAGCACTATGTTCATGTCAGAACCGTCCTAGAAAGAATTCGTGCCGCTTTTCTACAGATCGGCCGGGAAAAATGTCAATGGTTTTCGACTTCAATCACGTATCTAGGTCACATAATAAGTTTTCAATGCGTTCGCCCCGACCCTAAGAAAATAGAAGTGTTATTTAAGTATGCAAAGCCCAGAAATGTACGTCAGTTACAAAGTTTCCTTGGCCTTGCGAACCACTATAGACGCTTCATCCAAAATTTCGCTAAGATGGCTGGACCTTTACACAAAGCGACTGAGAAAAAGAATTGTTTTGAATGGACTGAGGAGTGCCAAACAAGTTTTGACACGTTACGAACACATTTGACTACGACAGATGAAGAAAGAGGAGTGCTAATACTCCCAAATTTCGATGAACAATTTCGGTTAGAAACAGACGCGAGCAACGAAAGTGCAGGTGCCGTGTTATCACAGAAGTACAAGGGTAGTTGGAGGCCAATTGCTTATTGGAGTAAACGGTTTACTAAAGCCCAAAGAAGGTTAGGCACCCCAGAGAAAGAGTTGTTAGCCCTAGTCCTTGCAATCGAACACTTTAAACAATATCTTATTAATAAGAAATTCCTTGCTGTTACGGATCACAAACCACTAATATGGCTGAAAAACATGAAAAACCCATCGCCAAAATTAACACGATGGTTGTGCGAGTTAAGGACGTACGATTTCGATGTCGAGTACAGAGAAGGACATAAAAACGGAAATGCCGATGCTTTATCCAGATGGCTGCTAACAGACGAAAGTGAGGATGAGGCAAACGAAGACGACGACGCCGAAGAAGAAAGAGACCCAGGGATAGTTGTAAATAACATTTTTTTACAAGAGACAAATCACAATGAGAAACAACTATTGGACTCGAATGTAATCAGGTTGTATGAGTGGTTAAAGGATGGGAAAAGACCCGAGGTAGTGGAAAAGAACAACCTAGAAGAGATGGTGTATTGGAAAGGCTTTGACAGGTTTCGAATCTTTGGTAAGAATGTATTCAGGTGTTTCGATGACCCGGAATATGGGATGCAGTTCCAATATGTTGTACCGATCTCAGAGCGCCCCGACGTTCTTAAAAAGATCCACGACGACCCTTTCTCTGGTCATTTAGGAATCGACAAAACGTTCGGAAAATTAAAAATGCGTTTCTATTGGCCGAATTATCGGAGAGATACAGGCATATATGTGACAACCTGTGAGATATGCGCATCAGTGAAAGCCCCAAGGTCTTATACCCGTCAACCTATAGTGCCAATCCGAGCGTCTAAACCGTTTCAATTAATCACGTGGGACATCATTGGTCCCCTTCCCAAAACCGACAAGTTATTTATATATATTTTGGTGATAGTTTGTCACTTCTCGAAGTATGTCGAACTTTTCGCTCTGTTAGGATTGACCGCGGAGGAGTTAGCAGACTGTTTGTTGCTATATGTTTGCAGGCACGGTGTTCCTGAAGCAGCGCTTTCTGATCGAGGAACAAATTTCCAAGCTGAACTAATGGACCAACTATTCGAACTCCTAGATATCAAACGATTACGTACGTCTGCGTACCATCCTCAATGCGATGGGGAGACAGAACGTTTCAACCGTACCCTCGAACAAATGTTAGCCTGGTACGTCGCCGATAACCAAACCAAATGGGATAATTATCTACCAAAATTGGCCTTTGCTTATAATACATCCGTACACGCCACGACTGGACTCACTCCTTTCGAAGTTGTATATGGACGCCAACCCAAGCTTCCAATAGATTTGCTGTTCCCGACCCCGAATCTAGACTTAAATCTGACGCCTGACGCCTACGCCACGAAAGTTCAACAACACTTAATCAAGTGTTACGACTTAGTCGAAAAACATTCGGATTCAAAGGTAAATCGTTTTAAATTTTACGCGGACCGAAATGTAAGGCCAGCTAATTACGTAAAAGGAGACCGAGTTTGGCTACTAAACGAGAGTAAGAAAAAGGAACTCTCTAAAATACTAAGAAGGAAGGGGAGAGGTCCCTACACGGTAATCGAGAAACTCAATGAAAACAATTACCGGCTACGCCCCGACAAACCAGGAAAGAAAAAATTGGTACATGTCAATCGTTTGAAAAAATGTAACTCACCACCTATTAACACAAGATACGACTCGTTCTTGGAGACTCAAGAGGGGGTTGCTAACTCAAATCCAGTAACACGGGAAGAAGTCGAAACAGGAAATGTATCTCCTCCACAAATGGAAGAAAACATAGAGAATTTAGAAATCATAGAAGAAGGTGGTGAAGGTGAAGAGTCTTTCTGGATCGACCAGGATTACCTCACGCTGGAGGAAGAAGAAACAGCTCCTTCGCAAGAAGAAATTACTAACAGCCCCGGTTTCCGTCCCAACTACTATTTAAAAAAGACAGTAGAAAAACTGCCGACGCCCCGTGTACGCCCCGTGCGCTCCAGAAAACCCCCAAACCGTCTTGGGTTTTAACAGATAACATTTTCTTAATTTCAAAAGAAAAAAACAGTATATAAGTTCCTTGAAGTTTTGTTTTGTTTTTATAAATTATGTTTAAAATATTTTACTTACATCCGTTTCATTAATCATTGATAATAAACCTTTTATCGTTATTAATTTTTCTATACTTCTAGGACAGCCTTAATCTCCATATTTTGATGATAAATTTATCTAATAATTAAAGTTTTTTGTTAAGATTCGTCTATAAAAGTATTGAAAAAAAAGATTTCTATAAACTTAAAATTTTATTAAAATAGAGTTTAAATTTTTTCGAATGAAGTTTTTTATTATAATTATTCTTATAATAAATGGATTTATTGATTGTTCAAAACTTATTAATTCTAATCAAGAGATAAAAGAAAAATGTATTTTTAATAACTTATCCAGTTTATAAGGGCAAAATTAGTAAAAATTCCACAAATTTAAAAAAAAATAACATTCGAAACAAGCCTTTAGCAGCCAAAAAAAAGGTGCTCTATTTAAAAACTTAAGAACTTATGATAGGAAAGGACTACTATAGGTTTGAGGATATCAACTCCCGTTAACGCACCTATTGTTTGGCTGCTGAAGACTTGTTTCGAATGGTCAAATTCAAGCGAAAATAGAATGCAGATATGAAAAAAAGGACATCAGATAATGAAAGAGGATAAAAAAAAATGCAAAAAAAATAGGGGGTGTCTGGATGGAAAAGGGGGGGCAGTACAAAGGGGTGTCTTTTTTTCCGACTTTTACATATTTTTGTGGAATTTATTACTTAATTTTTGGAAATATTTACTACTGTTATTATATTTTACAAATCGTTTTAAGATTCGCCGTGTCAATGTCCATTTGATAAATGTTGTTATAATTATAGGAATCACACAACTGAGAGGAATACATTTTTAACATTTTCAAACGAATATATTCCATCATATAGTTCACAACTTAGTTATTACCAACCAGGTTTTTTTTGTTTAAACTACTTCTACCGAGAAAACTTCGAAATAAAAAAATATAAATTTAAAAGTAGCTTATTCATCTCCTCTTGGAGGAGTTCTAATAGTTTATTGTTGTTGTCGCTTAGGGAACTTTAATAGCGTGGTCGTGCTACTAAATGAAATAAAAACAAAACAAGATTCGCTTTCAATATATTTTTATTATAAAAAACAAAATAGAAACTGTCTCTCTTTAAATAGAGAGACAGGGAAAGGAGAAAGAGGGAAGAAAGAGAGTGAATGAGTGGAGGGGTGTTACATGTCTCCCCCCTCTATCTAAGACATGGCCTCATGTCGGGAACCAAAAAAAAAACTAAAAAACAAAACAAACAGCAAAACAAAAACATTTCATGACGGGGGGAAAGGGAAAAAAAAAACTAAACAAACAAAACAAAAAAAAAACTAAAAATAACCAAACATAAAATTCAATTGGCATCATCGACTATGTCGTAGCCGCTTTCGTCACTCGAGCCTTGTTCTTGGGCGCTTACTGTTGGGCGGTTGGGTGTGTTAAGAGCAAGGGCCGATCTGAAGATCCTCGCTCTTCCAAAGCCTAATTTGGGGTGATCCCTTATGTCGGGCATGTTCACAAAAATCTTGGGATACACGTTGATTGTTGGCGGGGCGTGAGTGACCTGAGTTGGAACCTGTTGCATTTGCGGGACTGGCGTTTGTTGAATTGGCGGGGCTGGAGTTGGTTGAGTTGTTGATGGTTTGTAAACCTCAATGTCTGCTTCTGGCCAGGCTGTGAGGATCCGACGGTTAAATGGGGTCCTCTTCAGCATCTCGAGGAGCCATCCATTTTCGAGAGGTTTCCTCATCGACACGAATAAAGAGACTGTACGTGTTCTATTGTTCTGAACCGCACGGAATCTCCCTATTCCTCCCCGGGCTTGCCCTCCGTTGTCGAGGATGTGGTTCTTGACCTCATATTTTTCTGATTGGTCGTCTTTGATGCCGTCGATCCTAATTTCCATCGGTACGACCACAAACTCACAAAGTACCACTGGCTCCATTTTGATTTTGTTATTTTTCCTTTTAAAATTTTTTTTTTTTTTTTCCTTTTTTTTTTATATAATAATATTTTAATATTTTTCTTTCAAAAAAAACCACACAGAAAACAGAAATTTTTTATATGTTAAGGGAATAAAAATAAAATTACGAACACGAGGCAGGAAAAAAATTAAAGCATATGTAAAATAAAAAATATATATCCACGAGGCAAAAGAAAATCTTTTTTTTCAACAAAAATTGTAGCCAAGAGGAAAAAACATGATTTATCACAGCGAATCTTATTTCACAAAATTTTTCCAAAATATTTTTAACATACAGTACTGGCAAAGGGATAGAAACTGACGTACCCTCTACATCATGTCCATTCCATGTCCATTTAATGTCACGTCATGTCACGTGACATGACGTGACATTGAATGGACATCGCGTCTAACTAAATTGTCTGTTAATGGACATGGTGTTACCATGGTGTGACATCCAAAAAAAAAGAAGCTTTCATTAAAAATAAAGAACTTTATTTATAAAAATATGTTTATTCTTTATTTTTACTTCTAGAACACAACATCGATCTCTAACAATTTGACCATTTGCCATTATTTCTGATCACAATTTGAATGTTCTTAATACAATTTAAAATACTACTTTTAAATTCTGAATTTCCTCATAATATAAAATTAAAATGGTTTATTTACTGTTTTCAGCCTGTTTACATAGCGAGTGCATCTCTCAGGTGTCAAGGTTTTACAAAAATCATCGATTGAATTTTTTACTGAAAGAGGATTTTGGCAATTCGCTTTTCTTATAAAACTCTTGAGTTCTGCCCATACCATCTCTATGGGGTTTAAGTCTGGAGAAAGAGCAGGAGCAGCAATCTTAAAAAAGCAAAACTTTAACCTTTTTTATGCCTTCGAGGATATCATTATATACCTTAAATAGTTTTAGTTCATTAAAAGTATCTTGAGCAACAAGAGAGGTATGCTTGGGGTCATTGTCCTGGTGAATAATACAATTACGATCGAACTTTTCAACAACGAACGGATAAAGATAGTCAATTATTATTTCTTGATAACCGAAACGATTTAAATTATTTTCGAAAGTAACGAATTTTGTTGCCCCTCTTTTACTGATTCCGCCCCATACGTTTATTGAAAATTTATGTTTTTGACTTGTTCCAGACGAATTTGGATATCTAGATCTCAACCTTGAGACATATAAAGGGCAATCGTTATGAAAAATTTTAGTTTCATCTATAAAAACGTAATTATTAAAATTATTGTTCCGGTTTTCAATGCACCACTCAAGCCTTTTCTGAATATGTAACGGAGATAATTTTGGTGATTTTCGAGCCCTTCTGTATCTAAATCCTTTATTAATTTTTTTAAAAATTTACAAGTCTTAATTGTATATTAAAATTTAAAAGTACCCATCTTTTGTCTGTAATGTCTTATAGTTCTAGGACTAATGTTTAAATCAAAGTTTCTTAACAATTCATAATGAAGATCCATTGAGCTATTGGTACCCAAACTCCGAATACTTGATTCCTTTTTCAAAGAAATTTTTTTTTGTCTTTTTTATGTAGTTGAGTAGCTTTTTATCAATTGAAACAATCGAGGTAGAAAAATAAAGAGACTCTTCACTTTAAATAATTTTTATATAATCTTACTAATCTGACTGTTAGCGTACAAAAAAAGAAAGAATAACAAAAAGAAAACTAAAATTTTCTTTGTTTTGATTGAAATTATTTCAAAATATTTTTTAAGTCATATGACCAAATAATGTAAATGAAAATTATGAAAACCAAAAAAATTGTTTGTTGTTCATACTAACTTTGTTTTAAATTATTTACATGTTTCAACTCAATTTTAATAAGAACAAACAAGGGGACTGATACTCACATAAATATATTGAATTATACCAGTTGTTACTTTTTTGCGCTTTTGAAAAGAATTTTTATGGAGTAAATTTTTCCTTGCTTTAATCTTTGATCTATGACAAAGAAGGTCGACATTCTTTTTAACTTAAATTAGTTGAATAATCTGATGGATTATTTAAAAATTTTACTCGAAGTTTAATTCGTGCATCTGCAGGATTAGCTTCATTTAAAATTTCAACAACTTCACGTCTACTAAAACCACGATTTAGCAAATCAAAAACCTGTCGATGTACAAATTTCATTTTAACCAATAAATGTATCTTGAAGACTTTCTTTTTGTAAATTGTTTAAAAATAGCGTCTTTATAAAAAAAATTAACCAATCATTTAAAGATTGCATCATCTTTTAATGATTTAAAATTTTGCTACCTTTTTCTAACATTAAGTTTCATTTCTTTAATTCATTGGTTTAAAGATATATGTATCAGTATTCTTTAATAAATTTTTAAGCCAATCTCCATATTTTTGTTTTTAGAATTTAAATGTCTGAAAGACCAAAACGAAAACCAACTCGACCTTTGAGTCAAATTTCAACTATTTCTACTGAAAATATTCCAAATAATTGTAATTCGGCAATTATTGATGATCATCCACAAGTACAACCTCCACGAAAACCTGGAAGACCTAAAAAAATAACAAAGCCTGTAGATAAAGAGACTTTTACACTCGAAGATAAAATAATGGTACGGTTTTTAGAGGCCAATCACAACCAAGCCGTTGTGCTGGCTGATCCATGTAACATGGTACGGATAGGTGATATTGTTGATCTTGATAGGGATAATGTAAGACTTTCTAACGAATCTATGTTTAAGTCTTTTTTAAAATATAATTTTTTTCAGATAAAAGAAGGGGCGACAATTAACCTAAATACTTCTATTAATGGTATACGATATAAAATCAAAGCTAAAATTGTATCTGAACAAATAGTAAAAGTACCAGTCAGTTTATCATCATTACATGTCTCAAATCCGGGTATAGAATCCGTTGGTGAAAACGTGACTCTTGAAAACATTCTTGAAGATACTCGTGAAGTTGAAACAGTTACAAATCAACGAAGACGTGATTCGGTATCAGCGAGCACTAATCAGCATACAACATTAACTCGTCCCCAAAGAGTTTCGTTCGGACCTATAAGTAACAACGAGGATAGAAATGAGCCTCGATCAAGTTCTTACACGCGTGAAATCGATGGTCAGTTGAGAAGTTCTAGTCAATCGTCAACATCCTATGAGCCTGGGGTTGTTTTTGAACCGAGGTCAAATCTTAATGAATGCTATTTTGAGAGTGGTATAGGGAGTAATAACCAAAACCGATCGGAAACATTGGATCTTGGCTCTTCAAGACCGTTGAACCCATTGATCGAAAACACTAGTATAAATGAAACTATTGAAACCCAAAACTACACAAGCGGTATGAGCCCATTTGAAACTAGATACTCAGCAGATCTTCGGATCACAAATCAAAGTAGCTTGATTCCATTCCATTCTCAAAGGTCATCATTTGACTCTGTTAGCAGAAACGATAGCGTTTTCGAACCAAGATCAAGTCACAATTCGATTTGTTATGATGATCAAATGAGGAGAAGAAATCTTGAACTCAGCTCAACTGTCGATTACGAATTCCTAAGACCTATGAGAACTAATATAGAAAACAATCTTACAGATCAAAGAAGCCGTGATTCTGTATCAGCGAGCACAACAACAAATTCAAGTGGTCATCAAAGAGTTTCATTTGGACCTTTAAGTAACAATGAGGATAGAAATGAACCTGAGTCAAGTCAACATTCACTGTCCTTAGAACGACAAACAAGATTTTCTGCGGAATCTCATGAATTTAATCAGTTAAGACCTTTAACTTTCAATGATGTTACAGATCAAAGAAGCCGTGATTCTGCATCATCGAGAACTAATCAACATACAACAATAAATTTAACTCGTCCCCAAAGAGTTTCGTTTGGACCTTTAAGTAACAACGAGGATAGAAATGAGCCTCGATCAAGTTCTTACACGCGTGAAATCGATGGTCAGTTGAGAAGTTCTAGTCAATCGTCAACATCTCATGAGCCAAGAGTAGTTCAAAATTCAAGAAATGAACAGTCTGTAAATAACAGCCGATCAATGACCTCTCAACCAACTAATAGAGAACAAAATTCTAATTTTACGTTTGAAGAACTTCAATTAACCCGTATAGCAAATCAGGTTGAGACGACAAGTCAATCTGTTGAAAACTTGTTTCGAATTTTGGGAGTAATTTCATTTTTATATTTCAGGAGTAAAGATCGAAATAAGTTTAATTCTTTTATTTCATTTAATTTTAGAATAGGAACGATGTTGTTGTCAGAAACGGCCAAGGAATTGATCAAAATTATCCGTTGACTTATAGTAAATTTGATTGAGTTCTAAGAGTTTCTTTTCACCATTGAATAATTTAGGTCAAATGAAACATATTGGTTATATTTTTCTAAATCTGTTAGAGAAAAAGTTCAGTAGAATTGCAGTCTCTGAAAATAATTACGAATATTTTCTAAAGAGATATCCAATCGAAGTTTTTGAAATCCAAAGTATGTAATTTTTTATCTCATCTTATCAAGATTACTTTAAATTTTTTTTAAACAATAACAATATAAGATGAACTTAAGAAATATGTGCCAGAAAATGCTAATTTTGAAATTGTTTTTGATAGACTTGTTTGTAATTGGCGAAAAAAAAGATCTCGTAGAAACTCTATAGGCTAAAAGGCCCATGAGATCATCATTCAAGCTTTTGTGTCACTGAAATAGAGAAAACTTTTTTTTTTTATAAATAAAGTTCTTTATTTTTAATGAAAGCTTCTTTTTTTTTGGATGTCACACCATGGTAACACCATGTCCATTAACAGACAATTTAGTTAGACGCGATGTCCATTCAATGTCACGTCATGTCACGTGACATGACGTGACATTAAATGGACATGGAATGGACATGATGTAGAGGGTACGTCAGTTTCTATCCCTTTGCCAGTACTGTAGTTTATAAAAAGAAAACAAAACTTCGAGGAACTTTTTTCCTTTTTTTTTTTTTTTTTTTTTGAAATTAAGAAGAGTGTTGTCTGTTAAAACCCAAGTCGGTTTGGCGGTTTTCTGGAGCACACGGGGCGTATACGGGGCGTCGGCAGTTTTTCTACTGTCTTTTTTAAATAGTAGTTGGGACGGAAACCGGGGCTGTTAGTAATTTCTTCTTGCGAAGGAGCTGATTCTTCTTCCTCAAGCGTGAGGTAATCCTGGTCGATCCAGAAAGACTCTTCACCTTCACCACCTTCTTCTATGATTTCAAGGTTCTCTATGTTTTCTTCCATTTGTGGAGGAGATACATTTTCTGTTTCGACAGCTTCTGGTGCAACTTGAATCGAGTTAGCAACCCCCTCTTGAGTCTCCAAGAACGAGTCGTATCTTGTGTTAATAGGTGGTGAGTTACATTTTTTCAAACGATTGACATGTACCAATTTTTTCTTTCCTGGTTTGTCGGGGCGTAGCCGGTAATTGTTTTTCAATTGAGTTTTCTCGATTACCGTGTAGGGACCTGTCCCCTTCCTACTTAGTATTTTAGAGAGTCCCTTTTTCTTACTCTCGTTTAGTAGCCAAACTCGGTCTGTTAAAACCCAAGTCGATTTGGGGGTTTTCTGGAGCGCACGGGGCGTCGGCAGTTTTTCTACTGTCTTTTTTAAATTGGTGGCAGCGGCAAAACTTTTTTAACAAAAAGTCTTGTTACCATTTTTTTGTTTTCGATAATTTGTTTATGTTTTTTTTTTTGGAAAAGTATCCTTTTTAATCATGGACTCAGTTATTGATCCATTAGTTTTATATGTAGTCATGTTATTGACTTCCATATGTTTTGTTTTTTTTTTTGTTTTTTTTTACTTTTTTGGGGTTTTCGGCATTATTTCGATGGCGATGACGATGATGGTAGGTGCCACGTGCGCATTTCTATTCCTCAGGCTCCAAAAACCAGGCGTCGAACGACGAAGAAGTTTCGATCGTTGCATTTAGAGGCGTGAGCTTCTCGTTACCTTGTCGGCACTGATACCAAACTCTCTTGGCAATTATATTCTTGACAGTACCCGTGTCAAATAAGAACTTAACCGGCTTGTTGTTAATTGTACAATCCCCAAAAATGCTATTAGTGCATAACACACTGTTAATTACAACATTTGAGACAGTCGGGGGTTGTTGACTTTGGCTATATTGCTGACCATCTCCTCTCATTGTTGCCATCTTGCTTAATCTAGCGCGACATTCCGCGATTACGTGTCCAGGTTTTTTTAACAATAATAACATGTCGCTCGCGAGACTGAACTATTCGGGGCGAACTGAGGCGGTTGCGAGACTGACCTATTCGGGCCGAATTGTGGCGTTTGCATCTGAAACGACTCATTGGTCGGTTGAGACATGAAGCTTTTTTCTTTACTATAATGTTGAAGAAGGTCTTGACATGTCGAAATTTCTTGCATCGTTCGAATGGTTTGTCGATGATGATTCAGCGAAATGTACCTCTTTCTTGTGTTAAAGTAACGGAACCATTGCTTCGGACGCAGTAGTCTTCCAATTCCTCAAATTATTCATTAACTTTACTGTAAGAGTTAACGCCTCGAAACTGTTTGCTGGGAGCTCGGAGGACAAGTGCATCATTAAATACGGGTCATTGAGGCCATTTATGAAACGGTCCCGAACACAATGGTCTATATTAAAACCAACCGCTTCATTACGAAAAACTAGTTTCGCCAAATTCCAGAGGTCTGCGAAATACGTTTTAGCATCCTCGTTAGCCTTTTGTCGTCTAATGTAAAAATTGGCCTTTGTGTCGACGTTGACCACTTCCAAATTACCAAACAACTTTTTCATCTGATCACCTAGCTCTTCTATTGAGAGAAAATAATCAGGAGTACAATTTTCGAAAATCATCATACATTCGTCATCTAGGCAAGACAATAGGACGCTTCTTAAATTTCCGATTGTGACTTTAGCACTTTTCACAAACAATTCGAAACGCCTCCACCAGATGTCAACTTCCATGTTGCTCGAATAGCGACCAGGTTTAAAGCACGCATCTTTGTAAAACCATGAATCATTTTTGTTGGTCGAGACCGTTATCGGGGCGGACGTAAATAGTGTTGCGTTAGAAGTTTCAGACGGGTATGAGGAAGATCTTCCGGTGTTTGTTCCAGTTGTACGGTCCCAGCTTTTAAACAAAGAGTCGTCCTCACGTTTATCGATCTTAAGTGGGGTCAGTTTTGGCAGGGACGCACTAAAATTGAAGTGATTCTTCATTGCTGACGGCGGTTCAGGTGTGACCAAACCCTTTTCCGAAACAATATCACCTGAGAATCTTATTTTAGGAACCTTTCGTGGTATTGTGGCTTCTTCCGTGTCGCCTTCGTCATCTCCACTTAACGTGTTAAAGTTTAACGTCGAATTTACGTTCGAGAGATCTTTTTTGAGCTCTCATCCTTGAACCACGCCTCGCCATTCGCCATCGCCGTTGATTCATTTTATCTTAAGTGTCCGAAACATTAGGTGAGAGAAGTTAATCCTTAACGTGTTTCGGTCTCGAATTTTTTTAGTCGAAGTCGTTATTGTGTCGTTTTTTAGTCGAAAAAGCTTGTATATGATTGTTTATTGTGACTGGATGTTTCTTTCAACATGGATGATGTGTAAACTCAACTACCGCGCACTCGTGGTTCTCTGGGACGTCAACAAGTGCCGATTATAAAACAATTGAAAGAAACGAAGTTGGAAGCCGAACTGCCGAGTCCTTATCTATAACCCGTAAACACCAAATACAGAGTACATATGAACGAAGTGGTAGATGGGCCGAACGAGAAATCAGAAGAGGACACCATTTCTATGTACAAGACAATCTTACACGATGAATTTGAAGATGTGGTATCGAAAGGAATCGAATCGTTGACACAAACCGATGTTTGTGAGCACAACATCAACCTAATAAGCGATGAGCCTATCCGTCAGCCTGTGAGACGTATGCCATTTGCGTTAAGAGATGAAGTTAAGAAGCAACTGGACGGAATGCTTAAGGGAAATATAATTCGTGCGAGCGATGCTCCTGGGGCCTACCCAATTGTTTCTGGTTCAAATCAAAGGGTGCCATCCGCATATGTGTAGATTATCGTAAATTAAACGAAGCGACCGTTCGTGACTGTTACCCCATACCGAAAATAGAGGACCTATTGGTATTATTAAGAAATGCTAGGTTCTTTACCTCACTGGACTGTTCTAATGGTTTCCATCAAATAAGGATCAGAGTGACGGACCGCCATAAGACAGCTTTTGTTACGGAATTCGGTCTTTATGAATACAATGTGATGCCTTTTGGTTTAAAGAACGCCCCGGCCTCGTTTCAACGAATGATGGAAAAGGTGCTCAAAGGACTATTGTATGTAATATGTTTAGTATATTTCGACGACACTATAATTTTCTCAGCTACACTCGAGGAGCACTATGTTCATGTCAGAACCGTCCTAGAAAGAATTCGTGCCGCTTTTCTACAGATCGGCTGGGAAAAATGTCAATGGTTTTCGACTTCAATCACGTATCTAGGTCACATAATAAGTTTTCAATGCGTTCGCCCCGACCCGAAGAAAATAGAAGTGTTATTTAAGTATGCAAAGCCCAGAAATGTACGTCAGTTACAAAGTTTCCTTGGCCTTGCGAACCACTATAGACGCTTCATCCAAAATTTCGCTAAGATGGCTGGACCTTTACACAAAGCGACTGAGAAAAAGAATTGTTTTGAATGGACTGAGGAGTGCCAAACAAGTTTTGACACGTTACGAACACATTTGACTACGACAGATGAAGAAAGAGGAGTGCTAATACTCCCAAATTTCGATGAACAATTTCGGTTAGAAACAGACGCGAGCAACGAAAGTGCAGGTGCCGTGTTATCACAGAAGTACAAGGGTAGTTGGAGGCCAATTGCTTATTGGAGTAAACGGTTTACTAAAGCCCAAAGAAGGTTAGGCACCCCAGAGAAAGAGTTGTTAGCCCTAGTCCTTGCAATCGAACACTTTAAACAATATCTTATTAATAAGAAATTCCTTGCTGTTACGGATCACAAACCACTAATATGGCTGAAAAACATGAAAAACCCATCGCCAAAATTAACACGATGGTTGTGCGAGTTAAGGACGTACGATTTCGATGTCGAGTACAGAGAAGGACATAAAAACGGAAATGCCGATGCTTTATCCAGATGGCTGCTAACAGACGAAAGTGAGGATGAGGCAAACGAAGACGACGACGCCGAAGAAGAAAGAGACCCAGGGATAGTTGTAAATAACATTTTTTTACAAGAGACAAATCACAATGAGAAACAACTATTGGACTCGAATGTAATCAGGTTGTATGAGTGGTTAAAGGATGGGAAAAGACCCGAGGTAGTGGAAAAGACAACCTAGAAGAGATGGTGTATTGGAAAGATTTTGACATGATTCGAGTCTTTGGTAAGTATGTATTCAGGTGTTTCGATGACCCGGATTTTGGGATGCAGTTCCAATATGTTGTACCGATCTCAGAGCGCCCCGACGTTTCTTAAAAAGCTCAACAACGACCCTTTCTCTGGTTTTTTAGTATTCGACAAAACGTTCGGACAATTCAAAATGCGTTTCTATTGGCCGAATTAATCGGAGAGATACAGGCATATATGTGACAACCTGTGAGATAGGAGAATCAGAGAAAGCCCCAATTCCTTATACCCGTCAATCTATAGTGCCAATCCGAGCCTCTAAACCGTTTTAATTAGTCACGTGGGACATCATTGGTCCCCTTCCCAAAACCGACAAGTTATTTATATATATTTTGGTGATAGTTTGTCACTTCTCGAAGTATGTCGAACTTTTCGCTCTGTTAGGATTGACCGCGGAGGAGTTAGCAGACTGTTTGTTGCTATTTGTTTGCAGGCACGTTGTTACTGAAACCGCGCTTTCAGATCGAGCAACAAATTTTCAAGCGGTACTAATGGACCAACTATTCGAACTCCTAGATATCAAACGATTACGTACGTCTGCGTACCATCCTCAATGCGATGGGGAGACAGAACGTTTCAACCGTACCCTCGAACAAATGTTAGCCTGGTACGTCGGCGCTAACCAAACCAAATGGGATAATTATCTACCAAAATCGGACGTTGCTAATAATACAACCGTACCCGCCACGACTGGACCCACTCCTTTCGCAATTGTATCCGGACGCCAACCAAAACTTCAAATCGATCTACTGTCACCGACCCCGAATCTAGACTTAAATCTGACGCCTGACGCCTACGCCACGAAAGTTCAACAACACTTTATCAAGTGTTACGACTTAGTCGAAAAACATTCGGATTCAAAGGTAAATCGTTTTAAATTTTACGCGGACCGAAATGTAAGGCCAGCTAATTACGTAAAAGGAGACCGAGTTTGGCTACTAAACGAGAGTAAGAAAAAGGAACTCTCTAAAATACTAAGAAGGAAGGGGAGAGGTCCCTACACGGTAATCGAGAAACTCAATGAAAACAATTACCGGCTACGCCCCGACAAACCAGGAAAGAAAAAATTGGTACATGTCAATCGTTTGAAAAAATGTAACTCACCACCTATTAACACAAGATACGACTCGTTCTTGGAGACTCAAGAGGGGGTTGCTAACTCGATTCAAGTTGCACCAGAAGCTGTCGAAACAGAAAATGTATCTCCTCCACAAATGGAAGAAAACATAGAGAACCTAGAAATCATAGAAGAAGGTGGTGAAGGTGAAGAGTCTTTCTGGATCGACCAGGATTACCTCACGCTTGAGGAAGAAGAATCAGCTCCTTCGCAAGAAGAAATTACTAACAGCCCCGGTTTCCGTCCCAACTACTATTTAAAAAAGACAGTAGAAAAACTGCCGACGCCCCGTATACGCCCCGTGTGCTCCAGAAAACCGCCAAACCGACTTGGGTTTTAACAGACAACACTCTTCTTAATTTCAAAAAAAAAAAAAAAAAAAAAGGAAAAAAGTTCCTCGAAGTTTTGTTTTCTTTTTATAAACTATGTTAAAAATATTTTGGAAAAATTTTGTGAAATAAGATTCGCTGTGATAAATCATGTTTTTTCCTCGTGGCTAAAATTTTTTAATTTTTTTATTTGCCCTTGGGCTCGCTTCTTCGTCGTTCGACGCCTGGTTTTTGGAGCCTGAGGAATAGAAGTGCGCACGTGGCACCTACCATCATCGTCATCGCCATCGAAATAATGCCGTAAACCCCAAAAAAGTTAAAAATAACAAAAGAAATAACAAAACATATGGAAGTCAATAACATGACTACATATAAAACTAATGGATCAATAACTGAGTCCATGATTAAAAATGATACTTTTTCCAAAAAAAAAAACCTAAACAAATTATCGAAAAAAAAAACAATGGTAACAAGACTTTTTGTTAAAAAAGTTTTGCCGCTGCCACCAATTTAATAGCGTGGTCGTGCTACTAAATGAAATAAAAACAAAACAAGATTCGCTTCGAATATATTTTTATTAAAAAAAACAAAATAGAAACTGTCTCTCTTTAAATAGAGAGACAGGGAAAGAAGGAAGAAAGAGAGTGAATGAGTGGAGGGGTTTTACAGAACAAAAGAAAACTTAAAACCATAAATCGTAATCCAGATATTCCTTTATCGAATAACACAACGACTCCAAATAATGTACCAGTTTGTTAAACAAACGCCAATAAAACAAACAGAGTCGAGTAATCCAAATTTTTCAATTGTTTAAATTTTTTATACAAAACTTTACTTTTAAGAATAAAAAGTGATAAATATTTTACTATTTAATTTTACTATTAAGGGATTCTAATTAATATTTGAAATTTGCGGGGATTTATTAACCTATGTGTATAGAGATCTTTAATATCCCTACCTTTGCCTTGTCTTTATACTTAACAGGGTAACTTTGAAGAGAAGCCTCTCGAAAAGACAATCAAGATCTTCATGACGCAAGCGAAACTCATGGACACGGTAGTCAGAAGCTCGGATGGCAAAAAAACAACATCATACACGACTCCATCTGCAACGAAACTTTGTAGTCTCTAAAGGAGTTATACAACACATCGAAAGCCAGGTTCTTCAAGGCCTAAACTATTATTATTGATATTTAAGACATGGCGAAAGGGTAGGGCTAATTGGGATTGAATGGTTCGTTTAGCTGATAATCTAGCTGACGCCACCTCGTATGAACACGGTCAGGTGACAAGGCCCCCTTACGTCTCCACTGCATAAATCCTTAAATTCATTACAAGTACAAGATACGTTAAAATTCATCCTTAAAAGCTTTAACCTAAATTTTTTTTATGAAATAAAACATGCCTCCAAAAAATTCATTTCAGCAAATATCCTTAAATACTGACGGTGTTTCTTTTGATACTTTTGTATTCATCTTTTCTTGAAAAAAGAAACCGTTTTTATTGTTTAAGTTTAGGTTCGCTAATTGATCGTGAGAAATCAAAGATAATTTTCAGATATAATTTATATTTATTGGTCAAAATGCCACCAACAGAAAGAGACATGTAATATTCAAACATGAACAAAATTTAAACTATCCCTATTTATACTCAATACTCCTTTTAGAAAGATGGGAGTGATTTTTTCCATTGTAATTGGTCAGACTTTTTGAGTAGAACTTGTATGTTGCTTTAACACTCATTTTCCTATTAAAAAAATTTAGGAGACATATGCACCGCTAATCAAACTTTTGGACTATTCTGAAAAACTTCAGAACAATTTACAAAAATTCGGTAAAATATCTTTAGAAGAAAAACATTTTATATTTCATCATCATCTATAGTAACAGTTTGTATTATTTTTTTTTTAACGGTAATTTCACAAATTCAGTCAGTTACAAAGTTTCTTTGGCCTTGCGAACCACTATAGACGCTTCATCCAAAATTTCGCTAAGATGGCTGGACCTTTACACAAAGCGACTGAGAAAAAGAATTGTTTTGAATGGACTGAGGAGTGCCAAACAAGTTTTGACACGTTACGAACACATTTGACTACGACAGATGAAGAAAGAGGAGTGCTAATACTCCCAAATTTCGATGAACAATTTCGGTTAGAAACAGACGCGAGCAACGAAAGTGCAGGTGCCGTGTTATCACAGAAGTACAAGGGTAGTTGGAGGCCAATTGCTTATTGGAGTAAACGGTTTACTAAAGCCCAAAGAAGGTTAGGCACCCCAGAGAAAGAGTTGTTAGCCCTAGTCCTTGCAATCGAACACTTTAAACAATATCTTATTAATAAGAAATTCCTTGCTGTTACGGATCACAAACCACTAATATGGCTGAAAAACATGAAAAACCCATCGCCAAAATTAACACGATGGTTGTGCGAGTTAAGGACGTACGATTTCGATGTCGAGTACAGAGAAGGACATAAAAACGGAAATGCCGATGCTTTATCCAGATGGCTGCTAACAGACGAAAGTGAGTATGAGGTAAACCAAGACGACGATGACGAAGAAGAAAGAGACACAGGGATAGTGGTAAATACCCTTTTTTTACAAGAGCCAAATCACAATGAGCAACAACTATTGGACTCGAATGTAATCAGGTTGTATGAGTGGTTAAAGGATGGGAAAAGACCCGAGGTAGTGGAAAAGAACAACCTAGAAGAGATTGGTGTATTGGAAAGGCTTTGACAGGTTTTCGAATCTTTGGTAAGAATGTATTCAGGTGTTTCGATGACCCGGAATATGGATGCAGTTCCAATATGTTGTACCGATCTCAGAGCGCCCCGACGTTCTTAAAAAGATCCCCGAAGACCCTTTCCTCTGTTCATTTTTGAATCGACGAAACGTTCGGAAAATTAAAAATGCGTTTCTATTGGCCGAATTATCGGAGAGATACAGGCATATATGTGACAACCTGTGAGATATACGCAACAGTGAAAGCCCCAAGGTCTTATTACCCGTCAACCTATAGTGGCCAATCCGAGCGTCTAAACCGTTTCAAATTAATCACGTGGGACATCATTGGTCCCCCTCCCCAAACCGTTAAGTTATTTATATATATTTTGGTGATAGTTTTGTCACTTCTCGAAGTATGTCGAACTTTTCGCTCTGTTAGGATTGACCGCGGAGGAGTTTAGCAGACTGTTTGTTGCTATATGTTTTGCAGGCACGGTGTTCCTGAAGCAAGCGCTTTCTGATCGAGGAACAAATTTCCAAGCTGAACTAATGGACCAACTATTCGAACTCCTAGATATCAAACGATTACGTACGTCTGCGTACCATCCTCAATGCGATGGGGAGACAGAACGTTTTCAACCGTACCCTCGAACAAATGTTAGCCTGGTACGTCGCCGATAACCAAACCAAATGGGATAATTATCTACCAAAATTGGCCTTTGCTTATAATACATCCGTACACGCCACGACTGGACTCACTCCTTTCGAAGTTGTATATGGACGCCAACCCAAGCTTCCAATAGATTTGCTGTTCCCGACCCCGAATCTAGACTTAAATCTGACGCCTGACGCCTACGCCACGAAAGTTCAACAACACTTTATCAAGTGTTACGACTTAGTCGAAAAACATTCGGATTCAAAGGTAAATCGTTTTAAATTTTACGCGGACCGAAATGTAAGGCCAGCTAATTACGTAAAAGGAGACCGAGTTTGGCTACTAAACGAGAGTAAGAAAAAGGAACTCTCTAAAATACTAAGAAGGAAGGGGAGAGGTCCCTACACGGTAATCGAGAAACTCAATGAAAACAATTACCGTCTACTCCCAGACAAACCAGGAATGAATAAATTGGTCCCTGTCAATCGTTTGAAAAAATGTAACTCACCACCTATTAACACAAGATACGACTCGTTCTCGGAGACTCTAGAGGGGGTTGCTAACTCGATTCAAGTTGAACAAGAAGCTGTCGAAACAGAAAATGTATCTCCTCCACAAATGGTAGAAAAGATAGAGAACATAAAAATCATAGAAGGAGGTGGTGAGGGTGAAGGTACTTTCTGAATCGACCAGGTTTACCTCACGCTTGAGGAAGAAGAATCAGCTCCTTCGCAAGAAGAAATTACTAACAGCCCCGGTTTCCGTCCCAACTACTATTTAAAAAAGACAGTAGAAAAACTGCCGACGCCCCGTATACGCCCCGTGTGCTCCAGAAAACCGCCAAACCGACTTGGGTTTTAACAGACAACACTCTTCTTAATTTCAAAAAAAAAAAAAAAAAAAAAAGGAAAAAAGTTCCTCGAAGTTTTGTTTTCTTTTTATAAACTATGTTAAAAATATTTTGGAAAAATTTTGTGAAATAAGATTCGCTGTGATAAATCATGTTTTTTCCTCGTGGCTAAAATTTTTTAATTTTTTTATTTGCCCTTGGGCTCGCTTCTTCGTCGTTCGACGCCTGGTTTTTGGAGCCTGAGGAATAGAAGTGCGCACGTGGCACCTACCATCATCGTCATCGCCATCGAAATAATGCCGTAAACCCCAAAAAAGTTAAAAATAACAAAAGAAATAACAAAACATATGGAAGTCAATAACATGACTACATATAAAACTAATGGATCAATAACTGAGTCCATGATTAAAAATGATACTTTTTCCAAAAAAAAAAACCTAAACAAATTATCGAAAAAAAAAACAATGGTAACAAGACTTTTTGTTAAAAAAGTTTTGCCGCTGCCACCAATTTAATAGCGTGGTCGTGCTACTAAATGAAATAAAAACAAAACAAGATTCGCTTCGAATATATTTTTATTAAAAAAAACAAAATAGAAACTGTCTCTCTTTAAATAGAGAGACAGGGAAAGAAGGAAGAAAGAGAGTGAATGAGTGGAGGGGTTTTACAGAACAAAAGAAAACTTAAAACCATAAATCGTAATCCAGATATTCCTTTATCGAATAACACAACGACTCCAAATAATGTACCAGTTGTTAAACAAACGCCAATAAAACAAACAGGGTATAGTAATCCAAATTTTTCAATTGTTTAAATTTTTTATACAAAAACTTTACTTTTAAGAATAAAAAGTGATAAATATTTTACTATTTAATTTTACTATTAAGGGATTATAATTAATATTTGAAATTTGCGGGGATTTATTAACCTATGTGTCAAGAGATCTGTACTATCCCTACATTTGCCTTGTTTTTAAAATTAACAGGGTAAACTTTGAAGAGAAGCCTCTCGAAAAGACAATCAAGATCTTCAATGACGCAAGCGAAACTCAAATGGAGACGGTAGTCAGAAGCTCGGATGGCAAAAAAACAACATCATACACGACTCCATCTTCAACGAAACTCTGGAGTCTCTAAAGGAGTTATACAACACATCGAAAGCCAGGTTCTTCAAGGCCTAAACTATTATTATTGATATTTAAGACATGGCGAAAGGGTAGGGCTAATTGGGATTGAATGGTTCGTTTAGCTGATAATCTAGCTGACGCCACCTCGTATGAACACGGTCAGGTGACAAGGCCCCCTTACGTCTCCACTGCATAAATCCTTAAATTCATTACAAGTACAAGATACGTTAAAATTCATCCTTAAAAGCTTTAACCTAAATTTTTTTTATGAAATAAAACATGCCTCCAAAAAATTCATTTCAGCAAATATCCTTAAATACTGACGGTGTTTCTTTTGATACTTTTGTATTCATCTTTTCTTGAAAAAAGAAACCGTTTTTATTGTTTAAGTTTAGGTTCGCTAATTGATCGTGAGAAATCAAAGATAATTTTCAGATATAATTTATATTTATTGGTCAAAATGCCACCAACAGAAAGAGACATGTAATATTCAAACATGAACAAAATTTAAACTATCCCTATTTATACTCAATACTCCTTTTAGAAAGATGGGAGTGATTTTTTCCATTGTAATTGGTCAGACTTTTTGAGTAGAACTTGTATGTTGCTTTAACACTCATTTTCCTATTAAAAAAATTTAGGAGACATATGCACCGCTAATCAAACTTTTGGACTATTCTGAAAAACTTCAGAACAATTTACAAAAATTCGGTAAAATATCTTTAGAAGAAAAACATTTTATATTTCATCATCATCTATAGTAACAGTTTGTATTATTTTTTTTTTAACGGTAATTTCACAAATTTAATGATCCATATTACCGTTAAAAAAAAAATAATACAAACTGTTACTATAGATGATGATGAAATATAAAATGTTTTTTTCATTTTCCTATTAAAAAAATTTAGGAGACATATGCACCGCTAATCAAACTTTTGGACTATTCTGAAAAACTTCAGAACAATTTACAAAAATTCGGTAAAATATCTTTAGAAGAAAAACATTTTATATTTCATCATCATCTATAGTAACAGTTTGTATTATTTTTTTTTTAACGGTAATTTCACAAATTTAATGATCCATAATTTACCATTGCAATTCGAATACTAATCGAAATAGCTAAGTTAACTATAAACTAGATCATTTCAGTTTCTCCATTAGGAATCGACTAAATATTTAATGTTATACAATAATTAAAGATTACTCAAGATCCTTATCAACAATTTAACAAAATCAAAATATTAATCAGTTTAATTTATTTTTATTTTATCTCTAAATTGTAATGAACAGCCTGCATCTCAATTTTTCAAAAATAACTTTCATCATTCCTTGTGATTAAAACCATTTTGACTTTCTATTTTTTTTTTTCCGTTATTTTCCAAACTGAAGCTAAACTATGTTTTGACTAACTCATCATGAGTTAAAGGATTACTTTGGTGTCTGCGCATAATCGAAATTATCACGACTACCACTCAAATAACACAACTAACATTTGCTGAGAAACTTTATAAGGCTAGCATTCTTAGCGTATTATTTTTTTTAAAAACCAAAAAGGCTCAGTAACACATATCGCTTCTTCTTTATCAGTAGTCATTTGTAAGTTCGTTAACAAGTTCTACTTGCGTTACGATTTTGTATTTATTAACTTAAGTTCTGCTCTCTTCCTTTTCTTATTCGTCAATAATGGAATATCATTATTCAACAATTCATCACGAACCAGATGAGGAATCCTACAATTAACTTTTTAATTTTAGTATTCCGGAGACTATGATCATTAAATTTTAATAATCGTATTCGTATGACTTTGATAAGACGATTTATACTTCTAAACATGTAAAAGTTTTCGATCCAAAATATTTAAAACGAGGCTTAATTTTTATGTTTCTTAATATCGGTTTATGATACTTTACCGATATGCTTCAAAATCGGAATCAGAAAAACTTTAAAATCTACTATAAAATTGTCTCAAATTAGCAGTCAAATTTTGAATTTTGATTTACGATGCTGTTTACATTTTGCACTTTGTACAAGACAAATGTGAGTCTCTTTTTCAAAACATTATTAATGTAAAATCAAATACACTGTATCTCCAACACTTGTCTCTAATTTTAAAAGAAATCAAATCAAAGCGTTTCATAATATCACTTGATAACGAGTGAAAAAAAAATTTATTCCGTTTTGAAGAGCAAGGCTAATCAAATCTCATTAGGCATTACGACTTAGGAATTGAATTCTGTTTGGTGCTCAATAAACTTAAAGCATTCAATCTTAAGAACGATTAACTTGAAACACTGGGTGATGAATCATTTAGTTGTGAATCCTTTTTAATAGGGACACAATTATTGATGATAATTTAGATCCAATCAGCTTAAGTCAATTTAAAAGCTATGTCTTGTAATTACAATCATATTGATTACATTTTTTTTTTTTTTATGTTCATCGACATCATAAACATTCCGATGTCTTTCCTAAGATTGATCGGTAAACATGGTACATTTTTCTTTATTCTAACGAAATCATTCGAAAGAACACAACTCAGACTTAAAAACACATTTTCAGACCAACGAGAAACCAAACTTTTTCTACTTGAGCTCAGAATCTTGTTTTTTCGCATTTTAATCTTCCTTTCTTGATCAAATCATATTTCATAAATTTAAAAATTATCAATCAGAATCAATTTAAACATCGCAATAACTGTCAATATCACGGTATCACTATCTTAATCACCCGATATCATTGATTGAATAGTTTCCGACGATTAAAGTTAGGTATGAACCCTTTCGAGGTACTTAACCCGAAGAACCTACTCTTAACATAATGAGGACAGTATCACTTCTAACTACTAGTTAAAACACCTTTAGATTAACTCATCATAACTTGGTTTAGACGACTTAATTTTTCGAGCCAATTGGGAACCAAGAGATGAGAGATAGATTTTTTTAAGGAACGTAGACGTCTACGGGAAGGTTGGATAAATAATTCCCCACAAAAACTGCAGTAATGATCCCAAGTTTTAGTATTAAAAATTGTACTTCCCTGTAACTGATTCAATATTTGTAACTCTTTTGCTCGTTGTGTGAAAGGATCGAATTTAAATCAAACGAAGAAACTCCTAGAACCATTACAAATAATTTATTCTCAATCATTTTCATTCAGCACTTAGTTCATCTGAACTTGAAATTGTTCTATATACCTTAACATCACTTAATTTCCGAATTTATTCACTGTATACTTAACTCCGCCATTTATCGATTTTATTTTATACTGGTCACGGCACCACTTGTTGGCGGGCGTAATTGTAGGAATTACAATAAATAAAAGATGTTATTTGTTCAACAAAACACTTTATTATTAACACAACTATTATTATTAGTACTTCTTATAACTCTTAGATATAAAAGAAAGAAAAAGATAGAATGAACTAAATGCATTCTAAATAGTAAATTAAATTAAATTGAATAAATATTTAAGCGCTTAGAAATAACCAAGTTAAGTCTATTAATATAGCAACCAACTAGTTACAAATAGCAACTAGTATGAAAGGTCTTTTAACCATGAGAGTGGTCCGGCTTATGCGCACATAAGCACCCGCTAACAGATATAATTCGAGTTATGATAGTAGTGTTTCTTCATTTAGCTCATTTTCTACAAGAGGAACAAGGACAAGTTACAATTCCCAGAAAAAAATTTCAAAACCCAATCAAAAAAAATAAAAATTTTCCTTTACGCTGTTTAATACTTTGAACAAACCATCAATCGCCAACGGTGAGCCAGAAATAGTTTTGAACATCAAAAAACTTTATTTTTAAAAAATATTTTCCTCGAATAAAAGAAATCCTTTGATACCAGGTATGTGTCTCTGAAAGTAAATCCAAAATTTAGCGGTGCATATGTCTCCTAAATTTTTTTAATAGGAAAATGAGTGTTAAAGCAACATACAAGTTCTACTCAAAAAGTCTGACCAATTACAATGGAAAAAATCAATCCCATCTTTTTAAAAGGAGTATTGAGTATAAATAGGGATAGTTTAAATTTTGTTCATGTTTGAATATTACATGTCTCTTTCTGTTGGGGGCATTTTGACCAATAAATATAAATTATATCTGAAAATTTGTTTTTTTTGTTAAGACTCTCCTTTCGCTTCAAGAATTTGATTATTTGTTTAAAGATTTTTGTTTCCCATTAGATCTGTTTTGACAAGAATTAATGAGGATTGAATAAATCTAGAAAAGGTTTGTAAAATTAAAATATCTTTGATTTCTCACGATCAATTAGCGAACCTAAACTTAAACAATAAAAACGGTTTCTTTTTTCAAGAAAAGATGAATACAAAAGTATCAAAAGAAACACCGTCAGTATTTAAGGATATTTGCTGAAATGAATTTTTTGGAGGCATGTTTTATTTCATAAAAAAAATTTAGGTTAAAGCTTTTAAGGATGAATTTTAACGTATCTTGTACTTGTAATGAATTTAAGGATTTATGCAGTGGAGACGTAAAGGGGCCTTGTCACCTGACCGTGTTCATACGAGGTGGCGTCAGCTAGATTATCAGCTAAACGAACCATTCAATCCCAATTAGCCCTACCCTTTCGCCATGTCTTAAATATCAATAATAATAGTTTAGGCTTTGAAGAACCTGGCTTTCGATGTGTTGTATAACTCCTTTAGAGACTCCAGAGTTTCGTTGAAGATGGAGTCGTGTATGATGTTGTTTTTTTGCCATCCGAGCTTCTGACTCCCGTCTCCATTTGAGTTTCGCTTGCGTCATTGAAGATCTTGATTGTCTTTTCGAGAGGCTTCTCTTCAAAGTTTACCCTGTTAATTTTAAAAACAAGGCAAATGTAGGGATAGTACAGATCTCTTGACACATAGGTTAATAAATCCAAGCAAATTTCAAATATTAATTATAATCTCTCTATTTAAAGAGAGACAGTTTCTATTTTGTTTTTTTTAATAAAAATATATTCGAAGCGAATCTTGTTTTGTTTTTATTTCATTTAGTAGCACGACCACGCTATTAAATTGGTGGCAGCGGCAAAACTTTTTTAACAAAAAGTCTTGTTACCATTTTTTTTTTTTCGATAATTTGTTTAGGTTTTTTTTTTTTGGAAAAAGTATCCTTTTTAATCATGGACTCAGTTATTGATCCATTAGTTTTATATGTAGTCATGTTATTGACTTCCATATGTTTTGTTATTTCTTTTGTTATTTTTAACTTTTTTGGGTTTTACGGCATTATTTCGATGGCGATGACGATGATGGTAGGTGCCACGTGCGCACTTCTATTCCTCAGGCTTCTATTCCTTCTATTCCACGTTTCAACCGTACCCACGAACAAATGTTAGCCTGGTACGTCGCCGATAACCAAACCAAATGGGATAAGTATCTACCAAAATTGGCCTTTGCTTATAATACATCCGTACACGCCACGACTGGACTCACTCCTTTCGAAGTTGTATATGGACGCCAACCCAAGCTTCAAAAAGATTTGCTGTTCCCGACCCCGAATCTAGACTTAAATCTGACGCCTGACGCCTACGCCACGAAAGTTCAACAACACTTAATCAAGTGTTACGACTTAGTCGAAAAACATTCGGATTCAAAGGTAAATCGTTTTAAATTTTACGCGGACCGAAATGTAAGGCCAGCTAATTACGTAAAAGGAGACCGAGTTTGGCTACTAAACGAGAGTAAGAAAAAGGAACTCTCTAAAATACTAAGAAGGAAGGGGACAGGTCGCTACACGGTAATCGAGAAACTAAATGAAAACAATTACCGGCTACGCCCCGACAAACCAGGAAAGAAAAAATTGGAACATGTCAATCGTTTGAAAAAATGTAACTCACCACCTATTAACACAAGATACGACTCGTTCTTGGAGACTCAAGAGGGGGTTGCTAACTCGATTCAAGTTGCACCAGAAGCTGTCGAAACAGAAAATGTATCTCCTCCACAAATGGAAGAAAACATAGAGAACCTTGAAATCATAGAAGAAGGTGGTGAAGGTGAAGAGTCTTTCTGGATCGACCAGGATTACCTCACGCTTGAGGAAGAAGAATCAGCTCCTTCGCAAGAAGAAATTACTAACAGCCCCGGTTTCCGTCCCAACTACTATTTAAAAAAGACAGTAGAAAAACTGCCGACGCCCCGTATACGCCCCGTGCGCTCCAGAAAACCGCCAAACCGACTTGGGTTTTAACAGACCACACTCTTCTTAATTTCAAAAAAAAAAAAAAAAAAAAGAAAAAAAGTTCCTCGAAGTTTTGTTTTCTTTTTATAAACTATGTTAAAAATATTTTGGAAAAATTTTGTGAAATAAGATTCGCTGTGATAAATCATGTTTTTTCCTCGTGGCTAAAATTTTTTAATTTTTTTATTTGCCCTTGGGCTCGCTTCTTCGTCGTTCGACGCCTGGTTTTTGGAGCCTGAGGAATAGAAGTGCGCACGTGGCACCTACAATCATCGTCATCGCCATCGAAATAATGCCGTAAACCCCAAAAAAGTTAAAAATAACAAAAGAAATAACAAAACATATGGAAGTCAATAACATGACTACATATAAAACTAATGGATCAATAACTGAGTCCATGATTAAAAATGATACTTTTTCCAAAAAAAAAAACCTAAACAAATTATCGAAAAAAAAAAATGGTAACAAGACTTTTTGTTAAAAAAGTTTTGCCGCTGCCACCAATTTAATAGCGTGGTCGTGCTACTAAATGAAATAAAAACAAAACAAGATTCGCTTCGAATATATTTTTATTAAAAAAAACAAAATAGAAACTGTCTCTCTTTAAATAGAGAGACAGGGAAAGGAGAAAGAAGGAAGAAAGAGAGTGAATGAGTGGAGGGGTTTTACAGAACAAAAGAAAACTTAAAACCATAAATCGTAATCCAGATATTCCTTTATCGAATAACACAACGACTCCAAATAATGTACCAGTTGTTAAACAAACGCCAATAAAACAAACAGGGTATAGTAATCCAAATTTTTCAATGGTTTATATTTTTTATACATAAACTTTACTTTTAAGAATAAAAAGTGATAAATATTTTACTATTTAATTTTACTATTAAGGGATTATAATTAATATTTTAAATTTGCGGGGATTTATTAACCTATGTGTCAAGAGATCCTTAAATTCATTACAAGTACAAGATACGTTAAAATTCATCCTTAAAAGCTTTAACCTAAATTTTTTTTATGAAATAAAACATGCCTCCAAAAAATTCATTTCAGCAAATATCCTTAAATACTGACGGTGTTTCTTTTGATACTTTTGTATTCATCTTTTCTTGAAAAAAGAAACCGTTTTTATTGTTTAAGTTTAGGTTCGCTAATTGATCGTGAGAAATCAAAGATATTTTAATTTTACAAACCTTTTCTAGATTTATTCAATCCTCATTAATTCTTGTCAAAACAGATCTAATGGGAAACAAAAATCTTTAAACAAATAATCAAATTCTTGAAGCGAAAGGAGAGTCTTAACAAAAAAAAAAACAAATTTTTCAGATATAATTTATATTTATTGGTCAAAATGCCCCCAACAGAAAGAGACATGTAATATTCAAACATGAACAAAATTTAAACTATCCCTATTTATACTCAATACTCCTTTTGAAAGATGGGAGTGATTTTTTCCATTGTAATTGGTCAGACTTTTTGAGTAGAACTTGTATGTTGCTTTAACACTCATTTTCCTATTAAAAAAATTTAGGAGACATATGCACCGCTAATCAAACTTTTGGACTTTTCTGAAAAACTTCAGAACAATTTACAAAAATTCGGTAAAATATCTTTAGAAGAAAAACATTTTATATTTCATCATCATCTATAGTAACAGTTTGTATTATTTTTTTTTTAACGGTAATTTCACAAATTTAATGATCGATAATTTACCATTGCAATTCGAATACTAATCGAAATAGCTAAGTTAACTATAAACTAGATCATTTCAGTTTCTCCATTAGAATCGACTAAATATTTAATGTTATACAATAATTAAAGATTACTCAAGATCCTTATCAACAATTTAACAAAATCAAAATATTAATCAGTTTAATTTATTTTTATTTTATCTCTAAATTGTAATGAACAGCCTGCATCTCAATTTTTCAAAAATAACTTTCATCATTCCTTGTGATTAAAACCATTTTGACTTTCTATTTTTTTTTTTCCGTTATTTTCCAAACTGAAGCTAAACTATGTTTTGACTAACTCATCATGAGTTAAAGGATTACTTTGGTGTCTGCGCATAATCGAAATTATCACGACTACCACTCAAATAACACAACTAACATTTGCTGAGAAACTTTATAAGGCTAGCATTCTTAGCGTATTATTTTTTTTAAAAACCAAAAAGGCTCAGTAACACATATCGCTTCTTCTTTATCAGTAGTCATTTGTAAGTTCGTTAACAAGTTCTACTTGCGTTACGATTTTGTATTTATTAACTTAAGTTCTGCTCTCTTCCTTTTCTTATTCGTCAATAATGGAATATCATTATTCAACAATTCATCACGAACCAGATGAGAAATCCTACAATTAACTTTTTAATTTTAGTATTCCGGAGACTATGATCATTAAATTTTAATAATCGTATTCGTATGACTTTGATAAGACGATTTATACTTCTAAACATGTAAAAGTTTTCGATCCAAAATATTTAAAACGAGGCTTAATTTTTATGTTTCTTAATATCGGTTTATGATACTTTACCGATATGCTTCAAAATCGGAATCAGAAAAACTTTAAAATCTACTATAAAATTGTCTCAAATTAGCAGTCAAATTTTGAATTTTGATTTACGATGCTGTTTACATTTTGCACTTTGTACAAGACAAATGTGAGTCTCTTTTTCAAAACATTATTAATGTAAAATCAAATACACTGTATCTCCAACACTTGTCTCTAATTTTAAAAGAAATCAAATCAAAGCGTTTCATAATATCACTTGATAACGAGTGAAAAAAAAATTTATTCCGTTTTGAAGAGCAAGGCTAATCAAATCTCATTAGGCATTACGACTTAGGAATTGAATTCTGTTTGGTGCTCAATAAACTTAAAGCATTCAATCTTAAGAACGATTAACTTGAAACACTGGGTGATGAATCATTTAGTTGTGAATCCTTTTTAATAGGGACACAATTATTGATGATAATTTAGATCCAATCAGCTTAAGTCAATTTAAAAGCTATGTCTTGTAATTACAATCATATTGATTACATTTTTTTTTTTTTTTATGTTCATCGACATCATAAACATTCCGATGTCTTTCCTAAGATTGATCGGTAAACATGGTACATTTTTCTTTATTCTAACGAAATCATTCGAAAGAACACAACTCAGACTTAAAAACACATTTTCAGACCAACGAGAAACCAAACTTTTTCTACTTGAGCTCAGAATCTTGTTTTTTCGCATTTTAATCTTCCTTTCTTGATCAAATCATATTTCATAAATTTAAAAATTATCAATCAGAATCAATTTAAACATCGCAATAACTGTCAATATCACGGTATCACTATCTTAATCACCCGATATCATTGATTGAATAGTTTCCGACGATTAAAGTTAGGTATGAACCCTTTCGAGGTACTTAACCCGAAGAACCTACTCTTAACATAATGAGGACAGTATCACTTCTAACTACTAGTTAAAACACCTTTAGATTAACTCATCATACTTGGTTTAGACGACTTAATTTTTCGAGCCAATTGGGAACCAAGAGATGAGAGATAGATTTTTTTAAGGAACGTAGACGTCTACGGGAAGGTTGGATAAATAATTCCCCACAAAAACTGCAGTAATGATCCCAAGTTTTAGTATTAAAAATTGTACTTCCCTGTAACTGATTCAATATTTGTAACTCTTTTGCTCGTTGTGTGAAAGGATCGAATTTAAATCAAACGAAGAAACTCCTAGAACCATTACAAATAATTTATTCTCAATCATTTTCATTCAGCACTTAGTTCATCTGAACTTGAAATTGTTCTATATACCTTAACATCACTTAATTTCCGAATTTATTCACTGTATACTTAACTCCGCCATTTATCGATTTTATTTTATACTGGTCACGGCACCACTTGTTGGCGGGCGTAATTGTAGGAATTACAATAAATAAAAGATGTTATTTGTTCAACAAAACACTTTATTATTAACACAACTATTATTATTAGTACTTCTTATAACTCTTAGATATAAAAGAAAGAAAAAGATAGAATGAACTAAATGCATTCTAAATAGTAAATTAAATTAAATTGAATAAATATTTAAGCGCTTAGAAATAACCAAGTTAAGTCTATTAATATAGCAACCAACTAGTTACAAATAGCAACTGGTATGAAAGGTCTTTTAACCATGAGAGTGGTCCGGCTTATGCGCACATAAGCACCCGCTAACAGATATAATTCGAGTTATGATAGTAGTGTTTCTTCATTTAGCTCATTTTCTACAAGAGGAACAAGGACAAGTTACAATTCCCAGAAAAAAATTTCAAAACCCAATCAAAAAAAATAAAAATTTTCCTTTACGCTGTTTAATACTTTGAACAAACCATCAATCGCCAACGGTGAGCCAGAAATAGTTTTGAACATCAAAAAACTTTATTTTTAAAAAATATTTTCCTCGAATAAAAGAAATCCTTTGATACCAGGTATGTGTCTCTGAAAGTAAATCCAAAATTTAGCGGTGCATATGTCTCCTAAATTTTTTTAATAGGAAAATGAGTGTTAAAGCAACATACAAGTTCTACTCAAAAAGTCTGACCAATTACAATGGAAAAAATCAATCCCATCTTTTTAAAAGGAGTATTGAGTATAAATAGGGATAGTTTAAATTTTGTTCATGTTTGAATATTACATGTCTCTTTCTGTTGGGGGCATTTTGACCAATAAATATAAATTATATCTGAAAATTTGTTTTTTTTGTTAAGACTCTCCTTTCGCTTCAAGAATTTGATTATTTGTTTAAAGATTTTTGTTTCCCATTAGATCTGTTTTGACAAGAATTAATGAGGATTGAATAAATCTAGAAAAGGTTTGTAAAATTAAAATATCTTTGATTTCTCACGATCAATTAGCGAACCTAAACTTAAACAATAAAAACGGTTTCTTTTTTCAAGAAAAGATGAATACAAAAGTATCAAAAGAAACACCGTCAGTATTTAAGGATATTTGCTGAAATGAATTTTTTGGAGGCATGTTTTATTTCATAAAAAAAATTTAGGTTAAAGCTTTTAAGGATGAATTTTAACGTATCTTGTACTTGTAATGAATTTAAGGATTTATGCAGTGGAGACGTAAAGGGGCCTTGTCACCTGACCGTGTTCATACGAGGTGGCGTCAGCTAGATTATCAGCTAAACGAACCATTCAATCCCAATTAGCCCTACCCTTTCGCCATGTCTTAAATATCAATAATAATAGTTTAGGCTTTGAAGAACCTGGCTTTCGATGTGTTGTATAACTCCTTTAGAGACTCCAGAGTTTCGTTGAAGATGGAGTCGTGTATGATGTTGTTTTTTTGCCATCCGAGCTTCTGACTCCCGTCTCCATTTGAGTTTCGCTTGCGTCATTGAAGATCTTGATTGTCTTTTCGAGAGGCTTCTCTTCAAAGTTTACCCTGTTAATTTTAAAAACAAGGCAAATGTAGGGATAGTACAGATCTCTTGACACATAGGTTAATAAATCCAAGCAAATTTCAAATATTAATTATAATCTCTCTATTTAAAGAGAGACAGTTTCTATTTTGTTTTTTTTAATAAAAATATATTCGAAGCGAATCTTGTTTTGTTTTTATTTCATTTAGTAGCACGACCACGCTATTAAATTGGTGGCGGGAGTCAGAAGCTCGGATGGCAAAAAAACAACATCATACACGACTCCATCTTCAACGAAACTCTGGAGTCTCTAAAGGAGTTATACAACACATCGAAAGCCAGGTTCTTCAAAGCCTAAACTATTATTATTGATATTTAAGACATGGCGAAAGGGTAGGGCTAATTGGGATTGAATGGTTCGTTTAGCTGATAATCTAGCTGACGCCACCTCGTATGAACACGGTCAGGTGACAAGGCCCCTTTACGTCTCCACTGCATAAATCCTTAAATTCATTACAAGTACAAGATACGTTAAAATTCATCCTTAAAAGCTTTAACCTAAATTTTTTTTATGAAATAAAACATGCCTCCAAAAAATTCATTTCAGCAAATATCCTTAAATACTGACGGTGTTTCTTTTGATACTTTTGTATTCATCTTTTCTTGAAAAAAGAAACCGTTTTTATTGTTTAAGTTTAGGTTCGCTAATTGATCGTGAGAAATCAAAGATATTTTAATTTTACAAACCTTTTCTAGATTTATTCAATCCTCATTAATTCTTGTCAAAACAGATCTAATGGGAAACAAAAATCTTTAAACAAATAATCAAATTCTTGAAGCGAAAGGAGAGTCTTAACAAAAAAAACAAATTTTCAGATATAATTTATATTTATTGGTCAAAATGCCCCCAACAGAAAGAGACATGTAATATTCAAACATGAACAAAATTTAAACTATCCCTATTTATACTCAATACTCCTTTTAAAAAGATGGGATTGATTTTTTCCATTGTAATTGGTCAGACTTTTTGAGTAGAACTTGTATGTTGCTTTAACACTCATTTTCCTATTAAAAAAATTTAGGAGACATATGCACCGCTAAATTTTGGATTTACTTTCAGAGACACATACCTGGTATCAAAGGATTTCTTTTATTCGAGGAAAATATTTTTTAAAAATAAAGTTTTTTGATGTTCAAAACTATTTCTGGCTCACCGTTGGCGATTGATGGTTTGTTCAAAGTATTAAACAGCGTAAAGGAAAATTTTTATTTTTTTTGATTGGGTTTTGAAATTTTTTTCTGGGAATTGTAACTTGTCCTTGTTCCTCTTGTAGAAAATGAGCTAAATGAAGAAACACTACTATCATAACTCGAATTATATCTGTTAGCGGGTGCTTATGTGCGCATAAGCCGGACCACTCTCATGGTTAAAAGACCTTTCATACCAGTTGCTATTTGTAACTAGTTGGTTGCTATATTAATAGACTTAACTTGGTTATTTCTAAGCGCTTAAATATTTATTCAATTTAATTTAATTTACTATTTAGAATGCATTTAGTTCATTCTATCTTTTTCTTTCTTTTATATCTAAGAGTTATAAGAAGTACTAATAATAATAGTTGTGTTAATAATAAAGTGTTTTGTTGAACAAATAACATCTTTTATTTATTGTAATTCCTACAATTACGCCCGCCAACAAGTGGTGCCGTGACCAGTATAAAATAAAATCGATAAATGGCGGAGTTAAGTATACAGTGAATAAATTCGGAAATTAAGTGATGTTAAGGTATATAGAACAATTTCAAGTTCAGATGAACTAAGTGCTGAATGAAAATGATTGAGAATAAATTATTTGTAATGGTTCTAGGAGTTTCTTCGTTTGATTTAAATTCGATCCTTTCACACAACGAGCAAAAGAGTTACAAATATTGAATCAGTTACAGGGAAGTACAATTTTTAATACTAAAACTTGGGATCATTACTGCAGTTTTTGTGGGGAATTATTTATCCAACCTTCCCGTAGACGTCTACGTTCCTTAAAAAAATCTATCTCTCATCTCTTGGTTCCCAATTGGCTCGAAAAATTAAGTCGTCTAAACCAAGTTATGATGAGTTAATCTAAAGGTGTTTTAACTAGTAGTTAGAAGTGATACTGTCCTCATTATGTTAAGAGTAGGTTCTTCGGGTTAGGTACCTCGAAAGGGTTCATACCTAACTTTAATCGTCGGAAACTATTCAATCAATGATATCGGGTGATTAAGATAGTGATACCGTGATATTGACAGTTATTGCGATGTTTAAATTGATTCTGATTGATAATTTTTAAATTTATGAAATATGATTTGATCAAGAAAGGAAGATTAAAATGCGAAAAAACAAGATTCTGAGCTCAAGTAGAAAAAGTTTGGTTTCTCGTTGGTCTGAAAATGTGTTTTTAAGTCTGAGTTGTGTTCTTTCGAATGATTTCGTTAGAATAAAGAAAAATGTACCATGTTTACCGATCAATCTTAGGAAAGACATCGGAATGTTTATGATGTCGATGAACATAAAAAAAAAAAAAAATGTAATCAATATGATTGTAATTACAAGACATAGCTTTTAAATTGACTTAAGCTGATTGGATCTAAATTATCATCAATAATTGTGTCCCTATTAAAAAGGATTCACAACTAAATGATTCATCACCCAGTGTTTCAAGTTAATCGTTCTTAAGATTGAATGCTTTAAGTTTATTGAGCACCAAACAGAATTCAATTCCTAAGTCGTAATGCCTAATGAGATTTGATTAGCCTTGCTCTTCAAAACGGAATAAATTTTTTTTTCACTCGTTATCAAGTGATATTATGAAACGCTTTGATTTGATTTCTTTTAAAATTAGAGACAAGTGTTGGAGATACAGTGTATTTGATTTTACATTAATAATGTTTTGAAAAAGAGACTCACATTTGTCTTGTACAAAGTGCAAAATGTAAACAGCATCGTAAATCAAAATTCAAAATTTGACTGCTAATTTGAGACAATTTTATAGTAGATTTTAAAGTTTTTCTGATTCCGATTTTGAAGCATATCGGTAAAGTATCATAAACCGATATTAAGAAACATAAAAATTAAGCCTCGTTTTAAATATTTTGGATCGAAAACTTTTACATGTTTAGAAGTATAAATCGTCTTATCAAAGTCATACGAATACGATTATTAAAATTTAATGATCATAGTCTCCGGAATACTAAAATTAAAAAGTTAATTGTAGGATTTCTCATCTGGTTCGTGATGAATTGTTGAATAATGATATTCCATTATTGACGAATAAGAAAAGGAAGAGAGCAGAACTTAAGTTAATAAATACAAAATCGTAACGCAAGTAGAACTTGTTAACGAACTTACAAATGACTACTGATAAAGAAGAAGCGATATGTGTTACTGAGCCTTTTTGGTTTTTTAAAAAAATAATACGCTAAGAATGCTAGCCTTATAAAGTTTCTCAGCAAATGTTAGTTGTGTTATTTGAGTGGTAGTCGTGATAATTTCGATTATGCGCAGACACCAAAGTAATCCTTTAACTCATGATGAGTTAGTCAAAACATAGTTTAGCTTCAGTTTGGAAAATAACGGAAAAAAAAAAATAGAAAGTCAAAATGGTTTTAATCACAAGGAATGATGAAAGTTATTTTTGAAAAATTGAGATGCAGGCTGTTCATTACAATTTAGAGATAAAATAAAAATAAATTAAACTGATTAATATTTTGATTTTGTTAAATTGTTGATAAGGATCTTGAGTAATCTTTAATTATTGTATAACATTAAATATTTAGTCGATTCCTAATGGAGAAACTGAAATGATCTAGTTTATAGTTAACTTAGCTATTTCGATTAGTATTCGAATTGCAATGGTAAATTATCGATCATTAAATTTGTGAAATTACCGTTAAAAAAAAAATAATACAAACTGTTACTATAGATGATGATGAAATATAAAATGTTTTTCTTCTAAAGATATTTTACCGAATTTTTGTAAATTGTTCTGAAGTTTTTCAGAAAAGTCCAAAAGTTTGATTAGCGGTGCATATGTCTCCTAAATTTTTTTAATAGGAAAATGAGTGTTAAAGCAACATACAAGTTCTACTCAAAAAGTCTGACCAATTACAATGGAAAAAATCACTCCCATCTTTCAAAAGGAGTATTGAGTATAAATAGGGATAGTTTAAATTTTGTTCATGTTTGAATATTACATGTCTCTTTCTGTTGGTGGCATTTTGACCAATAAATATAAATTATATCTGAAAATTTGTTTTTTTTGTTAAGACTCTCCTTTCGCTTCAAGAATTTGATTATTTGTTTAAAGATTTTTGTTTCCCATTAGATCTGTTTTGACAAGAATTAATGAGGATTGAATAAATCTAGAAAAGGTTTGTAAAATTAAAATATCTTTGATTTCTCACGATCAATTAGCGAACCTAAACTTAAACAATAAAAACGGTTTCTTTTTTCAAGAAAAGATGAATACAAAAGTATCAAAAGAAACACCGTCAGTATTTAAGGATATTTGCTGAAATGAATTTTTTGGAGGCATGTTTTATTTCATAAAAAAAATTTAGGTTAAAGCTTTTAAGGATGAATTTTAACGTATCTTGTACTTGTAATGAATTTAAGGATCTCTTGACACATAGGTTAATAAATCCCCGCAAATTTAAAATATTAATTATAATCCCTTAATAGTAAAATTAAATAGTAAAATATTTATCACTTTTTATTCTTAAAAGTAAAGTTTATGTATAAAAAATATAAACCATTGAAAAATTTGGATTACTATACCCTGTTTGTTTTATTGGCGTTTGTTTAACAACTGGTACATTATTTGGAGTCGTTGTGTTATTCGATAAAGGAATATCTGGATTACGATTTATGGTTTTAAGTTTTCTTTTGTTCTGTAAAACCCCTCCACTCATTCACTCTCTTTCTTCCTTCTTTCTCCTTTCCCTGTCTCTCTATTTAAAGAGAGACAGTTTCTATTTTGTTTTTTTTAATAAAAATATATTCGAAGCGAATCTTGTTTTGTTTTTATTTCATTTAGTAGCACGACCACGCTATTAAATTGGTGGCAGCGGCAAAACTTTTTTAACAAAAAGTCTTGTTACCATTTTTTTTTTTCGATAATTTGTTTAGGTTTTTTTTTTTGGAAAAAGTATCATTTTTAATCATGGACTCAGTTATTGATCCATTAGTTTTATATGTAGTCATGTTATTGACTTCCATATGTTTTGTTATTTCTTTTGTTATTTTTAACTTTTTTGGGGTTTACGGCATTATTTCGATGGCGATGACGATGATTGTAGGTGCCACGTGCGCACTTCTATTCCTCAGGCTCCAAAAACCAGGCGTCGAACGACGAAGAAGCGAGCCCAAGGGCAAATAAAAAAATTAAAAAATTTTAGCCACGAGGAAAAAACATGATTTATCACAGCGAATCTTATTTCACAAAATTTTTCCAAAATATTTTTAACATAGTTTATAAAAAGAAAACAAAACTTCGAGGAACTTTTTTTCTTTTTTTTTTTTTTTTTTTTTGAAATTAAGAAGAGTGTGGTCTGTTAAAACCTTGCTTATAATACATCCGTACACGCCACGACTGGACTCACTCCTTTCGAAGTTGTATATGGACGCCAACCCAAGCTTCCAATAGATTTGCTGTTCCCGACCCCGAATCTAGACTTAAATCTGACGCCTGACGCCTACGCCACGAAAGTTCAACAACACTTTATCAAGTGTTACGACTTAGTCGAAAAACATTCGGATTCAAAGGTAAATCGTTTTAAATTTTACGCGGACCGAAATGTAAGGCCAGCTAATTACGTAAAAGGAGACCGAGTTTGGCTACTAAACGAGAGTAAGAAAAAGGAACTCTCTAAAATACTAAGAAGGAAGGGGACAGGTCGCTACACGGTAATCGAGAAACTCAATGAAAACAATTACCGGCTACGCCCCGACAAACCAGGAAAGAAAAAATTGGAACATGTCAATCGTTTGAAAAAATGTAACTCACCACCTATTAACACAAGATACGACTCGTTCTTGGAGACTCAAGAGGGGGTTGCTAACTCGATTCAAGTTGCACCAGAAGCTGTCGAAACAGAAAATGTATCTCCTCCACAAATGGAAGAAAACATAGAGAACCTTGAAATCATAGAAGAAGGTGGTGAAGGTGAAGAGTCTTTCTGGATCGACCAGGATTACCTCACGCTTGAGGAAGAAGAATCAGCTCCTTCGCAAGAAGAAATTACTAACAGCCCCGGTTTCCGTCCCAACTACTATTTAAAAAAGACAGTAGAAAAACTGCCGACGCCCCGTATACGCCCCGTGCGCTCCAGAAAACCGCCAAACCGACTTGGGTTTTAACAGACCACACTCTTCTTAATTTCAAAAAAAAAAAAAAAAAAAAAGAAAAAAAGTTCCTCGAAGTTTTGTTTTCTTTTTATAAACTATGTTAAAAATATTTTGGAAAAATTTTGTGAAATAAGATTCGCTGTGATAAATCATGTTTTTTCCTCGTGGCTAAAATTTTTTAATTTTTTTATTTGCCCTTGGGCTCGCTTCTTCGTCGTTCGACGCCTGGTTTTTGGAGCCTGAGGAATAGAAGTGCGCACGTGGCACCTACAATCATCGTCATCGCCATCGAAATAATGCCGTAAACCCCAAAAAAGTTAAAAATAACAAAAGAAATAACAAAACATATGGAAGTCAATAACATGACTACATATAAAACTAATGGATCAATAACTGAGTCCATGATTAAAAATGATACTTTTTCCAAAAAAAAAAACCTAAACAAATTATCGAAAAAAAAAAATGGTAACAAGACTTTTTGTTAAAAAAGTTTTGCCGCTGCCACCAATTTAATAGCGTGGTCGTGCTACTAAATGAAATAAAAACAAAACAAGATTCGCTTCGAATATATTTTTATTAAAAAAAACAAAATAGAAACTGTCTCTCTTTAAATAGAGAGACAGGGAAAGGAGAAAGAAGGAAGAAAGAGAGTGAATGAGTGGAGGGGTTTTACAGAACAAAAGAAAACTTAAAACCATAAATCGTAATCCAGATATTCCTTTATCGAATAACACAACGACTCCAAATAATGTACCAGTTGTTAAACAAACGCCAATAAAACAAACAGGGTATAGTAATCCAAATTTTTCAATGGTTTATATTTTTTATACATAAACTTTACTTTTAAGAATAAAAAGTGATAAATATTTTACTATTTAATTTTACTATTAAGGATTTATATTTAATATTTTAAATTTGTGGCGATTTATTGACCTATGTGTCAAGAGATCCTTAAATTCATTACAAGTACAAGATACGTTAAAATTCATCCTTAAAAGCTTTACCCTAATTTTTTTTTATGAAATAAAACATGCCTCCAAAAAATTCATTCCATCAAATATCCTTAAATACTGACGGTGTTTCTTTTGATGCTTTTGTATTCATCTTTTCTTGAAAAAAGAAACCGTTTTTATTGTTTAAGTTTAGGTTCGCTAATTGATCGTGAGAAATCAAAGATATTTTAATTTTACAAACCTTTTCTAGATTTATTCAATCCTCATTAATTCTTGTCAAAACAGATCTAATGGGAAACAAAAATCTTTAAACAAATAATCAAATTCTTGAAGCGAAAGGAGAGTCTTAACAAAAAAAACAAATTTTCAGATATAATTTATATTTATTGGTCAAAATGCCACCAACAGAAAGAGACATGTAATATTCAAACATGAACAAAATTTAAACTATCCCTATTTATACTCAATACTCCTTTTGAAAGATGGGAGTGATTTTTTCCATTGTAATTGGTCAGACTTTTTGAGTAGAACTTGTATGTTGCTTTAACACTCATTTTTCTATTAAAAAAATTTAGGAGACATATGCACCGCTAATCAAACTTTTGGACTTTTCTGAAAAACTTCAGAACAATTTACAAAAATTCGGTAAAATATCTTTAGAAGAAAAACATTTTATATTTCATCATCATCTATAGTAACAGTTTGTATTATTTTTTTTTTAACGGTAATTTCACAAATTTAATGATCGATAATTTACCATTGCAATTCGAATACTAATCGAAATAGCTAAGTTAACTATAAACTAGATCATTTCAGTTTCTCCATTAGGAATCGACTAAATATTTAATGTTATACAATAATTAAAGATTACTCAAGATCCTTATCAACAATTTAACAAAATCAAAATATTAATCAGTTTAATTTATTTTTATTTTATCTCTAAATTGTAATGAACAGCCTGCATCTCAATTTTTCAAAAATAACTTTCATCATTCCTTGTGATTAAAACCATTTTGACTTTCTATTTTTTTTTTTCCGTTATTTTCCAAACTGAAGCTAAACTATGTTTTGACTAACTCATCATGAGTTAAAGGATTACTTTGGTGTCTGCGCATAATCGAAATTATCACGACTACCACTCAAATAACACAACTAACATTTGCTGAGAAACTTTATAAGGCTAGCATTCTTAGCGTATTATTTTTTTTAAAAACCAAAAAGGCTCAGTAACACATATCGCTTCTTCTTTATCAGTAGTCATTTGTAAGTTCGTTAACAAGTTCTACTTGCGTTACGATTTTGTATTTATTAACTTAAGTTCTGCTCTCTTCCTTTTCTTATTCGTCAATAATGGAATATCATTATTCAACAATTCATCACGAACCAGATGAGAAATCCTACAATTAACTTTTTAATTTTAGTATTCCGGAGACTATGATCATTAAATTTTAATAATCGTATTCGTATGACTTTGATAAGACGATTTATACTTCTAAACATGTAAAAGTTTTCGATCCAAAATATTTAAAACGAGGCTTAATTTTTATGTTTCTTAATATCGGTTTATGATACTTTACCGATATGCTTCAAAATCGGAATCAGAAAAACTTTAAAATCTACTATAAAATTGTCGGGGTTAGGGTTAGGGTTTAGGGTTAGGGTTGCAAGATTGCGGGCCGTAGGTCCACAGCAACTTGCTTTAATTTCCTCGTGTCTGTGAGGTAGTATGTGGCAGCGATTTCTCCGCCCCCTGATGACCTACAGAGCTGATATTTTGCCAGTATACTCAGATTAGTGGCAGCTATTGACTGGCAAAAAATCGGAACTCTCCGGTAAAATTTTCGGTAACCCTAACCCTAGCGGTAACCCTAACCCTAATTATATAAAAAATCCTGTAATTTAACCACAAAGGACCTTCTGGCCCGCAATCTTGCACCATAATTTCGGCAGAAATTTCACTGGGGGCCCGGGGGGCGAAGCCCCCGGTGGGGGTGTAGGGGGAATACCCCCACACCCGGGGGTCCAGGGGGCCTGCCCCCGGTCTGGTTCCAAGGGGCGAGCCCCTGGTGGGGTGGAGGGGCGAAGCCCTCCGGGGGGGCCGTTGGGGGGCGCCCAGCCCCCCAACAAAGTACAATAATTCTGTAACTTAACCGGTACTAGTATAAAAACCTATTATACAAAGACAAATACATAGAAAATGACGATGTAGCCTATTAAACCCCACATACAAAACATAGAAAAAATTTCATATAGTAAAATATAAAGACAAATACCATAAAAAATAAGGGTTAGGCCCTTTAAATTAATAAAATATAATAATATATCCCCCAAAAATATAAAGTTAAACCTCAAAAATTAAAAATAAAATAAGATATATCTCAGTAATATAAAAATATATATCAAAAAAATTACAAATATACCCTTTAAAATATAAAAATATCATAATATATGCCCATAAAATATACAGTGATATCTCTCAAAATAATAATAATATATTAAGATATATCCGACTATTATAAAAATTGAATCTAAAAAATATAAGAGTATATGCCCTAAAATAAAAATATAATAATATATAATGACATATACCATAAAATATAAATTGATATCCCTAAAAATAAATACATACCCATTAAAACAAAAAGAATAAAAATAAAATGTCATATCATAGTAAATAAATAAAGTGATAACCCCTATCCATAATCGCATATCCTCAAAATAAAAACTGATACCCCACCATATTTATTATTTATTTTATTTTAAAACATATTAATATATCCTTAAAAAATAATAATTACATACCCTCAGAACGATAAACATATATCTTCAAAAAAATAAAGAGATATCTCAAAATATAAAGACATATCCACAAATATAATAGATTATTCCAAAAAATATATAATAGATAACCCTTTATCCTATAATAAAACATGATATCCATAGAATAATTATCCCCATATTATACTAGGAAATTTCGTAAATATATTTGAAATCCCGATATGATCATATAATATATTCACAAAATAATATATATATACATCAAATAATATCCCCAAATATAATAGTTTATTACTAATACAATATAATATTCCGAATATATATTTTATTCTATCTTCAAGAAATAATATAATAATAAATCTTTATAGTAAATCTATAATAGCAATTACTTGGATTAATGAGCTTTATTGTAATATAAACATGACAAGATTTAATAAAATTGTGGAGAAAAAATTTTTTTTTTCTAAACTATTTTATTCTAAATAAATCACTACATATTAATTAAAACACTACATATATATATCATATATTAATAAAAATCATATTATAAATAATCAAAAAGAAAAAAGTAAAGAGTTTGTCTATTGAAATTTGACTTCTGTCCATATGGCATCGTGATCACTAAACCATGTTCTGTAAACATACGATATTGTTGTGTATTTAAATGTTTCATTTTTAAATGCCCAATCCAATTGTCTACCTTTGTTGTGTGTTGGTGTATTTATAAATAAAGGATCCAAATGTAAACGTCTCTTGACTTTATCCATTGAATCTTTTTCTTGATTAAAATCAATATTAAAATCTCCCACAACCAACATGTTTGTAATATTCGAAATTGATATATTATTTTTGACAAATGTAATAAATTCTTTCTTGAATGAACTATAACTATTGTTTACATGATTGTAAAGTAAAACTATATCAACACTTTGTTCGTGGTCGTCGTCGTTGTCGTCGTTATTGTTTTCCAACTCATATCTAATAGTAGCCAATTCACATATTTTGTCTTTGCTATTGTACAAATAATTGTCACGATCAGCATTTGAAACAATTGATTTAATGCGTTGATTGTGAATGCCCTTGCGTACATATACAATCATTCCATTTGATGCTTTAGCACTGTCATCCTTGTAAGCAGTAAATAATCTTTGTTCATAACCATCATCTTGATCGAGTACTTGCAACGATTGATGTCTAAACATGATTAAATTGTGACACTCGGTTAATATAATAATATCGGCTTTTAAAAATCCCTTGTCATTGGCCATTTTACGTTTATTACTATTAAACGATTGTATGTATATATACATTATTTTCAAGTGTCTATTTGCATTAGACATTTGTACACTCGTGTTGTTGTAATCCAAAAGTGGTATTTTATTTTCAAGTCTAGCTTCTCTTCTCAAGCGTTTCATTTCTTTGCGTACATCATTTTCCAATTCAATTTGATCAATCTTTGCTTGTCGTTCTCGTGCAGTCATTTTTTTAATTGTATCATTTGCAATTGAATCTGCATTAATAAAATACAAACCCTCAAGTTTAGTTACACGACTAAAGGCCACATATAACAATGCTCGTGTAAGATTACCATTCATGTTTACACACACACGTTGATATGTTTGACCTTGTGCTTTGTGTATTGTCATGGCTTCACATTCGACAAGAGCAAATTGAAGACGAGATATAACATAATTGCGACCAGTTTTCAATTCAATATTATCAAATGCAATTGGCGTCCAATTGTCAATTCTATTAACACCATCTTTTTTCATCCAGTCAAGTGATTTGCCTTCTTTTCTTGTTTCCATGCCAATACTTACATCTTGAAAGTCAATATAAACACGTTTAACACGTGGTTCTTTTTCCTTATCGGGGTTTGAGACAATTTTCTTTAATATGCCAACTGCACCATTCACAATTCCATCACGTATTTTCGAATTTGTTGTAACCATATATTTACAACCAATTTTGAATTTAATGTTAAATGGTAAACCATTTGTATCGGCTGTGTCTCCTGGTCTCCTCAAATTTGCCAATATATTCCTAACTGCTTGTGAGTCTTTTGCAGTACCAGTAGCATTATCAACACATTCACATTCAACAACATCACCAGGCATATTTTCAATACGCATTTCATTGTAAATGTTTACATCTTTATTTATAAAATTGAGGACAATACAATCTGCTGGCAAATCGAGTATGTTTGCAATTTTTCTCGAATCAAACATGGCAATTTGTTCATCACTCAAACCCACAGGGCCATAATCACCTAAACGATTAAGTGCTTGTGCAAAAAGTGCATCATCTTGTTGTCTCATAATTTCGGTCAATTCAAATAGTCTAAATTTAGTCCACAAAAGAAAACATGAAAATTGATCCAAATCAACTTCTTTAGCTTGTCTGAAAATAAACTTTTCTTTAATTGGATTCAATTGATTCATGTCACCTACAACAATAACATTTAGTCCACCAAATGGCTTGTCAACTGCCTTTATTTGAATTAAACGATTATTTATTTTGTTGAATAGATTACCCCCAACAAGTGAAATCTCATCTATAATAACAAACTTTACATGTTCAAATAGTTTTTTGACTTTATTCAAAATTTCTGCATTCAAATCGCCCAATTTGTTTTTGATTGGTATGTGAAACATTGAATGCAACGTAGAACCTTTAATATTGAATGCTGCCTTGCCTGTAAATGCACCCAAAACAGCAAAAATCTTGTCTTTATTTTTCTTTTGAGGATCAAAATTACGCAATATTGTTTGATATATTGCCTTTATCAAGTGACTTTTACCAGTGCCAGCACCACCCGATACAAAATGATAAAATGGTGCTTGTGTATTTAATTGACCATCGTGATCAGTCATTCTCAAATGATACAACAAATTACTCATGTAAATGTGCTGCTCACGATTAAGTGAATTCATGAGGTCATAGTATTCTTCATCCGAAAGACGTGTCGGTACATTAATTGAATCTTGATTTTGTTTGGGTTAGGGTTAGGGTCATTGCAGCCATTTCATCATGCAAAGCAGCATGATATCCCATGTCATCTTCATATTCTTCGTTTAAAACCTCCCGCTGTTGATCAATATTCTCATTATTCTCGTTTACTTGATAGTCAGTGTCAAAATTATTACGTCTATCCATCAAGTACTCATCGGCACGATTAATTGCGTCCACATCTTCGGCAACCAAATCAGCATAGTGTTGATCTATTATGCGTTCGACTTCAGCAAAAGCTTTTTCATATCCATCTGCTATGACCGATTCAAATTTTGCCCTATTACTTGCAATCACATCATGATACTTTTTCAATGCACCAAGTGAGTCTTGAATTTCAATTTCTTTTTCTTCATTTCTATACGGCAAATACAACATCAACAATACTCTTCTGTACTCGTCTTTTTCTTTTGTTTCATTATATCGTTTGTAACGAATTACACGTGGACGTTTTCTCAATCTAACAAATCCATCATTTTCTTTCAATTGTATTAGTCCTTTTGTTGGATTTTTTTCAATTTTCTTACCATCTTGATCAATTTCAAAATCATCATCATTGTCATTATTCTGTTCATTATGTGTACTCTGTGTGTCATCTTGTGTTGACTTATTCTTTTGTTTCCTCGTCACTCGTTGTGTAAATACATTATTATCTAAATCATTGAATTGTTCATTTAACAATTGTGTATCACTTGTTGTCGTTTTATTATTTGTATTTACTATTGTATTGGCACTTGCCAATTCTTCTTGTTCATAGTGTACTTCATTATGATCATCGTCAACTTCATCATTGTCGTCTTCGGCAAAAGTATTTACTGTTTTTGGTTTCTTCAACTTTTCCACAGCTGTTTTTGAAAAATAATCATAATGCGATGCAAACTCGGCAAGACAAACATTTTCCATTGAATTTGGCCTATTAACATAGTGATGCAAAAGACCATGTCTAAATACATCTCTTGAATCTGGCTTCAACATTTGCAAATACTTATCTTCTTTTAAAATAACATTACGATCTTTTGACGGATATGTATTTATGTATACAGTGTCGCGAGAAAGACGCGACACTGGCATACTCAACAATGTAAATACACACTCTTGTGCCGATATTTCCATACAATTGTTAAACTTATTTGCAACTGTTACCAATCTTTGACGTACACTTAAATTTCCATCATTCGATTCTTCAATCGCCTTTTTTAACAATTCAGACATGGTAGCATTTGTTTTCATCATGTAAGAAGTAACATATGCAGCTGCGCCATATGGATCTGTTATAAATTGAATGTCCATATTTGCTCGATGTCGTACATATAATTGTTTATTAAATGGATTCATCATCAAATCTTTGACACTTCGCTTCAAAAATACAACACTTCTTGTAATCGAGGTCGACAAGGCCTCTTTATATTCTGTATATGTGAGCTTGAGCTTTTTCAAAAAATCAGGCAAACTTATTTCCATTGATGTCTTTTTGTACTCGGAGTAAGCACTCTCAAGTGATTCTCTTATTCTATAATAATTTGATCTTGAACGTCTAAAATCATCATGTTCTGGTTTCATGTTTTCGACAATTATTGTTTCCTCCAATATTGGCCATGGAAAACCATATTTGCACAAAACATTTTGTGATTGATACGGATCTCTGTATCCACAATTGTCTTTGTGCACATGATTTTGATATTTAATTGGTACATGTCTCAATTCACAATCTCGAGCTCTATCTTCATACTCTTCTTCGTGCACCATTTCGTCTACTGGTCTCGATGCCGTAATATACTTGTCCAAAAATTCAACACACTTTGACTTATTCAATTCATAAATATCTTTATCTTGTGTTTCCTTGTCAAGTAATGGTGCATCCTTATTCCAAGTCAACATGTGTACATGTGGACTTCCTCTATATTGAAATTCAACACGCCAAAAATAGTCCAACACCGGATTTTGTTTAAATGGACCAGCGTGTATGTTTATCATGTATTTAATCAATTCGTTCATTCGATTTTCAAAATATCTTGCCACTGTAACCGGGTCCTTGCTAACATAATCAATTTTCTTGTCTCTTGGTAAATTGTTTGCTTCATCAAGTGTCAACTCTTTTGACTCGAGTGCTTTTGCCAATATTACCAACAATTCGTTCCATTCAATCTCGGCTGGACTAAATGTTATAAAAAAAGATGGACACCCAAGTTGACGTATCATTGCATTCAATTCCATTTTTTTCCATTGCCAATATTGTGGACTCGATCGAATAGAACGTAACAGCAAGTTGGCTTCATTGCTAACCATCATTTCATTTATTACATCCTTGTCTAGTGCTTGTTCTCGTGTTAATGACGTTTCGCTTGTTTTCTTCATACTAATGTCAATGGCAGCATTTAATTTTTTACTTACCAATTTTTTGTACGAATAAAATAATTTTGTTATATTTTCGGCACATCTTCGATCGTAACGTCTAAATTCGGATTTACATCGCGCATTGTAAGTTACTCTTTCAGCTGGTCTAAACTTTTCACCACCATAAATACGTATAAAAGTTAAATCTTCGGCGTCTTTGTCACTCAAAATCGAACGAGGTGCTATGCCTTCGCCTGGAGCTATTCTAAAAACATATTGATTATTGTCCATCAAAAGAGTCTGTTCATCCATTAGATATCGATTGTTTGGTGCAAAATAGTCTCTGTTTGCATCATCATCTATTTGCTCATGTTCACCGTTTGTTGTTGTATTCTCAATTGCAAGTATTCGAAATCTCGACTGGCTTTGCCGTTCAACTTCACCTGTTATTTCATTTGTGTTTTCCATAGTGTTCAAAGCTGCCAACATTTCTTGATCACTTATCAAATCGTTTTCACGATTATTTCTATTAATAGCTGAGCTCCGTCCTCTAGTTCTATTTCTTTGCACCTGCTGTTCAGCCATTATCAACTCATCATCTTCAATATTCATTGCATCTTGTGGTTCAATTATGAAATTAATAGCACTCTCACTATTACCATAGTTCGCAAGCCAATCGTTGGAAATATTTATTTTGTTCTCTTTGAATAGTGGCTTTGAAATTAGATATTTGAGTGCGTTAATAACTTTTGCCGGTCGAATATTGTCAAACAAATATGGTTTTTTGTAATCGAGTCTTCGCATAAATTTCAATTGAATTGTCTCACTTTCATTAAATTGTCTTGGCAAAAATGAAAGAGTATTTGTGGTTTCAATAGGTATATTTATTACATTGCCAACTAAAGTTTTTTGTTTATCCCAATGGCATAATTCTTTTATTCTTAGAAATGGAATACGCGGCGAACAAAGCCTCTCTTCTAAATCATTCAATTCGAGAATACAAGCATCTACATTTGGAAATTCCAAACCATTAACCAATGCCAAATTTGGAACTTTGTTACTCTTTGCGTAATTCGAACAAGTCATACAAATGTAATGACTTTGATTGATGTTTCGTATTCTTGCGTTAAAAATGTTTTCTCTGATAAAAGAAGAATTTGTGTCCATTAGAAAACGAATAACCGTTCTAAAAAAGAAAAGACCTCCACAACAAACACATGTATACGTAGGCCCTTCTTTAACGCCATCTTCAAATTGTTTAATTATAAATGTCTTTGATTTTCTAGCTTTATTTCTGGCATCGCGATCTCTTTTTCTTTCTTGTTCTCTATATTCATCTTGCGTTCGTCTTTTTTGTATGTATTCTCTGTGTGAATCTGTAAGAGATTGCGATCGTAATTTTGTCTTCCTACGCTCTCTTTCCGTTTCTCTGTATTCACTAGTACGCCTATATTGGAAAATTCTCTTTAGATTTTCTTCACTTTCTCGGTTAGGGTTTAGGGGTTGCAAGATTGCGGGCCGTAGGTCCACAGCAACTTGCTTTAATTTCCTCGTGTCTGTGAGGTAGTATGTGGCAGCGATTTCTCCGCCCCCTGATGACCTACAGAGCTGATATTTTGCCAGTATACTCAGATTAGTGGCAGCTATTGACTGGCAAAAAATCGGAACTCTCCGGTAAAATTTTCGGTAACCCTAACCCTAGCGGTAACCCTAACCCTAATTATATAAAAAATCCTGTAATTTAACCACAAAGGACCTTCTGGCCCGCAATCTTGCACCATAATTTCGGCAGAAATTTCACTGGGGGCCCGGGGGGCGAAGCCCCCGGTGGGGGTGTAGGGGGAATACCCCCACACCCGGGGGTCCAGGGCGCCTGCCCCCGGTCTGGTTCCAAGGGGCGAGCCCCTGGTGGGGTGGAGGGGCGAAGCCCTCCGGGGGGGCCGTTGGGGGGCGCCCAGCCCCCCAACAAAGTACAATAATTCTGTAACTTAACCGGTACTAGTATAAAAACCTATTATACAAAGACAAATACATAGAAAATGACGATGTAGCCTATTAAACCCCACATACAAAACATAGAAAAAATTTCATATAGTAAAATATAAAGACAAATACCATAAAAAATAAGGGTTAGGCCCTTTAAATTAATAAAATATAATAATATATCCCCCAAAAATATAAAGTTAAACCTCAAAAATTAAAAATAAAATAAGATATATCTCAGTAATATAAAAATATATATCAAAAAAATTACAAATATACCCTTTAAAATATAAAAATATCATAATATATGCCAATAAAATATACAGTGATATCTCTCAAAATAATAATAATATATTAAGATATATCCGACTATTATAAAAATTGAATCTAAAAAATATAAGAGTATATGCCCTAAAATAAAAATATAATAATATATAATGACATATACCATAAAATATAAATTGATATCCCTAAAAATAAATACATACCCATTAAAACAAAAAGAATAAAAATAAAATGTCATATCATAGTAAATAAATAAAGTGATAACCCCTATCCATAATCGCATATCCTCAAAATAAAAACTGATACCCCACCATATTTATTATTTATTTTATTTTAAAACATATTAATATATCCTTAAAAAATAATAATTACATACCCTCAGAACGATAAACATATATCTTCAAAAAAATAAAGAGATATCTCAAAATATAAAGACATATCCACAAATATAATAGATTATTCCAAAAAATATATAATAGATAACCCTTTATCCTATAATAAAACATGATATCCATAGAATAATTATCCCCATATTATACTAGGAAATTTCGTAAATATATTTGAAATCCCGATATGATCATATAATATATTCACAAAATAATATATATATACATCAAATAATATCCCCAAATATAATAGTTTATTACTAATACAATATAATATTCCGAATATATATTTTATTCTATCTTCAAGAAATAATATAATAATAAATCTTTATAGTAAATCTATAATAGCAATTACTTGGATTAATGAGCTTTATTGTAATATAAACATGACAAGATTTAATAAAATTGTGGAGAAAAAATTTTTTTTTTCTAAACTATTTTATTCTAAATAAATCACTACATATTAATTAAAACACTACATATATATATCATATATTAATAAAAATCATATTATAAATAATCAAAAAGAAAAAAGTAAAGAGTTTGTCTATTGAAATTTGACTTCTGTCCATATGGCATCGTGATCACTAAACCATGTTCTGTAAACATACGATATTGTTGTGTATTTAAATGTTTCATTTTTAAATGCCCAATCCAATTGTCTACCTTTGTTGTGTGTTGGTGTATTTATAAATAAAGGATCCAAATGTAAACGTCTCTTGACTTTATCCATTGAATCTTTTTCTTGATTAAAATCAATATTAAAATCTCCCACAACCAACATGTTTGTAATATTCGAAATTGATATATTATTTTTGACAAATGTAATAAATTCTTTCTTTAAGAAAGTAGAACTATTGTTTACATGATTGTTAATTAAAATTATATCAACACTATGTTCGTTGGTCGTCGTCGTTGTCGTCGTTATTGTTTTCCAACTCATATCTAATAGTAGCCAATTCACATATTTTGTCTTTGCTATTGTACAAATAATTGTCACGATCAGCATTTGAAACAATTGATTTAATGCGTTGATTGTGAATGCCCTTGCGTACATATACAATCATTCCATTTGATGCTTTAGCACTGTCATCCTTGTAAGCAGTAAATAATCTTTGTTCATAACCATCATCTTGATCGAGTACTTGCAACGATTGATGTCTAAACATGATTAAATTGTGACACTCGGTTAATATAATAATATCGGCTTTTAAAAATCCCTTGTCATTGGCCATTTTACGTTTATTACTATTAAACGATTGTATGTATATATACATTATTTTCAAGTGTCTATTTGCATTAGACATTTGTACACTCGTGTTGTTGTAATCCAAAAGTGGTATTTTATTTTCAAGTCTAGCTTCTCTTCTCAAGCGTTTCATTTCTTTGCGTACATCATTTTCCAATTCAATTTGATCAATCTTTGCTTGTCGTTCTCGTGCAGTCATTTTTTTAATTGTATCATTTGCAATTGAATCTGCATTAATAAAATACAAACCCTCAAGTTTAGTTACACGACTAAAGGCCACATATAACAATGCTCGTGTAAGATTACCATTCATGTTTACACACACACGTTGATATGTTTGACCTTGTGCTTTGTGTATTGTCATGGCTTCACATTCGACAAGAGCAAATTGAAGACGAGATATAACATAATTGCGACCAGTTTTCAATTCAATATTATCAAATGCAATTGGCGTCCAATTGTCAATTCTATTAACACCATCTTTTTTCATCCAGTCAAGTGATTTGCCTTCTTTTCTTGTTTCCATGCCAATACTTACATCTTGAAAGTCAATATAAACACGTTTAACACGTGGTTCTTTTTCCTTATCGGGGTTTGAGACAATTTTCTTTAATATGCCAACTGCACCATTCACAATTCCATCACGTATTTTCGAATTTGTTGTAACCATATATTTACAACCAATTTTGAATTTAATGTTAAATGGTAAACCATTTGTATCGGCTGTGTCTCCTGGTCTCCTCAAATTTGCCAATATATTCCTAACTGCTTGTGAGTCTTTTGCAGTACCAGTAGCATTATCAACACATTCACATTCAACAACATCACCAGGCATATTTTCAATACGCATTTCATTGTAAATGTTTACATCTTTATTTATAAAATTGAGGACAATACAATCTGCTGGCAAATCGAGTATGTTTGCAATTTTTCTCGAATCAAACATGGCAAATTGTTTCATTCACTCAAACCCACAGGGCCATAATCACCTAAACGATTAAGTGCTTTGTGCAAAAAGTGCATCATCTTGTTGTCTCATAATTTCGGTCAATTCAAATAGTCTAAATTTAGTCCACAAAAGAAAACATGAAAATTGATCCAAATCAACTTCTTTAGCTTGTCTGAAAATAAACTTTTCTTTAATTGGATTCAATTGATTCATGTCACCTACAACAATAACATTTAGTCCACCAAATGGCTTGTCAACTGCCTTTATTTGAATTAAACGATTATTTATTTTGTTGAATAGATTACCCCCAACAAGTGAAATCTCATCTATAATAACAAACTTTACATGTTCAAATAGTTTTTTGACTTTATTCAAAATTTCTGCATTCAAATCGCCCAATTTGTTTTTGATTGGTATGTGAAACATTGAATGCAACGTAGAACCTTTAATATTGAATGCTGCCTTGCCTGTAAATGCACCCAAAACAGCAAAAATCTTGTCTTTATTTTTCTTTTGAGGATCAAAATTACGCAATATTGTTTGATATATTGCCTTTATCAAGTGACTTTTACCAGTGCCAGCACCACCCGATACAAAATGATAAAATGGTGCTTGTGTATTTAATTGACCATCGTGATCAGTCATTCTCAAATGATACAACAAATTACTCATGTAAATGTGCTGCTCACGATTAAGTGAATTCATGAGGTCATAGTATTCTTCATCCGAAAGACGTGTCGGTACATTAATTGAATCTTGATTTTGTTTGGGTTAGGGTTAGGGTCATTGCAGCCATTTCATCATGCAAAGCAGCATGATATCCCATGTCATCTTCATATTCTTCGTTTAAAACCTCCCGCTGTTGATCAATATTCTCATTATTCTCGTTTACTTGATAGTCAGTGTCAAAATTATTACGTCTATCCATCAAGTACTCATCGGCACGATTAATTGCGTCCACATCTTCGGCAACCAAATCAGCATAGTGTTGATCTATTATGCGTTCGACTTCAGCAAAAGCTTTTTCATATCCATCTGCTATGACCGATTCAAATTTTGCCCTATTACTTGCAATCACATCATGATACTTTTTCAATGCACCAAGTGAGTCTTGAATTTCAATTTCTTTTTCTTCATTTCTATACGGCAAATACAACATCAACAATACTCTTCTGTACTCGTCTTTTTCTTTTGTTTCATTATATCGTTTGTAACGAATTACACGTGGACGTTTTCTCAATCTAACAAATCCATCATTTTCTTTCAATTGTATTAGTCCTTTTGTTGGATTTTTTTCAATTTTCTTACCATCTTGATCAATTTCAAAATCATCATCATTGTCATTATTCTGTTCATTATGTGTACTCTGTGTGTCATCTTGTGTTGACTTATTCTTTTGTTTCCTCGTCACTCGTTGTGTAAATACATTATTATCTAAATCATTGAATTGTTCATTTAACAATTGTGTATCACTTGTTGTCGTTTTATTATTTGTATTTACTATTGTATTGGCACTTGCCAATTCTTCTTGTTCATAGTGTACTTCATTATGATCATCGTCAACTTCATCATTGTCGTCTTCGGCAAAAGTATTTACTGTTTTTGGTTTTGTTAGAACCCAAATTATTTGTCTTTATAATTTGTTTCTTTGTTCCTTTCTTTCTCTGTCGAAACATGTATTTTCAACTTTCACAACTACTTTCTGCAGTTCTAGTCATATTTACTTTTAGTATAAAAAGACATTACTAACAATTACTAAACAGATTCCAATTTTAATAAAAAGTTAATCATTAATTTATCTTTGTTTTGGTCTCTCACCCATTAAGTCCACAATCACTATAAGTCGATTTGGCTTAATACTTTAATATATTTTCACAGTATATTACAAATGGTGCCCAACGGAGTTTAAATTATACATTTTAATTTAAAGACTCACACACACTTATAAAGCAAAATTAAATTCAGTTTCAATCAATTGAAACACGTTAGTAAACTTTAATTCATTCACTTATACTTCAACACGTGTAAAACAAACACGAGATTTATTATAATGATCAAATTCAACCCTCTATCGTTTATATACACAAGTCTACAATACGTTACACAATTAATCTATACGAAACAAGTGGTTCAAGAGGAGATTCAACGTATGAAAACCGTAGAAACAAAACAGAACAGGGAACCGTCAATTATGCCGTTCGTGGACATTATTTTTGACAATGTAAACAGCTACTATAGCAATGTAAAATACCTAGAATTAATTCGAGATATAACAATAACAATAATTTTATGGAGGATTATCTTAACAATCATACAGAAAATCAGTTCAAACTGGCCGTTTAAATATGAGCAAAGAAAAATGACAACACCAATAATGGTGAACATTATTCCAACAAAATTTACTATAAACCAAGTCTTACATGTATGGAAGAGGGGATATGAAAGGTACGCTAAGAACCTTCCAGACAAAGTAAACCCTCCTCTTGAACCTTTTGGAAGAACGTTTGTTTTAGAACAATTAGAACAAAGATTACTTGCAAGGAACCGAAACGCAATCTTCGTAGAAGGGATAAGGACCTGCTCAAAACTATTTGGTCGTAACCTAATTTACAACGATCACTTTAATGGAGTTTTGTCCTTCGAACACAAAAACCAAACGAGTCAATCTTTCAATTCATCTTTGGATTAGAAAATCTTACATCTAAGACATACCTGAGACATGACGACACCTACCGGGAAACATATCATAGTCGATAGATTTACAAAAGATCTAAAAGACAATAGAATTCAAAGCGAATTATGTCAAATGGAGACCATCGAATCAAACGGAGCAGTACTAGAGAAAGCAAAACAACTTGAAAGTGGCTTCCAGAAATGAAAACAAATAATCGAGCGTAAAGAAGCAACGAGGACCACGACCCAGAATACAGATGGACACAACCACAGAATGGGGCAGAACATGAACTATAACGGACCATCAAATTTTGGGCAAGACGCTAAATGCATACCATTAGCGTGAAAGACCTCACCAACCAAGTAGGCAGAAACACAATTAAAGTCGTGAAAGTTATAGAAATCAGACGACCCAACAAAATATTTAAAGTCGTTAAAGGAAATAAAGTGAGGTTCGTAGACAGAATGGAAACACGATCAAAAGCAACCCCCGAAACAACACTTGAGAACGTTGATAAGTACGGGTCCACACAAAACGAACAAAAAAACCGGGCGACACGATCACAATTACACTTAGTAAGCCAGGTAGAGGGACCTCCTCTCTTGGACGCTAACGATAGACAAATATCAGATTATAGCTTAGTCATCGCGGAAAAACTTGAAGGCGACTGTTTAATAAATGATACTTTCGTGCGTTTTCAAATAGATACTGGGTCAGATGTTACCGCGATTTCAGAGGAAGCATACCAAAACCTCGCCAATAAGCAAGAAATCGTACAAACCAAACACAACATCTCCGGTGCTAATGGTAACAACTTACACGTTCTAGGGCAAACATGGGTAAAATTACAGTTTGGTACATACATCACTCAAATGTTCATGTTGGTAATCCAAGCACTGGTTAACGAAGGTCTCGTTGTGTTAGCCTTCGTGAATAAATTTAACGGTTTTTCGAATTCCCATCAGCCATTTAAAAACGACACTAAAGAATTTTACGTCCACAACTATTCAAATTCATAGACGAATGCTGGGTCAAAAACAATTAGAAATTATCGGTGACAGTGAAATAGAACAACAACTAAAAAAGAAAATTAAGGCTATTAAATTTAACAATCCACCCTCAACCGATATAAACGGAACAATAGATTACACGATCGAGGAATTTAACAATTACAAGGAAAAAATAACAGAATTAGTTTCAAGTATCGCTGCTGCTTCTCTACGCGAACTCAAGCCATCAAAAATCACTGAACACAAAATAGAATTGTTGGATCCAAAACAAGAACCGATTCGACAAAAGATGCGTAGAGTCCCCCATAGTAAGCGAGAAGAATTCGGGAAAATGGTCGATGAAATGTTGGATGCCAAACTAATTCAACCAAGCAATTCCCCATGGTCTTCACCGATTTACATTGTTAGCAAACCCGACGGATCGATTCGAGTCACAGTCGATTATCGACTGTTAAATAAAGTAACACGAAAAGATGCACACCCCGTTACCAAATATCGAAGATCTATTCACCTTGCTTGCGAAATCAAAATGGTTCACAAAAACTGGATTTGTTCACAGGCTACTTCCAAATCAAACTAGATCCAAAACTGTAGAAAATACACCGCATTTTCCTGTGAAAAGGGTCTTTTTGAGTTTGTTTGTTATGCCTATGGGTTTGACAAATGCTCCATCTTCTTTTCAAGGAGGGATTAACGAGATATTTAGAGAAGCAAATAAAATGGGCTTTGTAGTGGGTTTCGTAGACGACATTTTGATTCACCCATTTGACCTCTCTACACATCTCGAGCATGTGAACATAGTTATTTCAATCCTTAAGAAACATGGTTTACCGGTGAACCAAAAGAACTGTGAGATAATGAAACAAGAGGTTTCCTTTCTAGGACACGTAATTTGATATGGCTACATTTCTGCTGATTAGGCTACAGCCGAAGAATTATACCCTCACTCGAGACCATATACCTTAACACAATTACAAAGTTTCCTAGGCCTGGCACAATACTACCGAAAGTTTATTGAACATTTCGCCGCCATTGCCGCTCCGCTATACAAAATCCTGAGTAAAGAAAACAAAGAATTCACGTGGAAACGACTTTTGTGAAAAAATCTTTTAATCAATTACGTACGGAGCTCTCGTCTGACTCCGTGTTGGCAGTACCACATCCAAATGGTAGAAAAGAGTTAGATACGGTTGCTTTGAACACTGGAGGAGTTGCCGTTATTTCTCAAAAAATAAACGAAGAAAGAACACCAATCGGCTATTTTTTCGAAAAAACAGTTGTCAAAGTCTCAACAAAACTACTCAACAACAGAAAAAGAGTTGTTTATCATGGTCTTGTCAATGGAGAACTTCCATTCTTTTCTGTTTTGGACAAGAATTCGATTGTTTTGTAGATCATCAACCTCTTTCTTGGCTCTTGACTTGTAAAAATCCCAATTCGAGACTTGCCAGGATGGCTCATCAGAATTAGCAAATTATACATTCGTCATACACTACAAGAGTGGTAGAACACATACAAACGCGGACGCCTTATCCAGATGGCCTTTACCAATCGATAACGAAACAAGTGCAAAAAGAACAATTACTTCACGTAGCCGATGAAGCGAGAAACCAAGATTGGTCATTAATGTCATTGATTTAGTAACTAAAGAAGATTTGGAAACAAACAAAGCCACAAAGTTTGTTTTTTCTGCTGAAGAGCAAGACAAAGACGATTGTATTAGATGGGCAAAAGAACTAATTCGTACTAATGGAGAAAACCGTCCTGAGATTAATCAGTTCCAAACTACATTCCAAAAACGTTTATACGAGCTTTATGATTGTCTAAAACTCGATAACGACATCTTATACTTCCGTCGTGAATTGAAATGATGGAACCGTAATGAGACTATTAGTACTTCCAAAACATCTAGTTATGAAGACAATTGAAACAGTACATAGCTCAATCTTTGGAGGCCATTTAGGTGTAAGCAAGACGTATGACAGTTAAGGACACGTTTTTATGCGCCGAAACTCCAAAAGTAAAACAATTAAATTCATTAAAGAGTGTGTTTACATGTCAAAAGATCAAACAACCTAAAACAATTACAAAGAGCAAAGTTACGAACCAATTCGTTCAAATAGACCTTTTCAATTAGTTTACAATGGATATTGTAGGCCCTCTTCCAGTTTCAAAGAGTGGTCATCTATACATACTAGTTATATGTTGTCATTTTTCAAAATGGGTGGTTCTGTATGCTATGGTTAACACTACAAGTGACACAGTGGCACGCCTCCTAATTCGTTTCATGCTAAAATATGGCCTATATATTAACATCTTAACCGATTTGGGCACAAATTTCCAATCAGAATTAATACGAAAAATATACGACCTACTGGACATTAACCAATGAAGAAACACAGCTTTTCACCCAGAATGTGACGGGATAACGGAACGATTCAACAGAAACGTTTAAAGGACTATGATAGCCAGTCACGTAAATGAAAATCAAAACAACTGGGACGAGTTATTACCTCATTTAGCATTCGCGTATAATACATCAACTCACGCCACTACCCATCATACCCCATATGAAATTGTTTTTCGGTAGACAACCGAAAATTCCAATTGATTTGATACTCGACAAAGACGTTTTAAATTAAGGGGAAAGGGAATACACAGGTTTCCCAGGAACAAGCGAAAATCTAGACGAGAGACACAAATTCAGAGAACTGTCACAAGCAGAATATTACGTAGAAGAACTAAAAAACCGAAATTAAAGAAGTATATAAATGTGTTCAAACAAATACTGAGTCAAAGGTTGAATAATTACAATTTTACTATGATAGAAACATAAAACTTTTGGAATACAAAGTAGTTGATCTAGTTATGCTTAAGATACAAAAGATCAAAACGGGTCTGTCTAAAAAGTTAGCACCTAAATGGGAAGGTCCATTCACAATTACACAAAAGGTTGGACCGGTAAATTACAAAATTAAGAAGTCATCGAATTCGAAAACCAAAAAAAAACTGGTCCATCATAACAGGTTAAAAACGTTTCTTTGGAAAACTTCCAGACGGAAAACCAAATTAAGGATTCGGACAGTGAAACCGATGTCCCAGAAAAAGCACCCAAGAGATCAATCAACGATGAAAAGATTAACCAAACAAAGTAAAACATCGCGCACTAAGCGTAAGAATACACCGTCGAAGAGTGGTTAATAAACAATTACAACAATGAAGGAAATCAAAACATTCACACAAGAAATTGATTGTCCATTACCCGAGGTACAAACGAATGTATTAACTAATCCACTTCAAGATGAGTCATCTGAAACTGAGACGGAATCCTCAGCTGATGTTACTTTTCAACCAAATAAGTATTTAACAAACCAAACGGACAAGGGGCAAGTACCTTTGCGTAAGAGCACAAGACAGAAGAAGCCCGTTGATAGGTTAAAATACTAATCATTACATTTAATACAAATCGAATAATAATTAAATTTTTGTACATTAAAATTTGCATCGCAATTCATTCTTTATTTTAAATTCAAAATTTTTTAAATTTTCGAATTCAATTTTCCAATTTCTTTTTCTTTTTATAAAAACAATTATAAATTTAATTAGTCGTAAACAATTATAAAAAAAAAAAAACAATTACAAAATACAAGAACCATTACAATTACAAATGGCACTCGATCAACATGACATTATGAGATCAGGTATCACAAACGAAACCGATGCAGAGTTTGAGTTATGGGAACTAATACTTCCGTTTGAAAGGACGATATGGGGTTGATGTAGAATGGTTAAACGTTTTCAACGCTTCGAAACGTAACGCGCAAGGACCGAAAACAACGTACGCCTTTCTTCGATTTGTCGATCCGTCGATCCATCCGCAGATTGTAGAACAACTTGATAATCGAGAACATAGAGGAAGACGACTACGCGTACGTATAAACCCCATCCCTACTCCACAACATAGACTAGATGCTGTTTATTCACCACGAGTTCAAATTCGAGTTAAACAAATTAGTCACAAAAATGAGTGAATGGGTCCTCGAAAAGACACGTCTCTAATCTCAGATCGATCAACTTCAACGTCAAGTTGAACACTATTCTGAAGTTCAACGACAACTCGATGCAGAGATCAATCAATACCGAGAAAATCCCGTTGAAACAGAGATTCGAGCTACACAGGGTAGTATTCAAACTTTACAAGCCAAACATACTAACTTGGAAAGAACAACTGCATAGCCAAAAACACCATGTGGCAACCACATTAACTCGGACAATTACAGCCGCCGGAATTCGAACAATCACAATTACGGAACAAGCTGGCTCAAAACCAACAATTGTTGGTTGAAAATCGATCCGGGATCGAAAATCTCAAGCAAGAACTCCTTAGTGTTCAGGCCGTAAATGCTCAAGTATTACGCGATTTGGAGGAGTTCCGACTTGAGAATGTTCAACTACGGACGAAGAATCAAGAGTTAGAACAACAGCTTGATGATTTGAAACTCGAGTTACTCCATAAGAACAACCTTGTCGAGCAAACCCAAAATGAGAATGCGGAATTACGACAACAACAACTCCGAGATAATTCAGCGAATGTTATCAGTTGTCCAGTATGTCTCGAATCCAGTCCACAAACAGGACCTTTAATCGCACTCCATTGTGGACATATAATATGTAGAAGGTGCCGGGGTAACTTATACCGGGTTCGGTTCCTTGCGGTTTGCTCTACTTGTCGCTGAGTTGGTTTAGGTGCGTTTATCACCGTATATCTATAAATGGTATTCCGTGGTAACTGTGTTTAGTTTTTGTTTTTTTTGTTTTTTTGATCCACTTTTTTTTTCACAAGGGCTAAGCACTTCTCATTAGAGGGGAAGGTGTGTTAGAACCCAAATTATTTGTCTTTATAATTTGTTTCTTTGTTCCTTTCTTTCTCTGTCGAAACATGTATTTTCAACTTTCACAACTACTTTCTGCAGTTCTAGTCATATTTACTTTTAGTATAAAAAGACATTACTAACAATTACTAAACAGATTCCAATTTTAATAAAAAGTTAATCATTAATTTATCTTTGTTTTGGTCTCTCACCCATTAAGTCCACAATCACTATAAGTCGATTTGGCTTAATACTTTAATATATTTTCACAGTATATTACAGTTTCTTCAACTTTTCCACAGCTGTTTTTGAAAAATAATCATAATGCGATGCAAACTCGGCAAGACAAACATTTTCCATTGAATTTGGCCTATTAACATAGTGATGCAAAAGACCATGTCTAAATACATCTCTTGAATCTGGCTTCAACATTTGCAAATACTTATCTTCTTTTAAAATAACATTACGATCTTTTGACGGATATGTATTTATGTATACAGTGTCGCGAGAAAGACGCGACACTGGCATACTCAACAATGTAAATACACACTCTTGTGCCGATATTTCCATACAATTGTTAAACTTATTTGCAACTGTTACCAATCTTTGACGTACACTTAAATTTCCATCATTCGATTCTTCAATCGCCTTTTTTAACAATTCAGACATGGTAGCATTTGTTTTCATCATGTAAGAAGTAACATATGCAGCTGCGCCATATGGATCTGTTATAAATTGAATGTCCATATTTGCTCGATGTCGTACATATAATTGTTTATTAAATGGATTCATCATCAAATCTTTGACACTTCGCTTCAAAAATACAACACTTCTTGTAATCGAGGTCGACAAGGCCTCTTTATATTCTGTATATGTGAGCTTGAGCTTTTTCAAAAAATCAGGCAAACTTATTTCCATTGATGTCTTTTTGTACTCGGAGTAAGCACTCTCAAGTGATTCTCTTATTCTATAATAATTTGATCTTGAACGTCTAAAATCATCATGTTCTGGTTTCATGTTTTCGACAATTATTGTTTCCTCCAATATTGGCCATGGAAAACCATATTTGCACAAAACATTTTGTGATTGATACGGATCTCTGTATCCACAATTGTCTTTGTGCACATGATTTTGATATTTAATTGGTACATGTCTCAATTCACAATCTCGAGCTCTATCTTCATACTCTTCTTCGTGCACCATTTCGTCTACTGGTCTCGATGCCGTAATATACTTGTCCAAAAATTCAACACACTTTGACTTATTCAATTCATAAATATCTTTATCTTGTGTTTCCTTGTCAAGTAATGGTGCATCCTTATTCCAAGTCAACATGTGTACATGTGGACTTCCTCTATATTGAAATTCAACACGCCAAAAATAGTCCAACACCGGATTTTGTTTAAATGGACCAGCGTGTATGTTTATCATGTATTTAATCAATTCGTTCATTCGATTTTCAAAATATCTTGCCACTGTAACCGGGTCCTTGCTAACATAATCAATTTTCTTGTCTCTTGGTAAATTGTTTGCTTCATCAAGTGTCAACTCTTTTGACTCGAGTGCTTTTGCCAATATTACCAACAATTCGTTCCATTCAATCTCGGCTGGACTAAATGTTATAAAAAAAGATGGACACCCAAGTTGACGTATCATTGCATTCAATTCCATTTTTTTCCATTGCCAATATTGTGGACTCGATCGAATAGAACGTAACAGCAAGTTGGCTTCATTGCTAACCATCATTTCATTTATTACATCCTTGTCTAGTGCTTGTTCTCGTGTTAATGACGTTTCGCTTGTTTTCTTCATACTAATGTCAATGGCAGCATTTAATTTTTTACTTACCAATTTTTTGTACGAATAAAATAATTTTGTTATATTTTCGGCACATCTTCGATCGTAACGTCTAAATTCGGATTTACATCGCGCATTGTAAGTTACTCTTTCAGCTGGTCTAAACTTTTCACCACCATAAATACGTATAAAAGTTAAATCTTCGGCGTCTTTGTCACTCAAAATCGAACGAGGTGCTATGCCTTCGCCTGGAGCTATTCTAAAAACATATTGATTATTGTCCATCAAAAGAGTCTGTTCATCCATTAGATATCGATTGTTTGGTGCAAAATAGTCTCTGTTTGCATCATCATCTATTTGCTCATGTTCACCGTTTGTTGTTGTATTCTCAATTGCAAGTATTCGAAATCTCGACTGGCTTTGCCGTTCAACTTCACCTGTTATTTCATTTGTGTTTTCCATAGTGTTCAAAGCTGCCAACATTTCTTGATCACTTATCAAATCGTTTTCACGATTATTTCTATTAATAGCTGAGCTCCGTCCTCTAGTTCTATTTCTTTGCACCTGCTGTTCAGCCATTATCAACTCATCATCTTCAATATTCATTGCATCTTGTGGTTCAATTATGAAATTAATAGCACTCTCACTATTACCATAGTTCGCAAGCCAATCGTTGGAAATATTTATTTTGTTCTCTTTGAATAGTGGCTTTGAAATTAGATATTTGAGTGCGTTAATAACTTTTGCCGGTCGAATATTGTCAAACAAATATGGTTTTTTGTAATCGAGTCTTCGCATAAATTTCAATTGAATTGTCTCACTTTCATTAAATTGTCTTGGCAAAAATGAAAGAGTATTTGTGGTTTCAATAGGTATATTTATTACATTGCCAACTAAAGTTTTTTGTTTATCCCAATGGCATAATTCTTTTATTCTTAGAAATGGAATACGCGGCGAACAAAGCCTCTCTTCTAAATCATTCAATTCGAGAATACAAGCATCTACATTTGGAAATTCCAAACCATTAACCAATGCCAAATTTGGAACTTTGTTACTCTTTGCGTAATTCGAACAAGTCATACAAATGTAATGACTTTGATTGATGTTTCGTATTCTTGCGTTAAAAATGTTTTCTCTGATAAAAGAAGAATTTGTGTCCATTAGAAAACGAATAACCGTTCTAAAAAAGAAAAGACCTCCACAACAAACACATGTATACGTAGGCCCTTCTTTAACGCCATCTTCAAATTGTTTAATTATAAATGTCTTTGATTTTCTAGCTTTATTTCTGGCATCGCGATCTCTTTTTCTTTCTTGTTCTCTATATTCATCTTGCGTTCGTCTTTTTTGTATGTATTCTCTGTGTGAATCTGTAAGAGATTGCGATCGTAATTTTGTCTTCCTACGCTCTCTTTCCGTTTCTCTGTATTCACTAGTACGCCTATATTGGAAAATTCTCTTTAGATTTTCTTCACTTTCTCGGTTAGGGTTTAGGGGTTAGGGGTTAGGGTTAGGGTTAGGGGTTAGGGTTAGGGTTTAGGGTATAATTATTTGTCTGATTTTTTTAAGTCACTATATTTCGGGTTAAAAATAAAAATTAAAGTTTAAAATTTTATAGTTTTATTTAAATTTTTTCATTTAAGTTGAATTTAGACTTCGACAATGTCTTCATTTGATGTTTGTGTTGAAATATCATTTGTGTCTATTTCTGGGTCGAATCTGTCCATTAAACGATTTAAAAGAGCATATTTAATTACCAACTTTGAATAATTTTCATAACTTAATGGCATCAACACAAATACTTCGTTAATCTTTTCAATTTTCCATTTTAGATTGAAAAATTTTAAGCACTTTTCGAATTTGTCTTTCAACTTAATATCTGCATTTATGACAAAATAAGTCGGTTCATTATCACGAAACCATGAGTCCAATACACGCAATACTTTATAATCTTCAATTGCATGTAATGTCTTTCTCGTGTATTTGTCTTCTTTAACCAAGCCATCTTGAACATTAACTGTTCTTAAACGATTATTTGATAGATACCAGTCGGACCAGTCCTCTTTCGATATAATAAATCCTGAGTTAAATTTAACATTTTCGAATGTTATTGGCAGTATGTTTCTTAGAAGGCGTTCACTAGGATACCTATCATAGAATTCTTTAAATTCTGAGCTTATGAAATTCCTTAATTCATTCTCTTCCATATTACTAACTTTTGGTTCCGAGCTAATAATCGAGAAAAGTGTAATAAGAATAGACTTTTTTTCTTCGACAAAATCCATTCTAATACAAAAATGAAATTTTGTACTAAGATATACAATACTACTGTTCTTTACAGTATACGTTTGACTTTTAATTATTTTGTTATAATTCTAACTCGAAATCTGCAGTTTTAACTTAGACAGTTTTTACGTCTTTAAAGTTTAAACATTTTAATTTTCTTAATGACGGTTATCCTTATCTATGTATTTAAATTGTTTAATTTTATTTTACTTCTACACAGTTACCACTTAATTTTTATTTGTGTTTGATTACTTTCATTAAAAGTCTTCATTTAAAGTCTTCATTAAAAGATTTAGATACTAAAAGTGTTTAATTTTTAACATTAATAAGCGATAAATAAAAGTATATTTTATGTTATTTATTGTTGTTTTGAAAAAAAAATAAATCTATTAATGTTTCAATTTTGATTTTGCTTTAAAAAAAAAAATTTGAATAAAAATATTTAAAATTAAGGTTGAAATTTTCTCTCCACTCTTGGTCTTTTAAAATTGTAAACATCTGGTTCAAACGACCGTTTTGGAGGCAGGCGTTCACAATAGAGTCCATCTTTTAAAGAATCGCAAAACGGATAATCATCACTGTAATCGGTTTGTACGCCAACATCCTTTTTAATTTTTGGTTTCATTGATTTTAGACATGTTGGGTTTATTACTTTATGTTCAATTATTTTCATATTATTAAACGGTTGGATTTTATTTATTAAGATAAATTGATTGTCAAATTGAATTATTTTCCAACTTGAACCAAAGATTGCAAGTGCCTGGTTGTATTCTGAGACCAAATCACGACAAGCATACACATGAAAAAATAATGGACCATTGTACTCTCTTGTTTCATCATTATGGCAGCTGTAATCCATTAGTCTATCTGCATAAAAAGTAGAAAAAACAATTGGCTCAGTTACTTTTGAGAAAACTTGACAAGCTCCATCTTGTACGTATACTGTTTTGACTTTTCATAGCAAAACCAGTCGATTAATAAATCTCTATCGACTTGATAATTCAGAAAACAATGTTTTCATAGGAGAATTTCACAAATTGTTCCAATAAAAAGTGCTTTGAAAGGTGGAGGTGTGTGATCTAATCGTCAAAACATATTTTCGAAACATTATTCTGAAAGATACGTCCTGTGCTATTGCCATACAACTGGGGAGATACGGACCATTTCATGAATTGAAACACAGACTTGGCAGTATATTCCTTGCCTTTGTGAATATATCCAATGAATTTAGTCGAAATAACGCCGGCTTTGCTCCGATAGTTTCAACTTGGCATGATCTACTTACTTTTTCGCTTTTCGATTGAATAAACACTAGCTTTGATAAGCTGAGTATTTTGTATTCAATTAAACTCCGAGTGAATTCCGAATACAATCGTGGCAACAATATATACATCCCACCTAACTCAACCAATTCCCATCCGTTCATCAACAAATTCACTGCATTTTTAAACTTTTCAGCCATCACTCTATTAGTTTTGCATTGATAGAATAAGAAACGGTCTTTTTTATCTTTCCATAATATGTGTTTTAGTCGTAATTCTTTATAAAGCTTTATAGCTTCAGGTTCGTTGCCAATATAGTTTTCGCACTCAATAGTATCGGATTGAGCCGCAATACTCCGGCTTTTCGATTTTGTAAACCATTCAAACACTTCTGTTCGATTGCAATCTACATTTTCGACAACATTTTGGTATGTAAGCGGGCATTTCCTCTTCGATTCTTGTTTCTGAAATTGATCCAATGTTGATGTCATCATCCTGCATCTATAAACAGTGAAAATAATCTTGGGCGATTAAATGGCTTGTTAAACTTGACCAATAACGAAGAATATAAATATGGCATTATTCTTCTTGCATTTGAGACTGGGTCATCAATTTCGAACGAGTTTTTGAACTTTTTGAATTCTTATTTTATTTTAATTTATGATATTAAAATTGCATAACGTGATGGTTTTTGTATAGAAATTTTAGAAGACCATGAACATGTCGATATACTAATTGAGACTGCAGCTAATAACTTGAATGTAAAGCGAAAACAGCTTAAAATTTAATTTTAACATGGATACTATTTGAAATCATGTTGTGATTTGAATAAATTATTCTTTTATGAATAATTTAGTTAAAGATATATAGCAATAATCAAAAGGGGATAAAATTTAGTCTTACATCTAACGTCTTGTTTTCTTTTAAACAAAAAAATTATATTTATCGTGTCAACAAATTTGTCGTAAAAAATTTTAAATTAAAAGAAAACAAGACGTTAGATGTAAGACTAAATTTATCCCCTTTTGATTATTGCTATATATCTTTTTTTAATGTAGACAAGTAGTAGTAGTCGAAACCAAAACTTTAGAGGTAATCCGAGCAAAACTTTTAGTTTCTCCACTCAGAATTTTAAAAGCAAAACCGAAATGTTCATTCATAGTACTTGTAATTAGAAATTTAATTTTTAAATAAATTATGAATTTTATAAAATTTTTATTCATAATTATTCAAGGTAAAATTGTTTTTTGACCATAAACGTCAACAATAAATTTGGTAAAACTCTGTAAATCTTTTTTGTTGATTTCACAGATTTCTCGCAATTGATTTATTTTCTTTTCCATATACTCTTTACCAATCAAAAACTCATTCTGATTTTTATTTGAAAAATTGTTTTTTTGTGCATAAACTTGTTTGTATTCCATGCAAAGACAATCCAACATCTTTTGATTTTTTAAAAATCGTTTTTTTTTCAACAGCTGATGATAGTAGTGTTCAACAGTGTAACAAATAGATTTGCTGCACACAAGATCAAGAATCACTTCAAGTTCGCACCAGACAAGAATATCGCAGTCTACATTCCAATCATCGATTCTGTTGTAATAAAGTCTTTGATCAAGTCTAGGATCATGAATCCAAAAATTTTGCAAAGTTAAAACAACTTTAGATTTCTTTTGGACACTCAATGATAATTTGGTTGTTAGGCCTTCACTCAAAGCAACAGTTGACAAATTGGCTGTATTTAATTCTAATGTATTATTTGATTGTTTGACCTTTTTTTCTTTAGATTCGTAAAATTTTGAAGCTTGTTCGAGCGATTGAATGCTCAAATCTCTTTTTAAATTTAATCGAGAGTCTTCTTTCTTTTTAACCTCATGCTGACTGCAGACAATTACACTTGAGTCATCGCTTGATCCTTCGTCCGATGATAACAAGATAAATACTTGTATCCATTATCTAAAAAAAATCTGTTTTTATTTCAAACACAAATTATTTTTGTATTTTCTCCAAAATTAAAAGTAGTATTCAGCAAAAAAAGTGACATTTTTTTTAAAATTGCCTTATTTAAACCTTAAGATTTAATATTTTCAAGGAAATCGGTAATTTCTAGGAATCTCACATATATGAATACATTTTAAATGCATTAATCAATTCATTGCGTTCTTAAAACAAGTCTCTGTATCACGACATGCTGGAAATTCCACACACATATAATGGTTGGTCGCTAAGAGCTCTCCATTTTCGCTTATATGTCAAAGCTGGTATAACGTACAACTTTATTAACATTTTTGATGAATAGCTTAACGCTTTAAGCTCATCAACAATTTTTAAAATACTTTTTTTCTTGTTTGTCTTCTTTTGAAAATTGCAACGATTTTGTTAACAAAACATTTTATGGTAAATTAAAATTAAAAATTTTTGTAAAGTTAATCTGTTGTGCTTTAATAAATAAAAAGTAAACTTGAATAAAATCCTTCTACCCTTACGTAGGCAGCAGTAATTTAAATATAACTGTATCAAATAGTAGTGTAACAATATTGAACCCTTAACAGGAGTTAAAAAATGTCTTACGATCTTGGTCAAACAGTGACAATCGAAGAGTCCTTTACTGAAATAATATCGAATATTGATTAAGATAAAAAAATTAAAGACTTAAACAGCTTTATTTTCGAATAATTTTATTTGAGTAAATACTGTTTAAAAACGAAGCAAAATTATTCATGTCTTGGAGTGACACTTCCACAATATCTTCCATATCTTTGATTCTTCTTTTAAATTCCATTTTCTCGATTTCAAACTGAATCAAATCACAACAAATATGACGATGTTTTTCTTCAAACCGATTCAAACCATCATTAAATTTGTCTAATTCTTGTTTATTGTCTAAATATATTTTGTTCTTCAATAGTAAGTTGTAATAATGTTCTGTTGTATACAAAATTTGTCCGTCATTTACCACCAAATCAAAAAGAACTTCTATTTCGGACCGAACATAAAGCTCAAGATCAAAATCATCTGGACCAATAGTATTATAGTATAGATTCCGGCTTAATCTTGTATCGTGTTGCCAAAATTCTTGCTCAGACATTTCAACTTTCGGTTCATTTTCGGGTATAATTTGTTGAGAGCTTGTTACATTTTCTTCAACAGACTTAATTTTTTTGCAAAAGAATTCTTGTGATAAGTCAAAACTAAATTCACGTTTGATTGGTTTCGATTGACTACTTATACTCTTGTTATTTGTGAGGAAAGCAACATTAACATCGTCTTCTTTGGGTGTATAAAACGATTCATGCTTAATTGTACTGTTACTGTCGTCTGAAAAGTATACTGACTCGTCCATTTCACTGTTAAAGTTACATATAAGAATGAGAATATAAACCATTTTATAAAGTATTAACCATATTACTGGTTAATTTCTTGTGAACAAAAAGATAAATATTTTAGTTAGACCAAATTTATTTAAAAATATAGATATTTGTTATTTTCAAAGTTCATAAGTGCCTCTACAAGGTCATCATCTTCTATATTTTCTGGCTTTATTATTAATTTTGGCTCGTCATTTTTTTTATCGAGCATTTGTTTCTTGATTTCGTGAAATTTATCATCGTCTTCTTGTTCTTCTAATGGACGTTTTAATTTGGACTCAACTGATTCATTCTCGCTTGTTATTTTCTCTAAATTTGTTACTTCATGCTGAAAAGAAAAAGCACCGTTGAATGTCTTTGATTTTGTAGAAAATATTGAGTTTTTGTAAGCGTTGTGCGACTTGATAGTTATCATGGAGAATGATTTTGTTAATTTTTGAAGCCAGTCGTTTTTTTTAGGCCGTGATTTTGCATTTTGATTGATTGCAAACTGCTCTACAGGCTTCCATTCTAATGCTAGTTGTTCACTGGGTTTGAATTCGAATGTTTCGCTTTTAGGCAACGGATGATACTCGATTGAAAGCTTTGTTTCGTATTCCAACTCTTTTGTTAAAAGAGGATTTTCAGTTGAAACAATTGCATCTTTACAGTGAACACTTGTTTTGAAGTGATTCATAAGGTGATCTCGTCGACAATAATGATGTCCACATTTTGAACACCAAAATCCACCAGGCTTTGTTGCTTTGTCATTCGGTGAAATGAATGAACCTCCTAGAGGCAACTCTTGGTCATGAATAATTGTTAAATGGTGAACATACTTTTGTTTACTTGCAAATGATTTGTCAGCTTTTTTGCATTCTGGAAACAAACAAAGATATCTATAATTTTCCGAAATACTTTTAATTACTTGTGGCTCAGCTAACGATGGCAGGACTAAATAGTAAAAATTTTCCTTCAAGCTTTCGGGCACATCTACCATCTTGTCTAGTGTAGGTTGGTAAGTATTCTTGAGACGATTTAGTTCCAAACTAATCGGAAGATTGTTCTTTCTTGCCATTCTTTTTGTCAATAAAAGTAAAAATAAAAACTAAGATTTTTGAAAGCTTTTATCTATAAACAATTTAATGTGAAAAAAATCTAATAATCACAATCATCCATAATGTCAATGTCGTTAACTCTATCAAATCTCAAGGTTAAAACGTGCTTTTCAGTTAGATTTTGTACTGATCTACTATATTGTTTATTGACATAAAAGTATCATGACTGATGGTATTAAGATCCGATGTGCTTTTTCGAAAGTGTTTTACATATAAGCTTGTTTTTCGTAAGCTTAGCCGACTCACAACCATGCCAATGATAATTACATTTCAAAAAATAAATTAAACACGCGATCGAATGTTTTTTATATCTCGTGCAGATTTCCCTTTTAATTTCATTGAGTGTGGATGAAAATAAAGCACTGAGATTTGAACTAGCAGATTTTGAGCTCATTGATATGTCGGTGTAGCAAAAAAAAATAAACACTTAATAACTTTTAAAATTTTATTTAAAACAAAAAATCTAGTCGATATAAACAGTATCATCTAAACATATAATACTTGTTTCTTCAAGGGAAATATCAACAAGTCTACAAGAAGCGAATGAATCATCAAGATCTATAATATCTTCAACTGGAATTGTTTTGTTTACGTTTAGTTTTTTAGATTTTTCTTTCGCTCCAAGCATTACTTTTTTGATTCCACAGTCTCTTTTTATTTTCATATGATTTTCATAATGATCTTTACGTCTAAATATTTTTTGGCATTTATTACATTTGAAACCACCAAATTTAACATTGTTGTCATTATTCAATAGAAACAAGCCTTGTCCAGGAAGTTGATGCGAATGTTTAAGACACAAATGTTGAACATATTTTTGCTTTGTTCCATATGATTTTTTCAGCGGAATGCAATTCGAAAACAAACAAAAATATCGAACTGAAGACTGGTCTTTAAATTGATCGGCAAGTGTTGGTATCACTAAATTCACAAAATTACTAATCTTGTGAACATTTAACTCAAGAGTTCCATCCAAAACAAATGAATATTTTTCTTTAAGCCTGTTGATGTCTTCTTTTTTGATATCTTTAACTTTTCGGCACATTTTAAACAAATATAAAAGTGATATTTCTAATTAATTTATTCTAATAATATAAAGATAAGGAATTATAATTTGTTTCATAAGCAATAAAGTTATTAAAATGATATCATCTTAATTCTTCTTGATCATTTTGAATATAAATATTAGTGGCATTCACCTCAAACATTCTCCTCAGTCTTATCAATAAAGTTTGAAATTAGTCAGCTTTTTTTTTTAAAAACAAATATTGAGTTCTGAAAAATCTGCAGCTGTATTAATATTAAAGAAAAGTTCATGTTTGCAAATATATATCAGTCTTATCAATAAAGTTTGAAATTAGTCAGCTTTTTTTTTTAAAAACAAATAATGAGTTCTGAAAAATCTGCAGCTGTATTAATATTAAAGAAAAGTTCATGTTTGCAAATATATATCAGTCTTATCAATAAAGTTTGAAATTAGTTAGCTTTTTTTTTAAAAAACAAATAATGAGTTCTGAAAAATCTTCAGCTGTATTAATATTAAAGAAAAGTTCATGTTTGCAAATATATATCAGTCTTATCAATAAAGTTTGAAATTAGTTAGGGAATTAAAATATGATTTATTATTACTTTGGAAAATTTAATTTTGTTAAACTATTATTATTTATTTTTTGTCCAATTTTTTATTTTATTTTTTTTTCTTGATAACTGAATATTCGGACACTGACGACGGTCTTACCTATATCTGTCTTTTTTTGACTCATATCCGGTAAATCATTAAGAGGTATTTTTGTTGAGGGAATATAATATTTATTTTTCCCTTTTAGACCGTAGTCATGACAAACATAAAAACCTCTCTTATCTTTTTCTATAAATGAAAAGTGACCGTTTATAAAGGTCCCATCAATTTTTTTATAATTTATATGAAGAATATATTTCGATTCTTTTAAATCTCTTAAAGCTTTATTTAAAAAGAATCTTGAATTTTTTAATTTATTCGAACTAAATTCATCCTTCCTTTTAAACAATGCATTACCAACGTAAACATGATTAGCCAAATTAGTGTTGTATTTGTTTTCTTTACATTCTTTAGTAGAAACCTTGGCCAATTTAAGATTAAATTTTTGTTTATGAAAAAAATCGTTCTGATTTTCAAAAAGTCTTGTTTTAAAATATAAGTTTATTGCGTTTGGCATGCAAGTATCCTTATCAGAAATGTACAAATGTGCATAAGACATTTAAGTTTTTTTAAGGTTATTTTTTTTTTAAAATGAACTTAATTTTTTTTTGAAAAATGAAATAAAATTTTTTTTTGAAAAATGAAATAAAATTTTTTTTTGAAAAATGAAATAAAATTTTTTTTTGAAAAATGAAATAAAATTTTTTTTTTTTCATCTATATATATGTCTGTTTTTGCATAAGACAGTAAACTTGTCTTACAATTTTTTATTTTTTTTACTATATACAATTTAATTTATTATATTTTTTTTTTAACGCATAAAAGCAAACTAATTTTGACTTTAAAATAAAAATAAAAGTCAAAATTTTTTTCATCTTTAAGTTTTAAAGAATCTAAGCATATATTCGGAATCCTTGCATAATTTCGATTCAAATAAGGGTACTTTGAAAGAATCGCGCTCACTAGAAAACTTTTTAAAATAAAAATTAAAGTCAAAGTTTTGTTTTCTTATGTCTTTTTTTTTGGCTTAAGTAAAAATTATGTATTCGGATCAAATATTTTATTATTTTAATCAAATTTTATTTATTATTCAGAAAATATGTCCATTGGTATTGAAAGTTAGATGATCGTCAACTCTTGTTTGCAAATCTTAATTGAGATAATAACTTTATTTGCATTTAGTTTTTTTTCTTTACTTACCATCATGTGATGCTTTGACAATAAACAAAAATTTTTTAAAATCTTCGATCGGTTCACAGTTAGCTATCATAATAATTGGACACGTGATTTTACAAAATTTATTTTTTCTATATTTTCGTTTGATGCAAAACAGTTGTGAAGACAAAATTTTTCTCAACTCTGTAGATTTAAAATCTTCAAAATTCATCTGATCTATAACGATCAAATTAAACCTTGACGGGTTCCATTCAGAAAATACAAAGTCTTTGTTGCATTTTGCTGGAACAAACCATGATTTAAAATAACATGCTAAATATAATAGAAAATTAAATTTACGTTTGATCAACTGTAAGAAAATTAACATACAGAACAAACTATAGATGAAGTGTGTTTTGCCGGTATTCGTAACACCATATAAATAAAGCGCTTTATTTGTTTTTTTTTCCAAAAATTCTTTATACCAACAAACAACCAAATCTTTCCAATTTCTAAAATATTTTAAAATTTCAAGTTCATAGAGAGCAAATTTCGATATAAGAGAATCTCTATATTCTTTGTGTTTAGTTTCAATGTAATTTGCAAAGTAAATGTTATTTTGCACAAATGGATCAAGTTTCGAAAATACCTCAGTCTCAATTGCCCAATAATAAATTTTGTAATTCAAAGAAAATTGACTTGAATCAAGATTAGTAAACATACAGTCAAAATCTTCTTTTGTAGCATATTTGATACAGTTTCTAACTGATTTGCATTTTTCAAAATATACCTCACAGCTTAAATTTAAATGTTTTTTTGTTATGTTCATGAAATCATCAAGACAAAGCTAAAAAGATTAATTAATATTTATTTCTATGAAGTTTAAAAAAAATTGGAATTTATCTACTAACATTTAAATTGGTGCGCATATAAATGTGAAAATGGATTTTATTAGGAGAACAATGTTGTTCAAGTGCGACCAAAAGCCTTGAACACATTGACAAATAAGCGTTGAAAACCTGTTCTCGGCAAATCTTACCATAATCGATATTTGTCAAACAAACGAAGAAGTCAAAGTTTTTAGTCAAAGACATGTTTCTAAAAAAATGTTTAAAAAAACGAGCTTCTGAAATTTAGAATTTTCCAACATGGAGCAACACAGGTTGGTTAAAAATATTAAATTAATTAATTATCATAAAAAAAAATTGAATACTAAGGTAATGATTTTATTGAGAGAAATTATAAGTAATCAAAAAAAGCAAATCAGGAATGAAAAATCCTTTTAAAAATAAGATTATTTAATGTTTTTATTTTTTTGTTCTTGATGACCTTCTTCTCTGGGAATTAGTTTTTTCTATTTCTTCTCCTTTCTTGTTTTTAATTCTTTCTTCTTCTTCTCTCTGTAGTCTTGCTTTTTCTTCTCTCTGACGCCTTTCTTCTTCTTCTCCTTCTCTCTGACGTCTAGCTTCTTCTTCTTCTCTCTGTTGTCTGGCTTCTTCTTCTCTCTGTTGTCTTGCTTCTTCTTCCTTCTGACGCCTTTCTTCTTCTTCTCCTTCTCTCTGACGACTATCTTCTTCTTCTTCTCTCTGTTGTCTTGCTTCTTCTTCCTTCTGACGCCTTTCTTCTTCTTCTACTTCTCTCTGTCGACTTGCTTCTTCTTCTTCTCTCTGTTGTCTTGCTTCTTCTTCTTTCTGAAGCCTTTCTTCTTCTTCTACTTCTCTCTGACGTCTTGCTTCTTCTTCTTCTCTCTGTTGTCTTGCTTCTTCTTCTCTCTGACGTCTTTCATCTTCTTCTCTCTGACGCCTTTCTTCTTCTTCTACTTCTCTCTGTCGACTTGCTTCTTCTTCTTCTCTCTGTTGTCTTGCTTCTTCTTCTTTCTGACGCCTTCGTTCTTCTTCTTCTCTCTGAAGCCTTTCTTCTTCTTCTACTTCTCTCTGACGTCTTGCTTCTTCTTCTTCTCTCTGTTGCCTGTCTTCTTCTTCTCTCTGACGTCTTTCTTCTTCTTCTACTTCTCTCTGTCGACTTGCTTCTTCTTCTTCTTCTTTCTTTCTTCTTGCTTCTTCTTCTTTTTTCTGACGCCTTGCTGCTTCTTCTTTATGAAGTCTTTCTACTTCTTCTTTTAGTCGTCTTCTTTCTTCTTCTTGTTAGGGTTTAGGGTTAGGGTTAGGGTTAGGGTTAGGGTTAGGGTTAGGGTTAGGGTTAGGGTTAGGGTTAGGGATTATTAAATAACAGAGGACTGGACTCCTTTACTTAAAAGTAATATACTAAGTCAAGACTTAATAATTATTTTCCTTCATCCGACAGGCAAATTCTTATATGTTTTCTATATGGCATCCTTGAATATTAAATTTTTGAATTTTTTTATTTTTTAATTTTGAACTAGCGGCCTCATACAATAGTTTATCCATTAGCTTAGCCTTGTACATTTTTAAATAAAAAAAAACAAGTAGCGGCCTAGTAAAGAAGTATATATATATAATAACTCTCTTTTTTAATTACTAGACCGGGACAACCAGGATGGACAAACTTCGTTTGTGGACATGGATTGGACTAAAGTGGACTGGAATTGGTTAGGCTTAGAGTTAGGGATTATTGAATAACAGAGGACTGGACTCCTAATATACTAAGTCAAGACTTAATAATTATTTTCCTTCATCCGACAGGCAAATTCTTATATGTTTTCTATATGGCATCCTTGAAATTACATTTTTGAATTTTTTTATTTTTTAATTTTGAACTAGCGGCCTCATACAATAGTTTATCCATTAGCTTAGCCTTGTACATTTTTAAATAAAAAAAAAACAAGTAGCGGCCTAGTAAAGAAGTATATATATATAATAACTCTCTTTTTTAATTACTAGACCGGGACAACCAGGATGGACAAACTTCGTTTGTGGACATGGATTGGACTAAAGTGGACTGGAATTGGTTAGGCTTAGAGTTAGGGATTATTGAATAACAGAGGACTGGACTCCTAATATACTAAGTCAAGACTTAATAATTATTTTCCTTCATCCGACAGGCAAATTCTTATATGTTTTCTATATGGCATCCTTGAAATTACATTTTTGAATTTTTTTATTTTTTAATTTTGAACTAGCGGCCTCATACAATAGTTTATCCATTAGCTTAGCCTTGTACATTTTTAAATAAAAAAAAACAAGTAGCGGCCTAGTAAAGAAGTATATATATATAATAACTCTCTTTTTTAATTACTTAACCGGGACAACCAGGATGGACAAACTTCGTTTGTGGACAGGAATGGACTAAAGTGGACTGGAATTGGTTAGGCTTAGAGTTAGGGATTATTGAATAACAGAGGACTGGACTCCTAATATACTAAGTCAAGACTTAATAATTATTTTCCTTCATCCGACAGGCAAATTCTTATATGTTTTCTATATGGCATCCTTGAATATCAAATTTTTGAATTTTTTTATTTTTTAATTTTGAACTAGCGGCCTCATACAATAGTTTATCCATTAGCTTAGCCTTGTACATTTTTAAATAAAAAAAAACAAGTAGCGGCCTAGTAAAGAAGTATATATATATAATAACTCTCTTTTTTAATTACTTAACCGGGACAACCAGGATGGACAAACTTCGTTTGTGGACAGGAATGGACTAAAGTGGACTGGAATTGGTTAGGCTTAGAGTTAGGGATTATTGAATAACAGAGGACTGGACTCCTAATATACTAAGTCAAGACTTAATAATTATTTTCCTTCATCCGACAGGCAAATTCTTATATGTTTTCTATATGGCATCCTTGAAATTACATTTTTGAATTTTTTTATTTTTTAATTTTGAACTAGCGGCCTCATACAATAGTTTATCCATTAGCTTAGCCTTGTACATTTTTAAATAAAAAAAAACAAGTAGCGGCCTAGTAAAGAAGTATATATATATAATAACTCTCTTTTTTAAATACTAGACCGGGACAACCAGGATGGACAAACTTCGTTTGTGGACATGGATTGGACTAAAGTGGACTGGAATTGGTTAGGCTTAGAGTTAGGGATTATTGAATAACAGAGGACTGGACTTCTAATATACTAAGTCAAGACTTAATAATTATTTTCCTTCATCCGACAGGCAAATTCTATTTTTGAATTTTTTTATTTTTTAATTTTGAACTAGCGGCCTCATACAATAGTTTATCCATTGCTTAACTTTGAATATTTTTAAATAAATAAAAACAAAAAGTGGCCTAGTAAAGAAAGTATATATATATAATAACTCTCTTTTTTAATTACTAGACCGGGACAACCAGGATGGACAAACTTCGTTTGTGGACATGGATTGGACTAAAGTGGACTGGAATTGGTTAGGCTTAGAGTTAGGGATTATTGAATAACAGAGGACTGGACTCCTAATATACTAAGTCAAGACTTAATAATTATTTTCCTTCATCCGACAGGCAAATTCTTATATGTTTTCTATATGGCATCCTTGAAATTACATTTTTGAATTTTTTTATTTTTTAATTTTGAACTAGCGGCCTCATACAATAGTTTATCCATTAGCTTAGCCTTGTACATTTTTAAATAAAAAAAAACAAGTAGCGGCCTAGTAAAGAAGTATATATATATAATAACTCTCTTTTTTAATTACTAGACCGGGACAACCAGGATGGACAAACTTCGTTTGTGGACATGGATTGGACTAAAGTGGACTGGAATTGGTTAGGCTTAGAGTTAGGGATTATTGAATAACAGAGGACTGGACTCCTAATATACTAAGTCAAGACTTAATAATTATTTTCCTTCATCCGACAGGCAAATTCTTATATGTTTTCTATATGGCATCCTTGAAATTACATTTCTGAATTTTTTTATTTTTTATTTTTGAACTAGCGGCCTCATACAATAGTTTATCCATTAGCTTAGCCTTGTACATTTTTAAATAAAAAAAACAAGTAGCGGCCTAGTAAAGAAGTATATATATATAATAACTCTCTTTTTTAAATACTAGACCGGGACAACCAGGATGGACAAACTTCGTTTGTGGACATGGATTGGACTAAAGTGGACTGGAATTGGTTAGGCTTAGAGTTAGGGATTATTGAATAACAGAGGACTGGACTCCTAATATACTAAGTCAAGACTTAATAATTATTTTCCTTGCATACGACAGGCAAATTCTTATATGTTTTCTATATGGCATCCTTGAATATCAAATTTTTGAATTTTTTTATTTTTTAATTTTGAACTAGCGGCCCCATACAATAGTTTATGCATTAGCTAAGCCTTGTACATTTTTAAATAAAAAAAAACAAGTAGCGGCCTAGTAAAGAAGTATATATATATAATAACTCTCTTTTTTAATTACTAGACCGGGACAACCAGGATGGACAAACTTCGTTTGTGGACATGGATTGGACTAAAGTGGACTGGAATTGGTTAGGCTTAGAGTTAGGGATTATTGAATAACAGACTGGACTCCTAATATACTAAGTCAAGACTTAATAATTATTTTCCTTCATCCGACAGGCAAATTCTTATATGTTTTCTATATGGCATCCTTGAATATCAAATTTTTGAATTTTTTTATTTTTTAATTTTGAACTAGCGGCCCCATACAATAGTTTATCCATTAGCTTAGCCTTGTACATTTTTAAATAAAAAAAAACAAGTAGCGGCCTAGTAAAGAAGTATATATATATAATAACTCTCTTTTTTAATTACTAGACCGGGACAACCAGGATGGACAAACTTCGTTTGTGGACAGGAATGGACTAAAGTGGACTGGAATTGGTTAGGCTTAGAGTTAGGGATTATTGAATAACAGAGGACTGGACTCCTAATATACTAAGTCAAGACTTAATAATTATTTTCCTTGCATACGACAGGCAAATTCTTATATGTTTTCTATATGGCATCCTTGAATATTAAATTTTTGAATTTTTTTATTTTTTAATTTTGAACTAGCGGCCCCATACAATAGTTTATCCATTAGCTTAGCCTTGTACATTTTTAAATAAAAAAAAACAAGTAGCGGCCTAGTAAAGAAGTATATATATAATAACTCTCTTTTTTAATTACTAGACCGGGACAACCAGGATGGACAAACTTCGTTTGTGGACAGGAATGGACTAAAGTGGACTGGAATTGGTTAGGCTTAGAGTTAGGGATTATTGAATAACAGAGGACTGGACTCCTAATATACTAAGTCAAGACTTAATAATTATTTTCCTTCATCCGACAGGCAAATTCTTATATGTTTTCTATATGGCATCCTTGAATATCAAATTTTTGAATTTTTTTATTTTTTAATTTTGAACTAGCGGCCCCATACAATAGTTTATGCATTAGCTAAGCCTTGTACATTTTTAAATAAAAAAAAACAAGTAGCGGCCTAGTAAAGAAGTATATATATATAATAACTCTCTTTTTTAATTACTAGACCGGGACAACCAGGATGGACAAACTTCGTTTGTGGACAGGAATGGACTAAAGTGGACTGGAATTGGTTAGGCTTAGAGTTAGGGATTATTGAATAACAGAGGACTGGACTCCTAATATACTAAGTCAAGACTTAATAATTATTTTCCTTCATCCGACAGGCAAATTCTTATATGTTTTCTATATGGCATCCTTGAAAATTACATTTTTGAATTTTTTTATTTTTTAATTTTGAACTAGCGGCCCCATACAATAGTTTATCCTTTTGATAGCCTTGTACATTTTAAATAAATAAAAACAAGTAGCGGCCTAGTAAAGAAGTATATATTTATAATAACTCTCTTTTTTAAATACTAGACCGGGACAACCAGGATGGACAAACTTAAAAGTAATATACTAAGTCAAGACTTAATAATTATTTTCCTTCATCCGACAGGCAAATTCTTATATGTTTTCTATATGGCATCCTTGAAATTACATTTTTGAATTTTTTTATTTTTTAATTTTGAACTAGCGGCCCCATACAATAGTTTATCCTTTTGATAGCCTTGTACATTTTTAAATAAATAAAAACAAGTAGCGGCCTAGTAAAGAAGTATATATATATAATAACTCTCTTTTTTAAATACTAGACCGGGACAACCAGGATGGACAAACTTAAAAGTAATATACTAAGTCAAGACTTAATAATTATTTTCCTTCATCCGACAGGCAAATTCTTATATGTTTTCTATATGGCATCCTTGAAATTACATTTTTGAATTTTTTTATTTTTTAATTTTGAACTAGCGGCCTCATACAATAGTTTATCCATATGCTTAGCCTTGTACATTTTTAAATAAAAAAAAACAAGTAGCGGCCTAGTAAAGAAGTATATATATATAATAACTCTCTTTTTTAATTACTAGACCGGGACAACCAGGATGGACAAACTTAAAAGTAATATACTAAGTCAAGACTTAATAATTATTTTCCTTCATCCGACAGGCAAATTCTTATATGTTTTCTATATGGCATCCTTGAATATCAAATTTTTGAATTTTTTTATTTTTTAATTTTGAACTAGCGGCCCCATACAATAGTTTATGCATTAGCTAAGCCTTGTACATTTTTAAATAAAAAAAAACAAGTAGCGGCCTAGTAAAGAAGTATATATATATAATAACTCTCTTTTTTAATTACTAGACCGGGACAACCAGGATGGACAAACTTCGTTTGTGGACATGGATTGGACTAAAGTGGACTGGACTGGAATTGGTTAGGCTTAGAGTTAGGGATTATTGAATAACAGAGGACTGGACTCCTAATATACTAAGTCAAGACTTAATAATTATTTTCCTTCATCCGACAGGCAAATTCTTATATGTTTTCTATATGGCATCCTTGAATATTAAATTTTTGAATTTTTTTATTTTTTAATTTTGAACTAGCGGCCCCATACAATAGTTTATCCATTTGATAGCCTTGTACATTTTTAAATAAAAAAAAACAAGTAGCGGCCTAGTAAAGAAGTATATATATAGAATAACTCTCTTTTTTAAATACTAGACCGGGACAACCAGGATGGACAAACTTAAAAGTAATATACTAAGTCAAGACTTAATAATTATTTTCCTTCATCCGACAGGCAAATTCTTATATGTTTTCTATATGGCATCCTTGAAATTACATTTTTGAATTTTTTTATTTTTTATTTTTGAACTAGCGGCCTCATACAATAGTTTATCCTTTTGATAGCCTTGTACATTTTTAAATAAAAAAAAACAAGTAGCGGCCTAGTAAAGAAGTATATATATATAATAACTCTCTTTTTTAATTACTAGACCGGGACAACCAGGATGGACAAACTTCGTTTGTGGACATGGATTGGACTAAAGTGGACTGGACTGGAATTGGTTAGGCTTAGAGTTAGGGATTATTGAATAACAGAGGACTGGACTCCTAATATACTAAGTCAAGACTTAATAATTATTTTCCTTCATCCGACAGGCAAATTCTTATATGTTTTCTATATGGCATCCTTGAAATTACATTTTTGAATTTTTTTATTTTTTAATTTTGAACTAGCGGCCTCATACAATAGTTTATCCATTTGATAGCCTTGTACATTTTTAAATAAATAAAAACAAGTAGCGGCCTAGTAAAGAAGTATATAGATAGAATAACTCTCTTTTTTAATTACTAGACCGGGACAACCAGGATGGACAAACTTAAAAGTAATATACTAAGTCAAGACTTAATAATTATTTTCCTTCATCCGACAGGCAAATTCTTATATGTTTTCTATATGGCATCCTTGAAATTACATTTTTGAATTTTTTTATTTTTTAATTTTGAACTAGCGGCCCCATACAATAGTTTATCCATTTGATAGCCTTGTACATTTTTAAATAAAAAAAAACAAGTAGCGGCCTAGTAAAGAAGTATATATATATAAAAAAACTCTTTTTTTAATACTAAACCGGGACAACCAGGATGGGCAAACTTAATTGGTTAGGCTTAGAGTTAGGGATTATTGAATAACAGAGGACTGGACTCCTAATATACTAAGTCAAGACTTAATAATTATTTTCCTTCATCCGACAGGCAAATTCTTATATGTTTTGTATATGGCATCCTTGAATATTAAATTTTTGAATTTTTTTATTTTTTAATTTTGAACTAGCGGCCTCATACAATAGTTTATCCATTGCTTAACTTTGAATATTTTTAAATAAAAAAAAACAAGTAGCGGCCTAGTAAAGAAGTATATATATATAATAACTCTCTTTTTTAATTACTAGACCGGGACAACCAGGATGGACAAACTTAAAAGTAATATACTAAGTCAAGACTTAATAATTATTTTCCTTCATCCGACAGGCAAATTCTTATATGTTTTCTATATGGCATCCTTGAAATTACATTTTTGAATTTTTTTATTTTTTAATTTTGAACTAGCGGCCCCATACAATAGTTTATCCATTGCTTAACTTTGAATATTTTTAAATAAAAAAAAACAAGTAGCGGCCTAGTAAAGAAGTATATATATTTATAATAACTCTCTTTTTTAAATACTAGACCGGGACAACCAGGATGGACAAACTTAAAAGTAATATACTAAGTCAAGACTTAATAATTATTTTCCTTCATCCGACAGGCAAATTCTTATATGTTTTCTATATGGCATCCTTGAAATTACATTTTTGAATTTTTTTATTTTTTAATTTTGAACTAGCGGCCCCATACAATAGTTTATCCATTGCTTAACTTTGAATATTTTTAAATAAAAAAAAACAAGTAGCGGCCTAGTAAAGAAGTATATATATATAATAACTCTCTTTTTTAATTACTAGACCGGGACAACCAGGATGGACAAACTTAAAAGTAATATACTAAGTCAAGACTTAATAATTATTTTCCTTCATCCGACAGGCAAATTCTTATATGTTTTCTATATGGCATCCTTGAAATTACATTTTTGAATTTTTTTATTTTTTATTTTTGAACTAGCGGCCTCATACAATAGTTTATCCTTTTGATAGCCTTGTACATTTTTAAATAAATAAAAACAAGTAGCGGCCTAGTAAAGAAGTATATATATATAATAACTCTCTTTTTTAATTACTAGACCGGGACAACCAGGATGGACAAACTTAAAAGTAATATACTAAGTCAAGACTTAATAATTATTTTCCTTCATCCGACAGGCAAATTCTTATATGTTTTGTATATGGCATCCTTGAATATTGAATTTTTGAATTTTTTTATTTTTTAATTTTGAACTAGCGGCCTCATACAATAGTTTATTCATTAGCTTAACTTTGAATATTTTTAAATAAAAAAAAACAAGTAGCGGCCTAGTAAAGAAGTATATATATATAATAACTCTCTTTTTTAATTACTAGACCGGGAAAACCAGGATGGACAAAATTAAAAGTAATATACTAAGTCAAGACTTAATAATTATTTTCCTTCATCCGACAGGCAAATTCTTATATGTTTTCTATATGGCATCCTTGAAATTACATTTTTGAATTTTTTTATTTTTTAATTTTGAACTAGCGGCCTCATACAATAGTTTATCCATTGCTTAACTTTGAATATTTTTAAATAAAAAAAAACAAGTAGCGGCCTAGTAAAGAAGTATATATATATAATAACTCTCTTTTTTAATTACTAGACCGGGACAACCAGGATGGACAAACTTAAAAGTAATATACTAAGTCAAGACTTAATAATTATTTTCCTTCATCCGACAGGCAAATTCTTATATGTTTTCTATATGGCATCCTTGAAATTACATTTTTGAATTTTTTTATTTTTTAATTTTGAACTAGCGGCCTCATACAATAGTTTATCCATTAGCTTAGCCTTGTACATTTTTAAATAAAAAAAAACAAGTAGCGGCCTAGTAAAGAAGTATATATATATAATAACTCTCTTTTTTAATTACTAGACCGGGACAACCAGGATGGACAAACTTAAAAGTAATATACTAAGTCAAGACTTAATAATTATTTTCCTTGCATCCGACAGGCAAATTCTTATATGTTTTGTATATGGCATCCTTGGATATTACATTTTTGAATTTTTTTATTTTTTAATTTTGAACTAGCGGCCTCATACAATAGTTTATCCATTAGCTTAACTTTGAATATTTTTAAATAAAAAAAAACAAGTAGCGGCCTAGTAAAGAAGTATATATATATAATAACTCTCTTTTTTAAATACTAGACCGGGACAACCAGGATGGACAAACTTAAAAGTAATATACTAAGTCAAGACTTAATAATTATTTTCCTTGCATCCGACAGGCAAATTCTTATATGTTTTGTATATGGCATCCTTGGATATTACATTTTTGAATTTTTTTATTTTTTAATTTTGAACTAGCGGCCTCATACAATAGTTTATCCATTAGCTTAACTTTGAATATTTTTAAATAAAAAAAAACAAGTAGCGGCCTAGTAAAGAAGTATATATATATAATAACTCTCTTTTTTAATTACTAGACCGGGACAACCAGGATAGACTCCTTAACTTAAAAGTAATATCCTAAGTCAAGACTTAATAATTATTTTCCTTCATCCGACAGGCAAATTCTTATATGTTTTCTATATGGCATCCTTGAAATTACATTTTTGAATTTTTTTATTTTTTAATTTTGAACTAGCGGCCTCATACAATAGTTTATCCATTTGATAGCCTTGTACATTTTTAAATAAAAAAAAACAAGTAGCGGCCTAGTAAAGAAGTATATATATATAATAACTCTCTTTTTTAATTACTAGACCGGGACAACCAGGATGGACAAACTTAAAAGTAATATACTAAGTCAAGACTTAATAATTATTTTCCTTCATCCGACAGGCAAATTCTTATATGTTTTGTATATGGCATCCTTGAATATTAAATTTTTGAATTTTTTTATTTTTTAATTTTGAACTAGCGGCCTCATACAATAGTTTATCCATTAGCTTATCTTTGTACATTTTTAAATAAAAAAAAACAAGTAGCGGCCTAGTAAAGAAGTATATATATATAATAACTCTCTTTTTTAATTACTAGACCGGGACAACCAGGATGGACAAACTTAAAAGTAATATACTAAGTCAAGACTTAATAATTATTTTCCTTCATCCGACAGGCAAATTCTTATATGTTTTCTATATGGCATCCTTGAAATTACATTTTTGAATTTTTTTATTTTTTAATTTTGAACTAGCGGCCTCATATAATAGTTTATCCATTTGATAGCCTTGTACATTTTTAAATAAAAAAAAACAAGTAGCGGCCTAGTAAAGAAGTATATATATTTATAATAACTCTCTTTTTTAATTACTAGACCGGGACAACCAGGATGGACAAACTAAAAAGTAATATACTAAGTCAAGACTTAATAATTATTTTCCTTCATCCGACAGGCAAATTCTTATATGTTTTCTATATGGCATCCTTGAAATTACATTTTTGAATTTTTTTATTTTTTAATTTTGAACTAGCGGCCCCATACAATAGTTTATCCATTTGATAGCCTTGTACATTTTTAAATAAAAAAAAACAAGTAGCGGCCTAGTAAAGAAGTATATATATATAATAACTCTCTTTTTTAATTACTAGACCGGGACAACCAGGATGGACAAACTTAAAAGTAATATACTAAGTCAAGACTTAATAATTATTTTCCTTCATCCGACAGGCAAATTCTTATATGTTTTGTATATGGCATCCTTGAATATTGAATTTTTGAATTTTTTTATTTTTTAATTTTGAACTAGCGGCCTCATACAATAGTTTATTCAATAGCTTAACTTTGAATATTTTTAAATAAAAAAAAACAAGTAGCGGCCTAGTAAAGAAGTATATATATATAATAACTCTCTTTTTTAATTACTAGACCGGGAAAACCAGGATGGACAAAATTAAAAGTAATATACTAAGTCAAGACTTAATAATTATTTTCCTTCATCCGACAGGCAAATTCTTATATGTTTTCTATATGGCATCCTTGAAATTACATTTTTGAATTTTTTTATTTTTTAATTTTGAACTAGCGGCCTCATACAATAGTTTATCCATTAGCTTAGCCTTGTACATTTTTAAATAAAAAAAAACAAGTAGCGGCCTAGTAAAGAAGTATATATATATAATAACTCTCTTTTTTAATTACTTAACCGGGAAAACCAGGATGGACAAAATTAAAAGAAATATACTAAGTCAAGACTTAATAATTATTTTCCTTCATCCGACAGGCAAATTCTTATATGTTTTCTTTATGGCATCCTTGAAATTACATTTTTGAATTTTTTATTTTTTATTTTTGAACTAGCGGCCTCATACAATAGTTTATCCATATGCTTAGCCTTGTACATTTTTAAATAAAAAAAAACAAGTAGCGGCCTAGTAAAGAAGTATATATATATAATAACTCTCTTTTTTAATTACTAGACCGGGACAACCAGGATGGACAAACTTAAAAGTAATATACTAAGTCAAGACTTAATAATTATTTTCCTTCATCCGACAGGCAAATTCTTATATGTTTTCTATATGGCATCCTTGAAATTACATTTTTGAATTTTTTTATTTTTTAATTTTGAACTAGCGGCCTCATACAATAGTTTATCCATTAGCTTAGCCTTGTACATTTTTAAATAAAAAAAAACAAGTAGCGGCCTAGTAAAGAAGTATATATATATAATAACTCTCTTTTTTAATTACTAGACCGGGACAACCAGGATGGACAAACTTAAAAGTAATATACTAAGTCAAGACTTAATAATTATTTTCCTTCATCCGACAGGCAAATTCTTATATGTTTTCTATATGGCATCCTTGAAATTACATTTTTGAATTTTTTTATTTTTTAATTTTGAACTAGCGGCCCCATACAATAGTTTATCCATATGCTTAGCCTTGTACATTTTTAAATAAAAAAAAACAAGTAGCGGCCTAGTAAAGAAGTATATATATTTATAATAACTCTCTTTTTTAATTACTAGACCGGGACAACCAGGATGGACAAACTAAAAAGTAATATACTAAGTCAAGACTTAATAATTATTTTCCTTCATCCGACAGGCAAATTCTTATATGTTTTCTATATGGCATCCTTGAAATTACATTTTTGAATTTTTTTATTTTTTATTTTTGAACTAGCGGCCTCATACAATAGTTTATCCTTTTGATAGCCTTGTACATTTTTAAATAAAAAAAAACAAGTAGCGGCCTAGTAAAGAAGTATATATATATAATAACTCTCTTTTTTAATTACTTAACCGGGAAAACCAGGATGGACAAAATTAAAAGAAATATACTAAGTCAAGACTTAATAATTATTTTCCTTCATCCGACAGGCAAATTCTTATATGTTTTGTATATGGCATCCTTGAATATTGAATTTTTGAATTTTTTTATTTTTTAATTTTGAACTAGCGGCCTCATACAATAGTTTATTCATTAGCTTAACTTTGAATATTTTTAAATAAAAAAAAACAAGTAGCGGCCTAGTAAAGAAGTATATATATATAATAACTCTCTTTTTTAATTACTAGACCGGGACAACCAGGATGGACAAACTTAAAAGTAATATACTAAGTCAAGACTTAATAATTATTTTCCTTCATCCGACAGGCAAATTCTTATATGTTTTCTATATGGCATCCTTGAAATTACATTTTTGAATTTTTTTATTTTTTAATTTTGAACTAGCGGCCTCATACAATAGTTTATCCATTAGCTTAGCCTTGTACATTTTTAAATAAAAAAAAACAAGTAGCGGCCTAGTAAAGAAGTATATATATATAATAACTCTCTTTTTTAATTACTAGACCGGGACAACCAGGATGGACAAACTTAAAAGTAATATACTAAGTCAAGACTTAATAATTATTTTCCTTCATCCGACAGGCAAATTCTTATATGTTTTCTATATGGCATCCTTGAAATTACATTTTTGAATTTTTTTATTTTTTAATTTTGAACTAGCGGCCTCATACAATAGTTTATCCATTGCTTAGCCTTGTACATTTTTTAATAAAAAAAAACAAGTAGCGGCCTAGTAAAGAAGTATATATATATAATAACTCTCTTTTTTAATTACTTAACCGGGACAACCAGGATGGACAAACTTAAAAGTAATATACTAAGTCAAGACTTAATAATTATTTTCCTTCATCCGACAGGCAAATTCTTATATGTTTTGTATATGGCATCCTTGAATATTGAATTTTTGAATTTTTTTATTTTTTAATTTTGAACTAGCGGCCTCATACAATAGTTTATTCATTAGCTTAACTTTGAATATTTTTAAATAAAAAAAAACAAGTAGCGGCCTAGTAAAGAAGTATATATATATAATAACTCTCTTTTTTAATTACTAGACCGGGACAACCAGGATGGACAAACTTAAAAGTAATATACTAAGTCAAGACTTAATAATTATTTTCCTTGCATCCGACAGGCAAATTCTTATATGTTTTCTATATGGCATCCTTGAATATTAAATTTTTGAATTTTTTTATTTTTTAATTTTGAACTAGCGGCCTCATACAATAGTTTATCCATTGCTTAACTTTGAATATTTTTAAATAAAAAAAAACAAGTAGCGGCCTAGTAAAGAAGTATATATATATAATAACTCTCTTTTTTAATTACTAGACCGGGACAACCAGGATGGACAAACTTAAAAGTAATATACTAAGTCAAGACTTAATAATTATTTTCCTTGCATACGACAGGCAAATTCTTATATGTTTTCTATATGGCATCCTTGAATATTAAATTTTTGAATTTTTTTATTTTTTAATTTTGAACTAGCGGCCTCATACAATAGTTTATCCATTGCTTAGCCTTGTACATTTTTTAATAAAAAAAAACAAGTAGCGGCCTAGTAAAGAAGTATATATATATAATAACTCTCTTTTTTAATTACTAGACCGGGACAACCAGGATGGACAAACTTAAAAGTAATATACTAAGTCAAGACTTAATAATTATTTTCCTTCATCCGACAGGCAAATTCTTATATGTTTTCTATATGGCATCCTTGAAATTACATTTTTGAATTTTTTTATTTTTTAATTTTGAACTAGCGGCCTCATACAATAGTTTATCCATTAGCTTAACTTTGAATATTTTTAAATAAAAAAAAACAAGTAGCGGCCTAGTAAAGAAGTATATATATATAATAACTCTCTTTTTTAATTACTAGACCGGGACAACCAGGATGGACAAACTTAAAAGTAATATACTAAGTCAAGACTTAATAATTATTTTCCTTCATCCGACAGGCAAATTCTTATATGTTTTCTATATGGCATCCTTGAAATTACATTTTTGAATTTTTTTATTTTTTAATTTTGAACTAGCGGCCTCATACAATAGTTTATCCATTAGCTTAACTTTGAATATTTTTAAATAAAAAAAAACAAGTAGCGGCCTAGTAAAGAAGTATATATATATAATAACTCTCTTTTTTAATTACTAGACCGGGACAACCAGGATGGACAAACTTAAAAGTAATATACTAAGTCAAGACTTAATAATTATTTTCCTTGCATCCGACAGGCAAATTCTTATATGTTTTGTATATGGCATCCTTGGATATTACATTTTTGAATTTTTTTATTTTTTAATTTTGAAACAAGGTCCACATACAAGAGTTTATTCAATAGCTTAGCCTTGTACATTTTTAAATAAAAAAAAACAAGTAGCGGCCTAGTAAAGAAGTATATATATATAATAACTCTCTTTTTTTATTACTAGACCGGGACAACCAGGATGGACAAACTTAAAAGTAATATACTAAGTCAAGACTTAATAATTATTTTCCTTCATCCGACAGGCAAATTCTTATATGTTTTGTATATGGCATCCTTGAATATTAAATTTTTGAATTTTTTTATTTTTTAATTTTGAACTAGCGGCCTCATACAATAGTTTATCCATTACTTAGCCTTGTACATTTTTTAATAAAAAAAAACAAGTAGCGGCCTAGTAAAGAAGTATATATATATAATAACTCTCTTTTTTAATTACTTAACCGGGACAACCAGGATAGACAAACTTAAAAGTAATATACTAAGTCAAGACTTAATAATTATTTTCCTTGCATACGACAGGCAAATTCTTATATGTTTTCTATATGGCATCCTTGAATATCAAATTTTTGAATTTTTTTATTTTTTAATTTTGAACTAGCGGCCTCATACAATAGTTTATGCATTAGCTAAGCCTTGTACATTTTTAAATAAAAAAAAACAAGTAGCGGCCTAGTAAAGAAGTATATATATAGAATAACTCTCTTTTTTAAATACTAGACCGGGACAACCAGGATGGACAAACTTAAAAGTAATATACTAAGTCAAGACTTAATAATTATTTTCCTTGCATCCGACAGGCAAATTCTTATATGTTTTCTATATGGCATCCTTGAATATTAAATTTTTGAATTTTTTTATTTTTTAATTTTGAACTAGCGGCCTCATACAATAGTTTATGCATTAGCTAAGCCTTGTACATTTTTAAATAAAAAAAAACAAGTAGCGGCCTAGTAAAGAAGTATATATATAGAATAACTCTCTTTTTTAAATACTAGACCGGGACAACCAGGATGGACAAACTAAAAAGTAATATACTAAGTCAAGACTTAATAATTATTTTCCTTCATCCGACAGGCAAATTCTTATATGTTTTCTTTATGGCATCCTTGAAATTACATTTTTGAATTTTTTTATTTTTTAATTTTGAACTAGCGGCCTCATACAATAGTTTATCCATTAGCTTAGCCTTGTACATTTTTAAATAAAAAAAAACAAGTAGCGGCCTAGTAAAGAAGTATATATATAGAATAACTCTCTTTTTTAAATACTAGACCGGGACAACCAGGATGGACAAACTAAAAAGTAATATACTAAGTCAAGACTTAATAATTATTTTCCTTCATCCGACAGGCAAATTCTTATATGTTTTGTATATGGCATCCTTGGATATTACATTTTTGAATTTTTTTATTTTTTAATTTTGAACTAGCGGCCTCATACAATAGTTTATCCATTAGCTTAGCCTTGTACATTTTTAAATAAAAAAAAACAAGTAGCGGCCTAGTAAAGAAGTATATATATATAATAACTCTCTTTTTTAATTACTAGACCGGGACAACCAGGATGGACAAACTAAAAAGTAATATCCTAAGTCAAGACTTAATAATTATTTTCCTTGCATCCGACAGGCAAATTCTTATATGTTTTCTATTTGGCATCCTTGAATATCGAATTTTTGAATTTTTTTATTTTTTAATTTTGAACTAGCGGCCCCATACAATAGTTTATCCATTAGCTTAGCCTTGTACATTTTTAAATAAAAAAAAACAAGTAGCGGCCTAGTAAAGAAGTATATATATATAATAACTCTCTTTTTTAATTACTAGACCGGGACAACCAGGATGGACAAACTAAAAAGTAATATCCTAAGTCAAGACTTAATAATTATTTTCCTTCATCCGACAGGCAAATTCTTATATGTTTTCGTATATGGCATCCTTGAAATTACATTTTTGAATTTTTTTATTTTTTAATTTTGAACTAGCGGCCCCATACAATAGTTTATCCATATGCTTAGCCTTGTACATTTTTAAATAAAAAAAAACAAGTAGCGGCCTAGTAAAGAAGTATATATATATAATAACTCTCTTTTTTAATTACTAGACCGGGACAACCAGGATGGACAAACTAAAAAGTAATATCCTAAGTCAAGACTTAATAATTATTTTCCTTCATCCGACAGGCAAATTCTTATATGTTTTCGTATATGGCATCCTTGAAATTACATTTTTGAATTTTTTTATTTTTTATTTTTGAACTAGCGGCCTCATACAATAGTTTATCCTTTTGATAGCCTTGTACATTTTTAAATAAAAAAAAACAAGTAGCGGCCTAGTAAAGAAGTATATATATATAATAACTCTCTTTTTTAATTACTTAACCGGGAAAACCAGGATGGACAAAATTAAAAGAAATATACTAAGTCAAGACTTAATAATTATTTTCCTTCATCCGACAGGCAAATTCTTATATGTTTTCTATATGGCATCCTTGAAATTACATTTTTGAATTTTTTTATTTTTTAATTTTGAACTAGCGGCCTCATACAATAGTTTATCCATTAGCTTAGCCTTGTACATTTTTAAATAAAAAAAAACAAGTAGCGGCCTAGTAAAGAAGTATATATATATAATAACTCTCTTTTTTAATTACTTAACCGGGACAACCAGGATGGACAAACTTAAAAGTAATATACTAAGTCAAGACTTAATAATTATTTTCCTTCATCCGACAGGCAAATTCTTATATGTTTTCTATATGGCATCCTTGAAATTACATTTTTGAATTTTTTTATTTTTTAATTTTGAACTAGCGGCCTCATACAATAGTTTATCCATTAGCTTAGCCTTGTACATTTTTAAATAAAAAAAACAAGTAGCGGCCTAGTAAAGAAGTATATATATATAGAATAACTCTCTTTTTTAATTACTAGACCGGGACAACCAGGATGGACAAACTAAAAAGTAATATCCTAAGTCAAGACTTAATAATTATTTTCCTTCATCCGACAGGCAAATTCTTATATGTTTTCGTATATGGCATCCTTGAAATTACATTTTTGAATTTTTTTATTTTTTAATTTTGAACTAGCGGCCTCATACAATAGTTTATCCATTAGCTTAGCCTTGTACATTTTTAAATAAAAAAAAACAAGTAGCGGCCTAGTAAAGAAGTATATATATATAATAACTCTCTTTTTTAATTACTAGACCGGGACAACCAGGATGGACAAACTTAAAAGTAATATACTAAGTCAAGACTTAATAATTATTTTCCTTCATCCGACAGGCAAATTCTTATATGTTTTCTTTATGGCATCCTTGAAATTACATTTTTGAATTTTTTATTTTTTATTTTTGAACTAGCGGCCTCATACAATAGTTTATCCATATGCTTAGCCTTGTACATTTTTAAATAAAAAAAAACAAGTAGCGGCCTAGTAAAGAAGTATATATATATAATAACTCTCTTTTTTAATTACTTAACCGGGAAAACCAGGATGGACAAAATTAAAAGAAATATACTAAGTCAAGACTTAATAATTATTTTCCTTCATCCGACAGGCAAATTCTTATATGTTTTCTATATGGCATCCTTGAAATTACATTTTTGAATTTTTTTATTTTTTATTTTTGAACTAGCGGCCTCATACAATAGTTTATCCTTTTGATAGCCTTGTACATTTTTAAATAAAAAAAAACAAGTAGCGGCCTAGTAAAGAAGTATATATATATAATAACTCTCTTTTTTAAATACTAGACCGGGACAACCAGGATGGACAAACTAAAAAGTAATATCCTAAGTCAAGACTTAATAATTATTTTCCTTCATCCGACAGGCAAATTCTTATATGTTTTCTATATGGCATCCTTGAAATTACATTTTTGAATTTTTTTATTTTTTAATTTTGAACTAGCGGCCTCATACAATAGTTTATCCATTGCTTAGCCTTGTACATTTTTTAATAAAAAAAAACAAGTAGCGGCCTAGTAAAGAAGTATATATATATAATAACTCTCTTTTTTAAATACTAGACCGGGACAACCAGGATGGACAAACTAAAAAGTAATATCCTAAGTCAAGACTTAATAATTATTTTCCTTCATCCGACAGGCAAATTCTTATATGTTTTCTATATGGCATCCTTGAAATTACATTTTTGAATTTTTTTATTTTTTAATTTTGAACTAGCGGCCTCATACAATAGTTTATCCATTAGCTTAGCCTTGTACATTTTTAAATAAAAAAAAACAAGTAGCGGCCTAGTAAAGAAGTATATATATATAATAACTCTCTTTTTTAATTACTTAACCGGGAAAACCAGGATGGACAAAATTAAAAGAAATATACTAAGTCAAGACTTAATAATTATTTTCCTTCATCCGACAGGCAAATTCTTATATGTTTTCGTATATGGCATCCTTGAAATTACATTTTTGAATTTTTTTATTTTTTATTTTTGAACTAGCGGCCTCATACAATAGTTTATCCATTAGCTTAGCCTTGTACATTTTTAAATAAAAAAAACAAGTAGCGGCCTAGTAAAGAAGTATATATATATAGAATAACTCTCTTTTTTAATTACTAGACCGGGACAACCAGGATGGACAAACTTAAAAGTAATATACTAAGTCAAGACTTAATAATTATTTTCCTTCATCCGACAGGCAAATTCTTATATGTTTTCGTATATGGCATCCTTGAAATTACATTTTTGAATTTTTTTATTTTTTATTTTTGAACTAGCGGCCTCATACAATAGTTTATCCATTAGCTTAGCCTTGTACATTTTTAAATAAAAAAAAACAAGTAGCGGCCTAGTAAAGAAGTATATATATATAGAATAACTCTCTTTTTTAATTACTTAACCGGGACAACCAGGATGGACACACAAACTTAAAAGTAATATACTAAGTCAAGACTTAATAATTATTTTCCTTGCATCCGACAGGCAAATTCTTATATGTTTTGTATATGGCATCCTTGAATATTAAATTTTTGAAATTTTTTATTTTTTAATTTTGAACTAGCGGCCTCATACAATAGTTTATCCATTAGCTTAGCCTTGTACATTTTTAAATAAAAAAAAACAAGTAGCGGCCTAGTAAAGAAGTATATATATATAATAACTCTCTTTTTTAATTATTAGACCGGGACAACCAGGATGGACACCTTAACTTAAAAGTAATATACTAAGTCAAGACTTAATAATTATTTTCCTTGCATCCGACAGGCAAATTCTTATATGTTTTGTATATGGCATCCTTGAATATTAAATTTTTGAATTTTTTTATTTTTTAATTTTGAACTAGCGGCCTCATACAATAGTTTATCCATTAGCTTAGCCTTGTACATTTTTAAATAAAAAAAACAAGTAGCGGCCTAGTAAAGAAGTATATATATATAATAACTCTCTTTTTTAATTACTAGACCGGGACAACCAGGATGGACAAACTTAAAAGTAATATACTAAGTCAAGACTTAATAATTATTTTCCTTGCATCCGACAGGCAAATTCTTATATGTTTTCTATATGGCATCCTTGAAATTACATTTTTGAATTTTTTTATTTTTTAATTTTGAACTAGCGGCCCCATACAATAGTTTATCCATTAGCTTAGCCTTGTACATTTTTAAATAAAAAAAAACAAGTAGCGGCCTAGTAAAGAAGTATATATATATAATAACTCTCTTTTTTAATTACTAGACCGGGACAACCAGGATAGACAAACTTAAAAGTAATATACTAAGTCAAGACTTAATAATTATTTTCCTTGCATCCGACAGGCAAATTCTTATATGTTTTCGTATATGGCATCCTTGAAATTACATTTTTGAATTTTTTTATTTTTTATTTTTGAACTAGCGGCCTCATACAATAGTTTATCCATTAGCTTAGCCTTGTACATTTTTAAATAAAAAAAACAAGTAGCGGCCTAGTAAAGAAGTATATATATATAATAACTCTCTTTTTTAATTACTAGACCGGGACAACCAGGATGGACAAACTTAAAAGTAATATACTAAGTCAAGACTTAATAATTATTTTCCTTGCATCCGACAGGCAAATTCTTATATGTTTTGTATATGGCATCCTTGGATATTACATTTTTGAATTTTTTTATTTTTTAATTTTGAACTAGCGGCCTCATACAATAGTTTATCCATTAGCTTAGCCTTGTACATTTTTAAATAAAAAAAAACAAGTAGCGGCCTAGTAAAGAAGTATATATATATAGAATAACTCTCTTTTTTAATTACTAGACCGGGACAACCAGGATGGACAAACTTAAAAGTAATATACTAAGTCAAGACTTAATAATTATTTTCCTTGCATCCGACAGGCAAATTCTTATATGTTTTCTATATGGCATCCTTGAAATTACATTTCTGAATTTTTTTATTTTTTATTTTTGAACTAGCGGCCTCATACAATAGTTTATCCATTAGCTTAGCCTTGTACATTTTTAAATAAAAAAAACAAGTAGCGGCCTAGTAAAGAAGTATATATATATAGAATAACTCTCTTTTTTAATTACTAGACCGGGACAACCAGGATGGACAAACTTAAAAGTAATATACTAAGTCAAGACTTAATAATTATTTTCCTTGCATCCGACAGGCAAATTCTTATATGTTTTCTATATGGCATCCTTGAAATTACATTTTTGAATTTTTTTATTTTTTAATTTTGAACTAGCGGCCTCATACAATAGTTTTATGGAATTTGAGAGCCTTGTACATTTTTAAATAAAAAAAAACAAGTAGCGGCCTAGTAAAGAAGTATATATATATAATAACTCTCTTTTTTAATTACTTAACCGGGACAACCAGGATGGACAAACTTAAAAGTAATATACTAAGTCAAGACTTAATAATTATTTTCCTTCATCCGACAGGCAAATTCTTATATGTTTTCTATATGGCATCCTTGAAATTACATTTTTGAATTTTTTTATTTTTTATTTTTGAACTAGCGGCCTCATACAATAGTTTATCCTTTTGATAGCCTTGTACATTTTTAAATAAAAAAAAACAAGTAGCGGCCTAGTAAAGAAGTATATATATATAATAACTCTCTTTTTTAATTACTTAACCGGGAAAACCAGGATGGACAAAATTAAAAGAAATATACTAAGTCAAGACTTAATAATTATTTTCCTTCATCCGACAGGCAAATTCTTATATGTTTTGTATATGGCATCCTTGAATATTGAATTTTTGAATTTTTTTATTTTTTAATTTTGAACTAGCGGCCTCATACAATAGTTTATCCATTAGCTTAGCCTTGTACATTTTTAAATAAAAAAAAACAAGTAGCGGCCTAGTAAAGAAGTATATATATATAATAACTCTCTTTTTTAATTACTTAACCGGGAAAACCAGGATGGACAAAATTAAAAGAAATATACTAAGTCAAGACTTAATAATTATTTTCCTTCATCCGACAGGCAAATTCTTATATGTTTTCTATATGGCATCCTTGAAATTACATTTTTGAATTTTTTTATTTTTTAATTTTGAACTAGCGGCCTCATACAATAGTTTATCCATTAGCTTAGCCTTGTACATTTTTAAATAAAAAAAAACAAGTAGCGGCCTAGTAAAGAAGTATATATATATAATAACTCTCTTTTTTAATTACTTAACCGGGAAAACCAGGATGGACAAAATTAAAAGAAATATACTAAGTCAAGACTTAATAATTATTTTCCTTCATCCGACAGGCAAATTCTTATATGTTTTCTATATGGCATCCTTGAAATTACATTTTTGAATTTTTTTATTTTTTAATTTTGAACTAGCGGCCTCATACAATAGTTTATCCATTAGCTTAGCCTTGTACATTTTTAAATAAAAAAAAACAAGTAGCGGCCTAGTAAAGAAGTATATATATATAATAACTCTCTTTTTTAATTACTAGACCGGGACAACCAGGATGGACAAACTTAAAAGTAATATACTAAGTCAAGACTTAATAATTATTTTCCTTCATCCGACAGGCAAATTCTTATATGTTTTGTATATGGCATCCTTGAATATTGAATTTTTGAATTTTTTTATTTTTTAATTTTGAACTAGCGGCCTCATACAATAGTTTATCCATTAGCTTAGCCTTGTACATTTTTAAATAAAAAAAAACAAGTAGCGGCCTAGTAAAGAAGTATATATATAGAATAACTCTCTTTTTTAAATACTAGACCGGGACAACCAGGATGGACAAACTTAAAAGTAATATACTAAGTCAAGACTTAATAATTATTTTCCTTGCATACGACAGGCAAATTCTTATATGTTTTGTATATGGCATCCTTGAATATTAAATTTTTGAAATTTTTTATTTTTTAATTTTGAACTAGCGGCCTCATACAATAGTTTATCCATTTGATAGCCTTGTACATTTTTAAATAAAAAAAAACAAGTAGCGGCCTAGTAAAGAAGTATATATATAGAATAACTCTCTTTTTTAAATACTAGACCGGGACAACCAGGATGGACAAACTTAAAAGTAATATACTAAGTCAAGACTTAATAATTATTTTCCTTGCATACGACAGGCAAATTCTTATATGTTTTCTATATGGCATCCTTGAATATTAAATTTTTGAATTTTTTTATTTTTTAATTTTGAACTAGCGGCCTCATACAATAGTTTATCCATTAGCTTAGCCTTGTACATTTTTAAATAAAAAAAAACAAGTAGCGGCCTAGTAAAGAAGTATATATATATAATAACTCTCTTTTTTAATTACTAGACCGGGACAACCAGGATGGACAAACTTAAAAGTAATATACTAAGTCAAGACTTAATAATTATTTTCCTTCATCCGACAGGCAAATTCTTATATGTTTTGTATATGGCATCCTTGAATATTAAATTTTTGAAATTTTTTATTTTTTAATTTTGAACTAGCGGCCTCATACAATAGTTTATCCATTGCTTAACTTTGAATATTTTTAAATAAAAAAAAACAAGTAGCGGCCTAGTAAAGAAGTATATATATATAATAACTCTCTTTTTTAATTACTAGACCGGGACAACCAGGATGGACAAACTTAAAAGTAATATACTAAGTCAAGACTTAATAATTATTTTCCTTCATCCGACAGGCAAATTCTTATATGTTTTGTATATGGCATCCTTGAATATTAAATTTTTGAATTTTTTTATTTTTTAATTTTGAACTAGCGGCCTCATACAATAGTTTGTCCATTAGCTTAGCCTTGTACATTTTTAAATAAAAAAAAACAAGTAGCGGCCTAGTAAAGAAGTATATATATATAATAACTCTCTTTTTTAATTACTTAACCGGGACAACCAGGATAGACAAACTAAAAAGTAATATCCTAAGTCAAGACTTAATAATTATTTTCCTTCATCCGACAGGCAAATTCTTATATGTTTTCTTTATGGCATCCTTGAAATTACATTTTTGAATTTTTTTATTTTTTAATTTTGAACTAGCGGCCTCATACAATAGTTTATCCATTAGCTTAGCCTTGTACATTTTTAAATAAAAAAAAACAAGTAGCGGCCTAGTAAAGAAGTATATATATAGAATAACTCTCTTTTTTAAATACTAGACCGGGACAACCAGGATGGACAAACTAAAAAGTAATATACTAAGTCAAGACTTAATAATTATTTTCCTTGCATCCGACAGACAAATTCTTATATGTTTTCTATATGGCATGCTTGAATATTAAATTTTTGAATTTTTTTATTTTTTAATTTTGAACTAGCGGCCTCATACAATAGTTTATCCATTAGCTTAGCCTTGTACATTTTTAAATAAAAAAAAACAAGTAGCGGCCTAGTAAAGAAGTATATATATATAATAACTCTCTTTTTTAATTACTAGACCGGGACAACCAGGATGGACAAACTTAAAAGTAATATACTAAGTCAAGACTTAATAATTATTTTCCTTCATCCGACAGGCAAATTCTTATATGTTTTCTATATGGCATCCTTGAATATTAAATTTTTGAATTTTTTTATTTTTTAATTTTGAACTAGCGGCCTCATACAATAGTTTATCCATTTGATAGCCTTGTACATTTTTAAATAAAAAAAAACAAGTAGCGGCCTAGTAAAGAAGTATATATATATAATAACTCTCTTTTTTAATTACTAGACCGGGACAACCAGGATGGACAAACTTAAAAGTAATATACTAAGTCAAGACTTAATAATTATTTTCCTTGCATCCGACAGACAAATTCTTATATGTTTTCTATATGGCATGCTTGAATATTAAATTTTTGAATTTTTTTATTTTTTAATTTTGAACTAGCGGCCTCATACAATAGTTTATCCATTAGCTTAGCCTTGTACATTTTTAAATAAAAAAAAACAAGTAGCGGCCTAGTAAAGAAGTATATATAATAACTCTCTTTTTTAATTACTAGACCGGGACAACCAGGATGGACACCTTAACTTAAAAGTAATATACTAAGTCAAGACTTAATAATTATTTTCCTTGCATCCGACAGGCAAATTCTTATATGTTTTCTATATGGCATCCTTGAATATTAAATTTTTGAATTTTTTTATTTTTTAATTTTGAACTAGCGGCCTCATACAATAGTTTATCCATTGCTTAGCCTTGTACATTTTTTAATAAAAAAAAACAAGTAGCGGCCTAGTAAAGAAGTATATATATATAATAACTCTCTTTTTTAATTACTTAACCGGGACAACCAGGATAGACAAACTAAAAAGTAATATCCTAAGTCAAGACTTAATAATTATTTTCCTTCATCCGACAGGCAAATTCTTATATGTTTTCTATATGGCATCCTTGAATATTAAATTTTTGAATTTTTTTATTTTTTAATTTTGAACTAGCGGCCTCATACAATAGTTTATGCATTAGCTAAGCCTTGTACATTTTTAAATAAAAAAAAACAAGTAGCGGCCTAGTAAAGAAGTATATATATATAATAACTCTCTTTTTTAATTACTAGACCGGGACAACCAGGATGGACAAACTTAAAAGTAATATACTAAGTCAAGACTTAATAATTATTTTCCTTCATCCGACAGGCAAATTCTTATATGTTTTCTATATGGCATCCTTGAAATTACATTTTTGAATTTTTTTATTTTTTAATTTTGAACTAGCGGCCTCATACAATAGTTTATGCATTAGCTAAGCCTTGTACATTTTTAAATAAAAAAAAACAAGTAGCGGCCTAGTAAAGAAGTATATATATATAATAACTCTCTTTTTTAAATACTAGACCGGGACAACCAGGATGGACAAACTTAAAAGTAATATACTAAGTCAAGACTTAATAATTATTTTCCTTGCATCCGACAGGCAAATTCTTATATGTTTTCTATATGGCATCCTTGAATATTAAATTTTTGAATTTTTTTATTTTTTAATTTTGAACTAGCGGCCTCATACAATAGTTTATGCATTAGCTAAGCCTTGTACATTTTTAAATAAAAAAAAACAAGTAGCGGCCTAGTAAAGAAGTATATATATAGAATAACTCTCTTTTTTAAATACTAGACCGGGACAACCAGGATGGACAAACTTAAAAGTAATATACTAAGTCAAGACTTAATAATTATTTTCCTTGCATACGACAGGCAAATTCTTATATGTTTTCTATATGGCATCCTTGAATATCAAATTTTTGAATTTTTTTATTTTTTAATTTTGAACTAGCGGCCCCATACAATAGTTTATGCATTAGCTAAGCCTTGTACATTTTTAAATAAAAAAAAACAAGTAGCGGCCTAGTAAAGAAGTATATATATAGAATAACTCTCTTTTTTAAATACTAGACCGGGACAACCAGGATGGACAAACTTAAAAGTAATATACTAAGTCAAGACTTAATAATTATTTTCCTTCATCCGACAGGCAAATTCTTATATGTTTTCTATATGGCATCCTTGAATATTAAATTTTTGAATTTTTTTATTTTTTAATTTTGAACTAGCGGCCTCATACAATAGTTTATGCATTAGCTAAGCCTTGTACATTTTTAAATAAAAAAAAACAAGTAGCGGCCTAGTAAAGAAGTATATATATAGAATAACTCTCTT